>VWZN01014469.1:513672-524821 GCA_013396955.1 Regulus satrapa | reverse complement strand
CGCCTCGGCCCAAACCTCCCCGGCGCCCCCCCCCCCCTTCCCTCCTGCCCCCCCCCCAGCCCGCGGCAGCGGAGAGCGCTGGAGGTGACAAGGAGGGAGCTGGAAGGGACGCTGGCTGCTGGGCGGGTGTAGGGAGAAGGGGAATTCCCAAAAAAGCAGGGGGCTCACCTGGGGAGCAGCCGTGGGTCAGCCAGGGTGCTGGGGGGGAGCTGGCAGGCAGGGGCAGGGGGGACAGACGCTAGGGCTCTGGCAGATGTGGGCACCTGCAGCTGCACCAGCCCTGCCAGTGCCGCCGTCCCAGGGCGCTCAGGTCCGGTGTCGCCTCGTCCCAAGCACCTACAACCTCCTGGCATGGCTCTGGCACCCACAGCACAGCGTCCGAGCAGTCCTGAGTCTGTACCTGGTGTAGAGCATGTGATAGGGTGGTCTGTGCATCAGTTTGGTTTTCTCTATTTTCTTTCTGTTTGGGTTTTGTTTTTTTTTTAAGCATTCCCAATAAATAAATTGTTGCAAAGTGGAGCTGGAAAATGTCTCAGTTTCTTTCTCCCATATTTCAGGCGCTGCAGTGCCCACTATCAATGTTTTAGGCTCTTATCACTGCATTTTGCCTTCCCTCCTCTGTGCTCCAGCCTCATGTGGAGTGTCCTGGTGCTGGAGGAGCCTCCCCAGCTCTCCAGCCTCCCCTGGCAGCGTCAGGACATTCAGAGTTACGATTTTTCCAATTATTTACCCACACTGAAGTTTTTACCAAGCAGCAGAGACCAACAATAAAACACCTTCTCACCTCTGAGCA
The DNA here is from genome assembly GCA_013396955.1 of Regulus satrapa. NCBI lineage: Eukaryota > Metazoa > Chordata > Aves > Passeriformes > Regulidae > Regulus > Regulus satrapa. The sequence continues at coordinate 524,028 of VWZN01014469.1, read as the reverse complement.
CAGAAAATAACAACCAGCCATTAAAAGACAGCTGATCCACTGAAACAAAACCACAAACATGTTAAAAGGAGATAATAAACGGCACGGGGGGAGGCACAGAAGAGCTGTGTTTGCTGTGCTGAGTGTGCCCTGAACTGATTTACTCTCCCCTCACACAGCCTGGCTGTAATGAGCACTTAACCTGCTCAGCAGCCACACACACACACACACCTCAGAAACAGAGACAGCAAAGCCTGAGGGACTAAAGGGCCACCCCCAGATCCAGACCCAAGGGAGATGGGCAGTCTGGGTCTGCAGCTTTCAGAAGCCCAGCCCTGCAGGGCCCTGATCAGCTGGGGAGGCACCTGGGGGTTGCAGCCCCTTCTCAGAGGAGCAGGTGCCAGCAGGGACAGCCCAGCCTCCCCGTGGGCATCACTTGCCAGGGCACTTCTCCCGTGGGCACTGAAGCCACAGCAGGGACCTGCAGACAGGCAGAATCCTCCCCCTGGAGTCTGGCGTGGGACAGGCGGTGGGGGCAGGCGGCAGAGGGAGGGGCAGGTGCCACCAGGAGCTGCTGTGGTGGCTCAGGTTGCCCTCAGCTCTGTCTCACGGCCACGTACCTCACGCTGCCAGCTCTGCCATGCTCTGCCCTCTGTGGGACTGTCCCCGGCCCAGCGCCTTGGGGACAGCAGAGCTGCTCAGGATGGAGCCCTTCCTGGGGAACAGGGGCTCCTGCCTGCAGGGAATGGACAGAAACAGCTCCCAAACTGCTCCCTTTGGGCAGCTGGCTCGACGTGGGGCCCCCCACCCGCAGGGCTGGGTGTGACAGGGCAGCCACGGGGATGTGCCCGCCAGGGGACACTGCCAGGGCTGTCCCTGCCCGCCCTGCCCACTGGCAGCCCCGGCCAGGGGGGGCCCAGCCACGCAGTGCCCCCATGAGCCCCCTCTCACTGACCAGCAGGCCCTGCAGGGCTGCCACAGCTCCCAGGGGGGTTTTGCCTTGGGTGATGCAGAGTCAGGAGCCCTCTGGTTCACAGCTTGGTGCTAAAAGCAGGAGAAATATCTCTCTGCAGCCTGAAAAGAGGGAGCTGGGATGGGCAAGGCTGGCTGCCAGCCCCTGCTGTGACATCCATGGCATGGCCTGGACGCGGCTCCTCTTGGGGGTCCCGGCGGCCTCCCCGGGCTCAGGCTGGCAGAGCCCCCCCAGCTCCTCCCCTGTGCCCCCTCTGTGCCTCCCCCGGGCAGAGAGGAACCCCCGGGGATCCCCAGCTCCCAGCCAGCCCCAGCCCGAGACCTGCGGGGTGGCCTGCACGGGAGATCCCGAGCGCCAGGCCGCGGCAGATCCTGGAGCCGCGCACGGAGATGCAGGAGGTGCTGCAGGAGGCGATGGAGCGGCTGATGGAGGCGCAGGAGCTGCAGAGGGAGATGCAGGAGGTGCAGGAGCTTCGCACGCCGGCACCGGACCCTCTCCACGGGCCCACCTCCTGCCCGGCTCCAGCAAAGAGCGGAGCCATTGGAGGAGCTCTCCAGCACCAATTGCCCCTCGCCCAATGCCTGCCAGCCTTGTAGAGCCCCCTCCCGCCCGCTGCCGGCCCCAGCCCCGCTCCCCCGGCCGGGCAGGGCAGGGATGCGCTGGGAACGGGCTGCGGGGATCCCCAGCCCTTCACGGCCCCTCTCGGGGCATTGGGGGTTTTTGGGGGGTTGCATCACTCCCATGGAGTGCTGTGGCAGGGCTGGCCCTGCTGGGGCTGCGGTCACTGTGCTCGGACCTTGGGGTCAGGCAGCTCCGGCCGGGGTCTGGGGCTGGCCACGCAGGGGCTCTGGCCAGACAGGCGCCTCGGGGTGCTCAAGGCTCTGTGCGAGGCTGGGCAAGGACCCTGCAGGGCTGCAGGGGCTGGAGAGCAGCTCCAATATCCCAGTGCACCCAAAGCAGTGCCTGGGGCCCGTCCCAGAGGGTCAGGGCGAGTGCCAGCCCTGCCCAGTCCCTGTGCCATGGCAGTGCTGGGCCTCCAGCAGTGCTTCTCTCGGCCAGAGCAGGGCAGGAGGTGACCCTGCGGAGTGGGAGTGAAAATAGGCAGCTCTGATGTCTCCTGGCCTGCTGTGTGACTGTGCCCAGCCTCAGATTTAGAGGAAAATGCAGCTCAGGAAGGCCCTGGGGTGACAGAGCCACAGGGAGGGTGAGCCCCTCTGGGCTGGGAGCTGTGCCCTGTCCTGTGGGCTGTGCTGAATGCCTGCAGCTCCTTTTCTTTCAGCAGATGGCAACAGGTGAAAAGGCTTCTCCTTCCCAGGCACAGAACCCAGCCCAGCTGCAGCCCCGGGCGTGCAGGGGTGGCAGCTGAGCCCTGCACACAGGGGTGCTACAGCTGTCCCTGCAAACATCACACAGCCACAGGCCTGAGAGAGGAGCAATATTTGCCTTTCTGCTTGCCCTGCCAGGAGGAGAGGGCAGCTGGGGCTTCGAGGGAAAGCCTGGGGACAGCAGGATCCACCCAGACATCCGTCCAGGCTCCCCTGGCACAGCTCTGCCCTGGAGCACTCGGCTGTCCAGAGGAGTTTTCTGTAACTCACAGCTCCTGTGGGTCAGGGGAGCAGCAGGTGCAGGAGCTGTGGCCGTCAGAGGAGCTGCTGGAGGCCTCAGCACACAGGAGATCCAGCGTGTAGAGGGGAAGACTCCATGGTTGTGGCCCAGGGCAGTCGGAGCTGCTGCAATGCCAGGGGCACAGAATCCGGGGAAATCTGTCTGCAGTGAGCCCTGTGCAGGCACCACCCTGCTGTCCTGGCACGGCAGCAGTGGCTGCTCTCCTGATCCCATCCCTGGCCTGCAGGGGTTTCCTTGCCTGGGCTCTCTGGGGTCAGCTGAGGTTCAAGCTGGAGCTGCTTTTCTGTTGTGACATCCGTGTGCAGAGGGGCCCGGTGCCTGGGGCAGGAGAGGCTCTGCCCCTGCGCTGGGGTGCTCTGGAAATCCCAGCCCTGCGGAGCAGAGAGGGATGTGCCAGGACACACCCGGCTCCCCAATGCTGCTCAGGTCTCTGGTGCTGTTTTCTCCACAAAATCTCCTCATCGCCGTGAACTCACAGCACTGAGGGCTGCTCTTCCCATTCTCCAAACTCCAGAAAGGTCTGGAACACCTTCCCGCTGTGACTCTTCTTCCCCCAGCTGGAGCAGCCTCACCTCCAGCCCTGTCCCCACACTCGGGCCCGCTCTGTTCCGCATCACGGAGCACATCCCATGGAACGGGAGGCTCCGTTTGGGAGCACATCCCATGGAACGGGAGGCTCCGTTTGGGAGCACATCCCATGGAACGGGAGGCTCCGTTTGTGCGCACCGGGAGCGGGGCTGGCGCCTGCTCAGCCCTGATTGATGGCAGCGACACCCACGCCAAGGACACCCGACGGCGGAGCAAAACATTTGGAACCCAAAGGCGGCACTTACCCGTTGAGGGGGTGATTAAAGGTGTTTGTCTCTAGGAGCTCGGGCCGAGCGAGGCGCGGCGCTGTGGAAACGCTGAGTGCTCTGAGAGAGCAAAGCTCATCACATGAGCCCCATTAGGGCTAAAGCTCCCTAATGGCAGGCTGCGATTCGGAGAATCGCGGAGCTGGTCAGGTTGGAAAAGAGCTGGAAGGTCGCCGAGTTCCCCGAGCTGGAGAGGGCAGCGGGAGCATCCTCAGGGCAGCGCCCCGGACAGGCAGCACCGCCCGGCTTCAGGCTGAGCATCGCCCCAAAAGAGGCTGGAGCCGGGGGAACCGCTCTCTTCTCCCGGTTAACAAGTGACAGCATGAGAGGGAACGGCCTCTAGCTTCTCCAGGGGAAGTTTAGATGGGATATTGGGGAAAATTCCTTCTCCGAAGGGTTTGTTCAGCCCTGGCACAGCTGCCCAGGGCGGTGCTGGAGCCACCATCGCTGCGGGAATTTGAAGGACGTGTGGATGTCGCACTTGGCGACGCGGGTTAGTGGTGGGCTTGGCAGGGCTGGGTTGATCGCTGGACTTCAAGACCTTGGAGGTCTTTTCCAGCCCTGATTTTTCCCTGACCGAGTCAGTGGTGCCAGCTTGCCCCGCTGCCCCTGCTCTGCGCCCCTGCGCTGAGCAGTCCCCAGCACACGGAGCTCCTCCGACACAGCCTGGGACACCAAACCCTCCGGGAATTGGCTCCAAGGCGAGAATTTTATAAAGGAGCCCCCAAAACCGGGCTGGGAGCGGCTCCCTGCCACCACCCGGTGACCACAGCGGGAATTGCAGCCGGGAACGGGAACAGCCGCGGGGGCGCTCGGCGACAGCCGGGACCACCGAGCCCTGGGACACCAACCCCTGGGACCACCGAGCCCGGGGACATCAACCCCCGGGACCACCGAGCCCGGGGACATAACCCTCGGGACCACTGAGCCCGGGGACATCACCCCCGGGACCACCGAGCCCTGGGACATCAACCCCCGGGATCACCAAGCCATGGGGCCACTAAGCCCTGGGGCCACCGGCCCTTCTGACCACTGACCCTTGTGACCACTGACTCCGATGACGATCAGTCCTCTGACCACTGACCCCTCTCATCAACGATCTCTGCCTCCACTGACCAAGAGACTATCAATCCCCTGAGCACTGACCCCTCTGACCACCAACCCCTGTGGCCACTGATCCCCAGAAACACCAGCCCCTCTGACCACCGACCCCTGTGACCAGAAACTTCTGACCATCAGCCTCTCGGAACACTGACCCCTGTGACCCCTGTGACCACCAGCCCAGTGTGCCTCAGGCATGGGGCCGTCACGGATTTCTTCCCCGGGCAGAGCAGATTGCAGGAGCTCAGGGAACCACCCACTGCAGGGCTCGAAGTGTTTGCAAAGAGGATTTACAGTCCTTTGCCTTTTAATTGACAGCTCAAAGCTCAGCGCGCTGAGCTTTGCCTGATACAAAGGCTTTTCAAAATCAAGAGGCTCCAGCGAGGAGCCCCAGCTGCTCTGCAAACCTGTGCTCATGCCCTGCATCCCTCAGAGCATCCAGGCAGCCCGCAGGGAGCCCTGGCCCTGCAGGCTCAGGGAGCAGAACAGAGAGGAGAAGGGAGCTTTGCTGCCCTGGCACAAAGCTGTGCCTGGAGCCGTGGAAGGGCAGTGCCCCCCTCGCAGGGCAGAGCTGCTCCTGGGGCCAAAGGCAACACCTTCCAAACCAGGAATCTCCACCCTAAGCAGTGACTTCTCAGCGTTTCACTGCAGAGCTGATCATCCCCGTTCTGCCTCTGGCCTTAATCCCAGGGCACAGAATGCAGGGTTGTCTGTGCTGCAGAAACCCTGATTTCCCTTTTGCTGCAGTCTTGTGACCCACGGGGAGATGCCAAGATGCTGGAAACCATTTCTTGTTTTGCAGACCATGAACTCTCAGAAATTTCAGTGATAAATATGTAAAATAAAAAGGAAAAAAAAAAAAGGTAATCCTTTTTAATCCTTGATAAATCCTCTGATTTGGTATTTCTGCTCTCAGGTCCTGCTCAGGACAGCAGCTGGACACACAGCTGATCCCTCTGTGGTCCCACTGACAACAGACCACTTCTAAGAAGGCATCAGTTCTTGCCATGCCAGGGGAATGCTGCACTTTAGAAGTCTAAGAATAACCCAGTTTGAAAAATGTGATATTTGGCCTTCTAACTTTGTGGAAGGTCCAAGTAGAAAAGGAGAGACTTCAACCATTTCCCTTTAGACTCATTTCAGAAAGTTTTCCTTTCTCACCTAAAGACGGTGCCCACAGTGGGGTTCAGTGTCCAAGAATACCTGAATTCTCCAAAACAGATCACAAATCAGTGTTTGAGCTGTAAGGGCATAAGGATCACTGTCTCTGCTGTGAGATGTCTGTAATAGATGACACAACCTCTCACCTGTGTATTGGGTGTCCTGTTATTTTTTAATACTTTACTTTTCCTTCCGTCCCACCCCAATTAAGCAAAAATTACCTACCCTGTGTCCTAAATTTTTTTATTATGAGGGTTTAGTGCTTAACTCCCACTAAATAACAAATAAAATAGTTTTGTGCTGCAGAGTTTTAAGGCTTTATTCTCCATTAAACCCAGTTTGAGTGTCTGAATGTTGAATGTTTTGTCCTCAAAAGCAGCACAAGGGGTGTCTGAAGACTTGTCCTAGGCTGCAGTCACTGGGTTCCTTTGCTGGTCCCGAGTGCCCAGCTTCATGTCTTGTGTTTCAGAAGAACCCCCAGGAAAGGGATTTTTCCAAGAAAGATGCTGAAGCAGCCCGGGGAAATGATTTTGAAATTAGTCCCAGCTGTGCTCCCAGGTTACTGTGGAACCCTCAATTCACAAACCAAGAGGCAGAGAAAGCTGAGGAGCAAGAAATAAAGGAGATGAGTCCAACCCAGAGAGCTGGACACAGCTCCAGAACCCCTCACTGCACGCTTGTGTTCGCAGAGATGCTGTAAGAAACGCATCACTGAGGGAACAGGGAAACTAATTTTTTTGTTTGTTTGTTTTGTTGTGGTTTTGTTTTGAATTTGAGTCATTTTTTTTAGCTCTTTCAGAAATGAGACTCCTCTATAAATCAGGCAGATCCCTGTGCAATTCCTTCCAGCCCTGTCCCTGGGCTCTCCACCCTCCCCTCACCAACTGCATCCCACCTTGGGTGCTGCAGGCTCAGGCAGCTGGGGAAGTGTGCTGGGAAACACAATCCCAGCAGATTTTTGGGAAGTATCATCAATAAAGGCATCACAGGGTGATCAGAGCTATTTGCAAGCTTTTCCTTCAGGATTTGTGAGGATCCCAGCAAAGAGGTGAGGGCTGCTTAGCTGTGGGGGCTGATGTCTGTGCCCTCCTCTGCCTTTCAGGTATTTTCTGCTTCTGCTCAATCTCCCACTGGGATTACAGTTCTAATTAGGCAATTTACAGACTTCACACAGGCAGAAGCTGCCATTCTTCACCTGTGGAATAATCACCTCCTCTGCCTTTATCAGAAGTTCCCTGTCATCTGTAGGGAGGGAAAGATGGGAGGGACAGAGACAAGTGGCAGGAAAAGGCAGAAAAAGTGGGTCCTGCTTGAAATCAGGTAAAATAATGAGAAAACCTCAGCTTTTCCTGCTCTTGTGAGGTACTCCTGTGAGTAAACCATAATTGTGAAGCCTGAATATTGCAACCAGAACAAGGAGGCCTACTGCAAAAATGGAAAGAGAATCTGCTCTTTTCCAACACCATCAGTCACACAAGTCTGCAGCCTGCCTGAATGTCTTTTCAGTACAGATGAAGAATAAATTCAGATAAATTAAGCAGGCAAAGGATTCCAGGAGGTGGAACAACAGAAATATCACAGAAGAATCTGCCACAGTTGTGCATATTCTCAAAAGCATCCCTTGAACAAGATGAACATTTAAAATCATGAAGTATTAACTCAGGACAGACAGATGGGGGACACACACCTCTGCCAGCAGCCCCACAGGTAGGTCAAGGCAAACCCCCTTTTCCTAACAACCCCATTTACTGAAAGCAGAGCAATCTCCCAGCTCGTCGTGTCTGACATTTATTATTATTATTATTGTTATTATTATTATTGTTATTGTTGTAATTATAGTTTTAATAACCCTGAAAGCTGCAGCAGGAGCACGATTTCATCGTTCCATTTACAACGCATGGGACAGTACAAACCAACACGGGGGCACACACAGAGGACAAAACACCACCTCCTACCCATGGGACATTCCCTGGGAGAGCAGGGGCTGTCCGGGCCTGGCAGAGCCACCTGAGCCCCGGGGACACAGCTGGGTGTGAGCCCAGCCTCCCTCGGGGGGTGCCCCCCGAATTCCGGAGGCGTTCCTGGCACTGGGCTGGGGAAGTGGAGCAGAGGGCACAGCACAGCCTGGAGCTGCCCACAGTCCTAAAATATTTTCCAATTCTGTTTTCAACTCCAGTAATTCTTAACACATACAGATAGCCATGTACATTGTTTGTTTGTTTTTTGCTTTGTTTTTAATTAAAAAGCTCCTTCACATACACAATCATATACTGAATTAGCAAGAACAATAATATATTTCTTGGAGAAAAGCAAAACATCTGCTCTGCCAGTGCCACCCACAAACTAGACAAAGAACTAAGAAATCTGACAGTTTCAGACCACTTAGGAAAGAGAAATTCTCTTGGCCTAGAGACAAGGAGCCATGCAGTGAAGGTGCCATGGAGGGTACAGCAAACGCAATATACAGAAGACCACAAAGTGTTAAAAATATTTTCTTGTCAAGATTCTGCAGCCAGAGGGTGAATCCTGATCATCAGGAGCTTTCTTTACAATTTAAGAAATACTGGATAGCATTGAAGCAGAAGAATGACACTGCAAAAAAAAAAAAAAAAGAAAAAAAGAAAAGAGCTACACAGACACTAAAAATTGATTTTGCCCAAAAGCTGAAATTTTCTTTAACGTATTGGGGGGGAGAGGTGTGTGTGGGGGGGTGTTCTGAATTTTAAGAGTGCATCTGATTCACAAAAAGTTGTTGCTGCCGACCTAATGAAAGAATAAAACATCTGACTCCATAAGGGATCTCAATGTCTTGGCAGCAAAGCCCAGAGACACCAAAACTCAAAGCCCTCCTTGCCAAGGACAAAACGCCCAAGAAAACACAAACCAAGGACAGAATCAGAGAAGGAAAAGAAAAGGCAATTTTCTTTTAAGTTTCATTACNTTGCCAAGGACAAAACGCCCAAGAAAACACAAACCAAAGACAGAATCAGAGAAGGAAAAGGCAATTCTCTTTTAAGTTTCATTACAAACACCTGGAAGAGGGAAAAACAAAACATCCCCCCCCACAAAAAAACAAAAACAAAAACAAAAAACCAGAAAAACTAAAAAAAGAAATAAGGATGTGGGAGGGGAAGCAGCGTCCAGTAAAAACCAGCTGTGAGATTTTGGGGCCAGATCAATCAAACTGGCAGAAGAGGCTCCAGACTGGGAATTTTTGCTGTTTCCCTAACTGAAGTTACCCCCGAAGCTGGATTTGAGCATTTGAAACTGGATCACATCTGCCAGCACAACCCAGACCTGAGTGCCCCGCTGCGTCCTCCCTGCGGAACTGCGGCTCGGGGACAATCCCAGGACAGGGTGGGGCTGGGCCAGGGCTGAGCCCAGCTGCTCACACCACATTTCCCTTCCCAAATCACTGGGGGAATGAGCTCCTCTGGACACACTCACACCCCCGAGCCCCAGCTGGGGGGAGGCAGATTGGAGCTCTCTCCACCAACCCCCAGCCCTGCACCTCCTGTGCCTCACGTTGGCATCTTTGGGGTTCAAGAAATGTTCCAGTGGTGAACATCTTCCTAAACTCCAACCCCGCAAGGCCAAACGTGAAAATATTTTGCCGTTTCTCCTCTTTTTTAGGGGCTGTTGCTCACCTCACAAAGATCAGGGGAACTGGCAGAGACATCCAGGGCCAGAAATTGGGGTGGAGCTGGGGGAGCCCCCAGCCTGGCTGCAGGGGGTGACAAACTCACCCACTATTACTGATGGCATGGATAAATGAGAAAAACCAGAATCTGAACACAAAAATGGGTCCTGCTGCTCCTGGATGAGGTGCAAAGCATTGATGGAAAAGCTGATGAGTGTCACCAGCAGAGAGCAGAGGGGTGACCACAACAGGAGGGGTTTGCCTGGCTGTACACGGCATTCTCATTCCAAATGAAGCTCCTTCCATTAAATACCTTCACAGATTTAACAATATATATATATATTTAGTATCCCCTGCATAAAAGAAAAATACACATTATTTCAACAGCCAAGAAAAAACTGCAATTTATTAAGTTTCAAAGAATCTTCGTACTCTTGAAAGCAACTTTCGGTGCATGTTCTTTTAACAATCACATTCTATGAGGAGAATAAACATTAAAAGCCACAATTGTTGGTTTTCTTTTTAATCTCAGAGTTACAGACATCTTTAATTCAAAAGGAAAGGCAAAAAAAAAAAAAAAACCAAAAAAAAGCCCCTAAAAACAAAACCCACCCCATCCCTCCTCCCAACCCCTCCAACAGAAATTTTCATTCCCAATTTGAAAATATCAGGAGTTTTTCTACAACTCAATGCTAAACTTCAGCATGGAAAACTGTATGTAAACACGCACATACACACATACATATTTTATATAAGTGTGTGTGTGTCTATATATATATATAAAATATATATGTAGGAGGCGTGTAATGGCAATGAGATGCAATTACTCTGAGGAAAGGTTATTCAGCTAAATACACTACTAAAACTTGAGGAAAAAGAAAAAAAAAAGAACAAAAAAACAAACACAAGTCTTGAACCCAGTTTGTGCATAGTTCATGATCCTCTATAAAACCAGCTTTTGTTAATTTGCAATCTTGCAGGACCCTTTAAATCTGATAAAACCATTAAAAAGCTAATCTTCC
>VWZN01014469.1:458495-510671 GCA_013396955.1 Regulus satrapa | reverse complement strand
TTTGAAGGAGTGGTGGTGTTGCCCAGGACACACCTGCGAGACGGGAGATCGGGCTGTTTATTTGGGGGGGGTTTGCATTTTTTTAAATTCCTTTTTTAATTTTAAAGTTTGAAGGAGTGGTGGTGTTGCCCAGGACACACCTGCGAGACGGGAGATCGGGCTGTTTATTTGGGGGGGGTTTGCATTTTTTTAAATTCCTTTTTTAATTTTAAAGTTTGAAGGAGTGGTGGTGTTGCCCAGGACACACCTGCGAGACGGGAGATCGGGCTGTTTATTTGGGGGGGGGTTTTGTGGTTCGTTTTGGTGGTTTTCAAGGGGTACAGCCATTTAAATACGGGAGGAATTTAAGGGGAGGGGTTCCTATGGAGGAACAGGGAAAGTTCCAAACTAAAGGGTTGGTACAAAGGGGGATTGACACCTGGGACAGGAGGGCACAACTCAGGGCAGACGCTGATAGAGGTGGGGGGTGGAACAAACCCCTAGGGAAACCACAATAGTTAGATGATAGGGGGTAAAATAGAACAAGACACCGCAACAGTGTGGGGTGCAAAGGGTGCTTTTGGTGGATATTCTGCCAGGAAAGGCTGAGGGAATTCAGATTTGCTGAAATGCCTTAAGCTTGCAGCTGAAATGGACAAGACACCTTTTCTTTATGCACCTTTCTCCTTCAGAGCTCCACATTTACATGGTTTTCTAAAAGCATTGTTGTTATTTCTAATTGGTTAGTAACTTGTTGCTACCCAGTTCATTGGTTAGTAGTTGCTAGTGTACATGCTTGCTTTCTTCCCTAAAGATATTTACATTTTTTCATGGGTACAGGATGGCTCTCATGGATATAGAATCTTTTTCTCATGGGTCAGGCCAGCTGTTAGCCAAAGTAGCAGGCCTGAGCCAGGATTTTACAAGGCCTTTCTTTTGTGAAGTTTTCCTTCTATGCAACAGGATTCTTCAGCCTGACCTGACTGCAGCCTTCCAGTGGCTGAAGGTGCCTACAGGGACCATGGAGAGAGACTGTGGACCAAGGGGAACGCCTTCAGACTGACAGAGAGCAGGCTGAGATGGAGTATGAGGAAAATATTCTCCACTGGCACGGTGGGCAGGCCCTGGCACAGGTGCCCAGAGCAGCTGGGGCTGCCCCTGGATCCCTGGCAGTGCCAAGGCCAGGCTGGGAGCAGCCTGGGAGAGTGGGAGGTGTCCCTGCCATGGCAGGGGGGGCACTGGATGAACTTTGAAGTCCCTCCCAACCCAAGCAATTCTGTGACAGGGATTACCTTCCTCCAGGCTGAAATCAAGGTGAAAATTTCCCCCACTGCCACTCACTTTGAGCAATCCCCATCTCTTCAACCAAGCCTGCTCTGTCCTGTTTTCTATCCACCTTTCTCCATCCACTGAGACCCAAATCCACACATGGGGAGACCTGACACGTCCTGGAGCCTCAGTTCTCTTCAGAAATAAGGACAGAAGCTCTCCAGCCAATAATGCTCCCACTGCCTCAGTACTTTCATTATGCTCATGTTCCAGCCTGCTGATAAAGGGAACTGCCCAAGTCATTCTCCTGAAACATCACTCTCTGTACTCTGCACCCTGCCCAATGGCACTGATTTTACCACTCCAATTCTCCAGCTTTTATGCCAACTAGTCCCTTGGATTTTAAAACTCCTAAAAACCAGACTGTTGTCATACACTTCTCTCATAACTCCTTGAAAGAAAGGTGACCACCATGAACACATTCTATTTTTTGGCATTGTTTTAATGCTCTAAAGCTAAACCTTGTCCTGTGCTCTCCCTGAGCTTCCTTTGGAATCCTTATCAGATCTCACAACTTCTTTGTGGCCTTACAGGTGACAAGTCCTGAGAATATATTATTTATGCTGAATACATTCTGTAATGCCCTCTTATTCAGTACCGACCCCTAATTAACTTTTTTCTCTCTCATCAGGTAATCTTGAAAATCAAGAAGTAACTAGTGATCAGCTATGCCTAAGAAAATTATTTCTGAGCTAGAACTGGCTTTGTAATGAAAGAGGGAGGGAACAGAAACGTACATGTGCAGAGACTTCTGGGCCTTGGCTGCTTCCTCCTTGGAACTGTATCGGACCACAGCATTCCCTTGGGTCAGGTTCAAGTGGAATGTGATGAGAGGGCCGTGCTGCAAACACAGTGTCCGCAGTGTGGAACCATCGATCTGCGAGGAGGCAAGGCACCAAATGTTACCTGAGGCACTGTGGTCTTACCTTAAATGCTTAATAAGCAAGTGTTTAAAAGCTAAAGAGGGAGCACAAGTGAAAGGGAAAAAGAAGTACTTAATTGCCCTGTTACTGCTCTCTGCATTGAGGGAGATATCATGTCTTTTTAAGAATTCCCTACAGTCCAGTGCACAAATTTTCCCAGTTTAGGTTATACAAATTATATTTGTCATAAAAAATCCAGAAATAACTCAAAGGGAAAACACACTTCGTAAATGTAATTAAATTTTCCCCAAGATTAATTTGGATGTCTGCATCCAAGGCTTTGTGGCTTATGTTCTTCCTCTGGAATGACACCGTGAAGGACAAGTAGAGGACTGACAGACATATGAGAAGAACTCAAAGAACCCACAGGAAAAGAAGATTTTACATCTCTGTATGTGCTTTACAACATCCTTCACCTCCAAACTTACACACAGAGAAATGGTGCCCACTGAATGACTAATTACAGGCTTGAAAGTTCCTACTTGATTTGACAGCACTTTGAAAACTTAACAAATTCCCCGTAGAAGACAGATACTTGGAATAAATGAAGAATAATTATTCTTCTTTCAAATGAATCAAATGGCCGATGCTCCTAAATGTTGCTCTCATCATCTGTTAAATTCAAGTGTCTTTTCCTGGCCAGTTTTGTACAGTTCCAGTTACCTGGGGGGTGAGGTTCCGAAGAACCAGCCAGCTGCTTGTTCTCCCTGAGCTGTCAGTACTCCATGCAGAACCTGCAACACAAATTCCACAAGTAAACATTTGATCACGGTCTCTGGAGAGTGCCTCAGAGGCCAATTTATCTGGAATCACAACACACTAACAAGCCCCAGTGCTGCTGAAAACAAATCCTACAGCAGTTTCCTCACATCTTGATTTACTGCCTCCCTTGGAAGGAAAGGTTGCTGAATGAAAAGCTGCTCTTGTTACATTTCAAAGATCTGTGGCATTTTTCATACTCCCACAGTAACTATTAGGGAACCAACAGATGCAGGTATGGCACTGCAACACACAGGATCCTCAGGATGCATTAGAATTAATCTGGAAGACACATTTTAGAAGCAGATCTGATGTCCAAGCTCAGACTGCTGCTTGCTAATAAAGATTTTTATAGCACTGCAGCACACTGCTCTCCTGCCAATGACAGATTAATGTCTATGACTTATTCAAAACAGGTATTTCTGCACTGACAATGTCCTGACTGAAGACACAAGGACACAACCAACAAAACCTGCTCTAACAACCTCAGCCTGGTGCTTCACAGCTTGATATTTATGAGTGGCATTTCAGAATCACAGTGGATGATCCTGTGGGTGCTCCAGAGAGGATCCTGGGAGCAGCTTTATCTGCCCTTCCAGGTGGGGGTTTGGTGAAAAAACATTCCAAATAAATGGCAGGAAAAGGGAAGAACATTTAATTCTCATCTTAGTGTAAGCAGATTATTAAAACAGCTTTAAGAAATGGGAGTAATACCTGCATATATATCTGTATTTCTACAGATATGTATCTCTATGGCTTCTCATATTTGTATTAAAGCAAACAAAGGCATAAAAAACAAGGGGCCTGCATTGAAAAACTCATGCATTCCCTGAGGGCCCTGCAATGCCATCAGGTTCTAAATGCTTCACATCCATGTGTTCCATATTCAATTCCACAGGCTCCTCTTGAAATCTTAGATCACACTACAGAACAGGACACACGTTTGAAAGACATTTTTAGAAATTAAGGAATTGGAGGGAAAAAAACCCCAAACCCCTAGCTGGGAATTAAACAAATTGGGCAATTCCTGTGTAAAATCACTAACATGACCAGCTGAAAGATGCTTCATTTACAACTTATTCAAAGTGAAATAAAGCTGACAGGAGACGCATCCCCAGGACAGAACCTCTCCAGCTGTGTCAGAGCTCTGGTTTCTGGAGCCTCACACACAGAGCAGAAGCAAACAATGCTAAAAAAGAAGGCAGAAGAGAGAGCTGTGAGTACCAGAGGAGTAAGAGCTGGTCCAGCCCAGGGGACTGGCACCCCACGTGGAGGATGGCTTGGTGTTGGTTAAGCCTGGAGGAGGTCTGGTTGGAGCTGTAGTGTTTCTGGGTACCTTCCAGAGTTCGTGGGACAGAGAGGCTTGGGTGTGAGAGATTGGGCCAGAGGACCACGTGGATTTGATGTCTGACAGTTTACCTGCAAGAGAAAAACAGCACGTTTGGGTATCCTTCACCATGGGCTGCATTCTCCCAGCTTCTCAGGAGGAAAAGAACAACTCTCTGTCCCATCCAGTGCTATAAATTCTGTATTCTTTGAACATACTTAAAGTACTGTTTACAAATTCCAGGACTTTTGTGTTTAGTGAACCTCAACACTACCTGCTACATACAAGCTCCCTTTTGAAAATCCATTGTTTTGTTTTCTTGTAAAAGACAATACATGGAAAAAAGTCCAAAAAACAGGTGTAAGTATTTGAAATCTGGTTTTACCAGAATTATAATGAAACACTTCAAGGTTGTCTCTCTCAAAGGTTTAATAGGACTTAAACACTTTCTCTTGCACAACTCATTTTACCTAATATAAAAAATTCAGTACATCCATATGTTCTTCTGATGCATCATTAAAAGTCTAAAGATCAAAGACCAACAAAAAACTTTATTTCTGAATATTTGAAGTAACCTATACTCTTTTTCCCAAGTATCTTTGAGAAAAACTAAGTCTTCAGAAGATCAGATGACACCACAACCTGCCAGTCTTTGTAACTTTCTGCTTGTTCTTTCTCTGATGAGTTTTCAAACTCTTACTGCTGTCCCTGCCAATTCAAAGTTTTCTAAAATAACACAAACCCAAGAACAGCAGAAACAGTGTAGCATCCAGGGGGACAGACCGAATTGACTCAAATAATGGATAACAAAACAAACCTTTATTCACCTTTAGACTCCCACATGCCCGCCTTTCCTCCTGATACCAACACGTGCTGTGCAATTAGAGCCCATTTTCCCTGTCACAGCCCAGTCCTGCTCTTACCAGCACTGGCAGCACATGGAAGGCTGGAATGGACTGAAAGGGACACAATCCTGCATCTTTGCACCAGAAAATGATGCTGTGCTTGTGCTGCCCATATGCTTTAATGCTGATTGCAGAGAACAAAAAAAAATATTTGATCTGATAAAGTCCAAGACGCAAAGATCTTGTGAATTTTTATAAAACTCCAACTGGCAGATTGAAGTTTAGACTGGATCAAGTGCTTTAAGACATCAGGCAGGCACTGAGTAATTTTATGAGTCCCAAAGTCAAATTTACCAGTTGCAACATCACAAGACTCAGTCATAAGACTCAGTTACATACATACACGTTCCCCAGATTTCCTGCATTTATTTAAATAGTTTAACTCAGTTATTTCATATTGAATCATAACAATTTAAGCCAAAGGTCAACCACTCTCCCATCTTCTGGCAAATTGTAGCAACAAAAAATAATTTGAGAGTGACAATGAGGACATTAATGAGTGTAAAATGGTGAGAGGAGAGGAGCAAGTCTGAGTTTGAGAGCTCAGAGCAGCCCAGCCTGAGATGGGGCACCCAATACAGGCACAGCAGCACGGGGTGGGTGTTGCTGTGTCACTAACACAAACATTAGATGACACTGCCAAAACAACAAAAAGGCAGCAAATAAAGCAGAAATGCATGGCAGATAAAGAAAAGCAAGCCACTGCTTTCTTCTCTTTTCATGGGAGGAAAACATCCCAAACGAGTCCTTTTTGGTTCACATTCTGCAGCCTGACCTGGAGGCTGCACCTTCAGACAAGTGGAGAGGTTTCAGTGTATCAGCATTTTCTCATCTAATCCATCTATATACAGCCCAACACAATTGTACAACGGGACAAACTACACATTTAGGTGGCTAGTTTGCAATGTAAAGTTTTCATGTTTTACAAAAAGCAGCTCCAGAGTTTAGAGCTCAGTAAAGAAAATGGGGTAACTATTTAGCTCACCTACAAGCTCAGCCATATAGGGCAGCATCAGGCTTTGGCCTGACTATTAAAAGACACTGAAGAGCCCCAAACCCAACCCTCAGAGCCATGCAAAAAAGTACCCCTTGGAGGCACTACTGAAGCTTCTTCTGAGCTGAAGATGTTTCACTTTTAACAGTGAGTTCTTCAACACAAATTTCACATCAACTCTTCCTGGAAAGGTCTGTTCCTGCTGAGGCCCTGGACAGTGCTGCTCCTCCCCCAAAGACCTCGATGCCAGCACTGAGTGACACCGAGTGGAATCAATCCATCTTTCCTCAGCACAGCCCCAGGCACACCATGCAGCACTCCCCAGCACAGGGCTAACAAAGCCACTTCTGCCTGGGACAGCACTCCTGGGAGCACTGGGACAGCACTCCTAGGGCCTTCTCCTGGGAATACAGAAGCTGTGGAAGCAGAAAGGCCGTACCTGCAATGCTAGGTGCAGATGCAATGCTGCTGAAAGAGCTACTGTAGCCGGAGGCACTAAGCGGCCAGGCACTCGATGAAGGCAGCGTGGCATTCTGAGATGATGTTGGGGATGACCCTGCAGAACCAGCAGAGAAGCAACTAAGAAAGATGGGCATAATGATGTTTGGTGTGACATAAGCAAATCGATTATGTGTAAATACAAACCATGCAAGGGGTTCTCCTTAATTAGCCTGGTCTCTGTGAAGTCTAGGAATGAAATGTTACTGGAAGTGTGATAAAGAAGTCTTTAGAAGGAAAGAGAAGAAAGCTGGCACAGGAACAATTGCAGTGCAGAAGGTAAATTCTGCATTCCCTTTAAGATACATGACTCAAAAAAAAAATCAGTGTTAAAATTAAAGTGTTTCGACTCAGAGGAACAAGCTCCATTTATAAAGGTCCTCTGCCAGCTGACTTAGGCAATGGCAACTGTAGATGAGCAGAGATGTGTATGATAAACTAACCTCTTACCACGGGTGATCTGTCCTAAATTATTCAAAGTAAACATTTCCCCTGCACCCTAATGCCCACAAGTATCTTTAAATTTTTGCAGACTTTCAGTAAAAGCAAAGATTTATTTCAGCAATCTCTTCTCAAACTGATAACGTAAATGAAATAGCACAAAACCACCTCAGTAAATCATTTACAATCTGAGCACCTATCTAAGCATATGCACAATTTCCTTACTGGCAGCAAATGAAACAAACTGAACATAAAATCAAAAGTCTTCATTGCAAAGACCAGGAGAGCTGGAAGTATTCTCTCCAGCCACCAACAAAATGAAGTGGGTATTCTGGGCAACTTATCATTCCTGACACTCAGAGATGGGCTGTGATACCGG
Source organism: Regulus satrapa (assembly GCA_013396955.1). Lineage (NCBI taxonomy): Eukaryota > Metazoa > Chordata > Aves > Passeriformes > Regulidae > Regulus > Regulus satrapa. The sequence goes on along the minus strand of VWZN01014469.1, from coordinate 503,137 downwards.
AACATCTTTAACTGACTAATAAAAATAAGTGAGCTGTGTAGAAAACAGCACTGTGTTGAGGTAGAAGGGAGGAAGTGAAAGGACAACTTCATCCCTCCCAGCTCAATAAAAACCACAGGCTTTGTTTTCAACTGGAAAAGCAACCAACCAAACTTTACCTTAACCAGACTCCCTGTGCTCCAAGGGACACCAATACAGAGATCAGTTTCAAGCAAGAGAACTCTGTATCAGCCCCTGTCTGGAAATAATCTATTCCCCAGGCAGGAGCTATGGAATTATAGCAGATTCAAAGGACCACAGAGCTGAAAAGGGTTCTGATTCCTCATGGCTACAGCTCTCAGCTCATAGAAGCTGACCCTTCAAAGCTTCATTAGCAAACAGGGCAAAGCAAAGATTGACCCAGAGGCTTAAGTTTTGCCTGTTTGAAAGTGCACAGGGCAAGGACAGGCCACCCCACAGCCTGACCCTCTAACTGGGGAGCAGCTCTGTCAGCACAAGCTCTGTGCTTCAGGCTGCAGTTACACATAAGCGCACAGAAACAGATCCTGCAACTACAGGTTTTATTAACATTCTACTATTACCAAGCTAAAAAGCTAATCAGGAAAAGAAGCACACACTGACCCCCACAGGCACTGCTTTTCAGGTCTGACCTCTTGAGGGCCTTTTTACTTCTGCAAAGTCATCTTTGCTGACCGTCTCTAAGGAGAGGAGTTATTTCTTCGTTCCACAGGCAGATTATGCACCAACAGAGCTAATGTTCCTTCTTTAAAGCAGCAAGACCTGTAGTGGATATCATCTGATTTTACAGGAACAGCTCTGAAGGTTTAGGCTTTTGGCCTGAGGAGTATTTCTTGGGTGCACTCTATCTGAAGTGTCACTGAATTAAATCTTACATCTTTTCAGAACTTCAAACTCTCCAGTCCCCTTGGAAGCACTTTGGAGTCGTTAGAAGTTAATTCAACCTTACTCATTACCCAAATACTCCGTGTTTCAGCTGAAAGAAAGGCTGCTTCCTGCTAAGAGGCAGCCAAAATCACTGCAGGCAATCAGCACTCTGGATTCCTTTCCCTCATATTTCACATCCTTTGCCTGAGGTAACAAGCCCAGAGCTGGACCCCCACTTCAAGGACAGCCCTGATTTACAATCTGTGCTGGTATCACAGATGTAACTGTTAAAACAAACCCCACATTTTTACTTCTGACAGCTCCTTCTGGACAGCCTGATTATGCTATTCCTGTGCCAACTGCAGTGCTCTGACAGAGTGCAGATGACTTGGCTATTTTGGCACTCAGATCACAATTAACCAAGCCACCTTTCCCTTGATCAACTTCCAGCACATGTAGCTAACAAGTAGCACAGTCACAATGCTTCCTTTGTTTTAGAGAATTCCCTTTTTATTCTGAAGTAAGCACTGCCAAGACAAAAGGAATGGAAATAGCACCGGGAAATACCAGTCCACTAGTCAATTCCCAGTTTTTTTTCTTTTAGGGTTTTGGAGACAAAGCAGTTCTAATTTATTTTGCTTACTGATCTTCTAACAAAGCTACAATTAATTAGCGTACCAGAAGCCTGCTGTTTCAGCAACAACTGTGGAACTTCAGTATTGAGTCTTCTGAGAATTTCACAAAGTGTATGGAGGAAGGTGGGCAGTGTGGAGAGTAAAATCTTGTTCAAAACCATGTGATACAGGCTAAAAAACTTCTAGTCACCGCTGAAGTTTAAATTACATCTCACAGCCTTTTCCAATATAAAAATATTTACATTCCCATGGAAAACAAGAAACTTCTTAAACCCTTCTTTTAAAACAATTATTTCTGGATATTCAGTGACAGTTCCGAGCAGAAGCATTATTACATTAGGAGCACATGCAAAAAAGATGTTATATGTGTAACAAATGAGGTCAACCCTTTATTTTGGAAGGGAAAAGATGCACAGATGTGGAAGGCATTTGTGTGTTTACCTCCGCTCTTGAGCAGATAGCGATTCACATCCTGTATCGTGGTGTTTATGGTAGGCCCAGTTGGAACACTGCCAGGAGTAACATCGGGGTCATTTTCAGGATCAATATTCTGCAGTCCTTTCCATGGCACTCCTGGGTGAAACTCTGTTTCAAACACAATAAAAGGCCAAGTGTGTGAAGCCATAATTCTCCCCAGCTCCCGCGCATCAGAAGGACTCAACGAGCCCACCCAACGAGGCGTTTCAGGGACATCAGCCCAACGCCACGGCTTTGCACTCTGTTACCTGGTGGCCAGTTGATGCTGGAGCCATTGGAAATCTTATCACTATCGGATTTGGCACGTGACCAGCTGTGAGGAACAGCTACGGGTGGGCTGGCAGGAGACTCACTGTTCTGGATCAGATCATAGCGGCCGTAGGAGTCATCGAGGGAGGACTTTCCCGGAGGACCAATACTCAAACCTCCAGGGATAGCACCTGCAAGGAGTGACATGGGGATTGTGGCTATGGGATTTCATCAGGATAGATTTAATTATTCTTTTCTTTCCTTTCTCTATTCTAAAGATAAAAAGAAAACTAAAATGCAAACACAGTAAGCCAAGCTTAGCGGAATCTGAAGCCTTAGCAGGGATTACAGCTGAGAGACACACACTGCTGGTACAATCTACACTCAAGTTAAAGAATTCTGCATTAAATTCCTGCCAAAAAGAGACTGAGTAATTCAAATCAGCACACTGATGGTAAATAGGAACTTGCTGAGACAGCATACCAAGGAATATCCTCATCTCATCCTTCCCTAGATGTTCAGTGCTGACAGGATGGATGATTTGAAATGGATGTTCTCGTGTTCCTACAAACTATCAAACAACAATTTGGCATCAGCACTGCAACTACTTGCAGAATAAAAAGCTGCTGTACAAGTAATTCATGCTGCTCAGAACAAAATCCAGGATATAATAAAGTTAACAGAGCCCCATGTTCTAACAGAATAAATTTGATACAGGAAATAAAGGCTCAGGGTACTGGAGGCATTAGGGATAAAGGTGTTCAAACAGATTTCACTTTGGGAAAAGTAAAAAGTTTTTGCCCCTAACTCTAGGATGAGTAACTATGTAATCCATCATCCCTTTGTACAAGGAGAGGTTGATGATACAGGAAAAATTGTGGGAGAAAGCCAATGTAACTTTTTTTGGATTGGAGGTAAGCAGGTCTGGAAAAAGGGGAAGACTGCGGGACTTGTTCTGCCAACACTAAAGGCTCGTTTTACTAGAACCCCATGATCCCAGCAACAAAATTCAACAAATAAAAAGTCATCCCTACACTGCATGCAGGGAGTGACAGCTGCAAGCCCTTCACTGCAGAAATCACCTACAAAATCTCACGGGCTCCGAGGCGCTCGGTGCCAACCACCTGTGAGCACTTACACGAGAAAGGAACATTGAGAGGAACAATTTTAATTGCATTGTGGCTGGCACCACCAAAGGCAGGCTGGCAGGGGGTGCCAGGGGACATTACCGTGCTTGCTGGAGTTCTGGTCAAGAGAAGAAGCAGCACTAGACAGATTATCCATTGAGTTGGGGTGTGTCCACTGAGGAAGGCGAGACTGGGACTGAGAAGTGTCCTTCACTGACAAACCACCAGTAATGTCCATGTTATTTACATTCATGTTCGGGTTCAGTCCAGCTGGGGGGAGAAAGAGATCCTTAGAGATCCATCATATACTGAGGGATTGACAAGATGTGCCTGAAATCCAGCTGCAGGAATTACTCAACAGGGATTTGCAGATCTCTGTATGCAAGTGTGGGATTTTCAGGGCACATTTTCAAGAACTTATGCTTTTATGGAACACCAATAGAACTCCCATTCAGAAAAAATTAAAACATTGCTACAAAGAGGGGAGAAATAAGGTGTAGGGATAGCATTTTTAAGCTGTCAGCGTTTCTACTTGCAGTCTCTTCACTTGTCTCAGAAGAATGCACTGGAAAGTTGTGTTTAAACCAGCTTGCACCACTCCAAGGCTAAGCCAAAATATCCCAATGTCATCCTAACATTCACACCACACCTCCTCCCTTGATGTCTTCCACTTTGTTTTGCTAAAAACCCCTCAAAAAGGAACCAATTGAAGGACAGACAAACAGCTGCTGCTCATCAGAGAGGGTTCTGCACTAACTGGGATTCTATTTTGTATACACAGAACAAAATCACTCAGACTGTTATTTAGGGAATAACTTTGACATGCTTCTGTGACATGAATCTGGGTCTTTTTTGATATATAATCCTGAATGTTAGCAGATCACAGAAAGCTGAGATATCTTAAGAACCTCTCAGACTTAGGCCTTTAATTCACAAATTTTTTGCCTTCTGATGCTCCCAGCCACAACAGCTCACCACAGCAGTCAGAATTACCTTCTTAACTGCTGCATGGCAGATAAAGCTTAGCAATACTATTGTACCCAGCATAAAAGGAGTCACAAAGAGATTAAATTAATTCCTTTATGTCATAAAGGAAGTCTGCAGCACACATCAAACAATCACACAGCAAACAGGTCTGGAAGGTTGCTCTGTTCACTTTGTATCCAGGCCCAATCAATTATTCCGACTTCAATCATATTTGACAGATCAATGTCTAACCTACCACAAAATGCTGGTGAAGATGATTTCAGGAACTTCCCAGATAATTTATTCCAGTACTGCACTCTGCTTAAGCCAAGTGATCCTTAATGTCTAACTAGATCTCCTTTTATGCAACTCAAGTTTATTACCTCTTGCACTAGGAAATGCAAGAAAAGTCTTCCTAGCTCTCCTTTACATTTTTGAAGATTCTTGCACGTCTCTTAAATCTTCTCTTTAGATTACTGGGCAGACAATCAAATTTTTTTTCTTAAAAGTTATGGTTTTGAAATGTTTAATCACCTCCACTACAATCTTTCTGCATTCCTTCGAACTGAAATGCATTGACAAAAACTGATGCCTCACCAGTACTGATTACAGCAGAAAGATGACTTTGCACACTTTTTCCCAGATGCCATCCCTGCTCATCAATAAGACATTTGTGTATTTTACAACATGATGCTGTTAATTTACATTTAGCTCACAAATAGTAACATATGGAAATAGTTAATAAGCCAAATCTCCTGTTCTGATACTTGCAGGCACAACCCAGGTGAGCAGATATAGCTTTCCACATGGGCCCGATTTTGTCATTTCAGTGCTACTGAATAAATAAACAAACAAATATATTCATATTTGTTCCACTGTGGAGAAAAATACCGAGATGTGAATGAAGGAGATGGGCTCCCTGTGTGCAGCTGCTGCAGGAGGACTCACCAAGAGGGTAAGGAGCAAAGGTGTTCGGTGAAGACTGTTGCTCTTTGGTCTGCAGGTCAGGAAGGCCGGGAGCCTGGGGATGGGGTGAAAAGCTATCCATGGCTGATTTGCCTGCAGAGGGGTGCAAAGATAGATGTGGAGGGGGAGGCTGCTGCTTCATAAGCAGGGCCTGGGCCAGCTGGCGCTGGTGCTGCTGGATCTGCTGCTGCATGTTATTGATTGTACGTGCAACCTGCAGGGAGAGAGCCAACAAACAGCTGTCAGTGGTGAATCCGCACAACCACACTGCATTGCTCTGCTTTCTCTACATGGAACAACACACTGCATCTCCTTACAAACTCTAACTGGCTTCATAAAGGGCTGAAGAGCTTTCCTCCAGCAAGGCTGTGGACCAGCTTTATCACTCAGCACCTTCCCTGTCCAGCACTCCAGCCACGCACAGACAGCATCCCTGATTTCAGGAATTTTAGCTGCTTTGCTGCAATGCCACTGAGCCTCTCCAAGCTACTGAAAGCAAACCCTGAAGCAGAGATGGAGCTGGCAGGGACACCTACTTGCTGCTCCTGTTGTCTCATGGGTCCGGAAACGTTACGCTGAGCCTGTAACATCTGCTGCTGGATTTGTAAACGTTGGTACGCCTGCGGGGACAGCGACAGGTCAGACACACACACACACTGCAAGCTCAACACGCTCCCCTCAACTGCTCTGCTGCACCACCACACAGAAAAGGCAAACTCTGCCATGTCCTGGAAACACCCCACCAAGCAGCAGGAATAATCCTGTCACAAATGGGTTCTATAATACACTTGTTTTTAAGTTTTGTGTTCATTAAAAAAAGAAAAAAATAGTAATAAGTCCATATGGCAAAAGATAGGAACTTGTTTTTTTTTCTGAAGTAACTGTAATACAAAGCAAAAATTAAAATAGAAGTTTATAGTATTATACAAACAGTATAAATAGAAACTGTTATTTTTGGTTTGGCCATTTTGAGTTCTGCAACACTATGTAGTTAAATCATTTGTACTGCTTTATTCTTGAAAAAGATCCACAATTTTCAAGTAGCTGTCTCAACAGCAAATTTTTTTTACAAGCTAAGTTTCTCTGAAACATGTTAATTCAAAATCCAAAGGAATTCTGTACAGGTATTTTTCAAGTAGTTGGGGACTGTTCAGTTATTATGATAATAATGCTGTGCTCCTCAAAACTAGAGAAAATAATCAGAAACTAAGAATAGTATCAAACACTGTTACTAATGAAAGAGTTTGACTAGCACACTGAGATTAGCAACTGCTCATCAGTTGTCTGTCATCTGTAATTTTATGTTTAACCCTGGCCAATACTGAGTATCAGAACAGTATCTCTTTTTAAAATATTCTTAAAATTCAATGAAGCATGTTCGTATGCATTAAAAATCTAGATGTAAAATATGCAAACACAGCAAAAGTACACTGAAGAAAGTAGTTCTTATCACATGACATATTTAATATCCACTCCATTAATTAAAGGAAATTCACCCTACACTTTCTTTTTCAGTGAAGCAAGTGAAGAAGTTCTGCAGGTAACTCAGGTGACCAGCACTGCCAAGATTTCACTTCTTATGTTGTGACATGTGTGTCCAGTTTAATCTTTCTAGTGACATGTAACACACAGGCCAGTGCTCTCTGAGAACACACTGTGTTTGTTATTCACACCATTAGGAAGACAACTGACTTTTAGTTCCACTGATCAGCTGTAAAGGATAATTATTCCACAAATGACTATTTATAAAGCAAAAAAAAAAAAAAAAAGATTGTGTTTCCTTAAAAAGACACTTCACCAAAGAAATCAGCAGCTGATTGTTTTGAAGATCTGTCATGTCATTTAAAAAATTTGTCATTCTCCTATTTTATCTTTATGCCTTCAATTCTGATTTAGAGCTTATCTGCCACATCTTTTAACTTACCAGCTGCAGCTGATAGAGCTGGTTCAACATCGTCATATGCTGAGGATTATTAATTGGCGAGGTTAACTGTGCAGGGCTGAGACCAATGTTTTTTGCTGCAAACTGCAAAAGCTGTGCTTGAACCTGAAGAAGAGATGAGTGTTAAACACTGTACATTTATTTTTAACAGTGGCAACTGTGTGAGCCATTAATAAGAGTCCCATCAGCTGGAAAATGTTACTATCACCAGAAGTAATACCATGAACTATAAAAAAAATTACTAAGAGGTACTAATACAATCATAATAATCATATTCAAGTGTTCATTTATAAAAAAAAAGAGTGAGAACAAACTCCTCAGAAATGCCAGTGTGCAAAAAGGAGGAGGAGAACGTGCTCTCAGAGGAAATTCTACGGTAGGCATGTGAGAACACCTCAGCCATGCCACATCTTCCTGCCTAGGAAACAAAGAAATAACACAGACACGGCCAGGCAGCAGGGGATGTGAAGCCTCAGGGGCCAGACAGAGCACATGGGAAGAACTCCAGGGAAAGGGAAAACAAGGGTAAACGTGTAAATGAGCTGTTGTTCTGACCTGAGGGGATAGAAACTGAGGCACTTGAGCACGAAGACTAGGCTGGGATGAATTAAGAGGTTGCACTGGCGGTTGCTGCGGCTGTTGCATGGTCCTGGCTTGTGCTGCTCCGCTATTGCCAAACATACCCAGATTGCCACTCGGTATCTGCAGGACAACAGCGACACAGGCACTTAACAACACTCCCAGCACATAACCTGGGTGCTCCTTGTCTGTGCAGGCTTTGCTCTAAGTGATAATGACAGCCATGAATCGAGAGCAGCACATACAAACTGTACTGAAAACCAGGTCTAGAACCGGGCAGGGCAAAGATTGCTGAGCACCCAACATCCCAAAGCTCCAAAACTTTGTACAGATGCCTGAACCAAAGGCAGCTGAAGTTGAAGATGGCTTTTATAAGGATGCACGACCCCCGGAGGGTCACAAGATAAACAATCAAAAGTACTTGCCAAAAAATGTTTGTATTTGTATATTAAGGGACAGGAGAATTGGAGGCATTAAACTCACAGTAACCCCATCCTCCAGCTGGCTAAGCAGTTTTTTTACTTAGTCATTTTACAAAGCTACCGATAATGGACATGCTATTAGTGGAGACTGCTTTGGGAAAGATGGGCTTAATGGGCTGTAAGTGCTGGACAAGTACTGCCTTAAGAAAACTGACTTTGAAAGAATATACATAATAAAGAGCCACAACAGAATGACAAAATTTTTCTTTGTTGTTATTTGGTATCTTTGCTGGGACTTCAGTTTGATGGCAAAAATAACCTTGTCATAATCAACAGTACTTTATGGCCTCTGACTCTCATGGTGGTTATCAGTTTTCCTCCCCTTTCACCTCTTCTCCTCTTCTTTCCCTCTCAGCCCGTTCTACCCAGGGGCCAAAACACCCCCTAACTCAATGCTCTACCTGACCCAGGTAGAAGCCCACTTCCCAGGTGCTGGAAGGTTAAACTATGAGATGCCTTGACACTTGGAGCAGGAATAAAAAGCCCCCATCACTTCTCCCTCATCTCATTGCAGAATAATTATACACAGAATTAGAGCAATCTCACTGCTTTACAGTCTGTGACGATTAGCAATGCCTCAAAACCAGAGATTTCCCCTCAATGAAGGCAGAGCCACACCAGGGTTCAGGAGGATAAATCCACAACATTACAGTCTCTTCTGGATGGATCCGTGTCATCAGCAGGCTAATTACAACTACGTAGTTCTTTTATGTGCTGCAAGGTGAAACCTTTACACACCAGGTAGCTCCTCCTCTGCTATTTCAAAAGAACAAAGCTGTTGCACTTCCAGTTTGAACCCGTTTTTCCCGGGGAAGAGGCTGACAGGCACTAGCAGCTACTCCAAGAGAGCAGAAATTCCCCACCTGATCTCCCCCAACAGCCTTACCTGTCTAGAAGAATTCAAGTTTTGCATGCCCAGCCCTGAGGCAATCCCGCCCAGGGTCTGATTAGGGAGTGCACTGTTTGAAAGGGGGAGCTTCAGGCTTGGTGAAGGCAAAAATGGTGAAGTAGTGGGCTCTTCCACTAGGCCGCCATCCTGATTGGAGAAAGAAAGGGTGAGCTGTGTGCGGTGCCAGGAGCCCACAGCGCACAAAACAGTGTCCCATGGAGACAGAAAAGAGCGTGGATGAATAAAAAGAGATACATAAAAAAAGGGATGAATAACAGGGAATGGAAAGCATGGAGTGAAGGGAGAAGAAAGAGAGAAACAGGATTAAGGTACTGTTTTTGGTAACTTGGTTGTACTTTATCCCCAAATGCACAATCACCCTCACCCCCTCTTTCCAGAGGAAAGGAAGGATTTTAGCAGCTGATCGCAGAGCTATCATGTGGCTGTTGCCTCCTCCACACTTAGGTTTTCTCCCTTCTTCTCCACCAGACTGAAAGGTGGAAGGGGGAGAGGTCCAGCACATTTCAGGGAAGCCCCTCTGTCTGTCTGGAAAACTCCAGCAGCAGAGCACAGACATAAACCAGCGTTTTAACAAACCCCAAACTTGGGAAAGGCCACACCAGCTTATTTGACACCAGTCTGGATTCGGTTCCACATCATAGCTCTGCTCTTAAAAAAGCATTTTTGCATGAATCCCCTTTCCTATCTGAGACACACGAGCCTCTTTTAATATTCACATGGTGCTGAGTTATTAATACCCCACTCTGAAACATTACACTGCAAGGCAGCCAAGGAACACAAACCATCAAACCCCGTAATGACAATATCGGCTGGGCAGCCTTCCTGAACATCCCCAGGAGGAGGCAGATTTTAGCCAGGCAGGGGGAGCCCCCTCTGCTAACTGGGCTGCGAGGAACCACGGCTGAGCGGGAGGCAGCCCCCACGGGGGGCCAACAGCAAGGCAGAAAAGAAAATAAATTAGAGAAGCCCCAATCAAACAGGTAGATCTCTGCTCGCGTTTCAGCGGGGCACTGAGTTCTGTCTCAAACTGTGCTTTGATGTCTGGGAAGCCCGTGGTAAGCATGATCAAATAACGCTGTGTACAAAGTAGGGCTCCAAAAAGACAGGCAGAGAGAAAAAAAAAGCTTTAATTTGCAATGTGCTGGGCTGGTGTTTTTCAGGCAGTACGTTCATTGCAAGAAAAGGCTTTTTAAAGAGGTGAGGAGCTAGGTTATTTCAACCAGTAAATTCAATGCCCCAGAAGAGTGTGAGATACTGGTGAACCTCCTTTGTTCAAAAAGCAGCCCAGTCTGCTTACCACATACCCAAACAGATGACCTCATGCAGCAAGCACGCTCAGTGAATTATATATTTTAAGTTAATCCTGAAAAATGCATTTTCTACAGCTCTCCTTTGAAGCAAAGGAAAAGTTTCTTTACTATCAGGCGAAGTGACACTTGACATCCTATCTGACTATCCTGAGGGGGACACTGACACTGACATTTTCTAATGATATCCCCAAGGCCTTTCAGCTCGAGATATTTTACATTCTACTGGACATCAGTCACACTCCACAAACAACTGCAGCTTGCTTGACAGTAACAGGTTCAAGGACTTCTCTTCAGATCACAGACTTATGTTTACAATTCTACCCTTCCCCCTTCAAAGCGAAAATAATTTCAAGCTTGGTGCTCACTCTCCCCTTCAGATGCCATTGTTCCCTATGTGAACAAACCTACTGACCATGAAAGACCCTCCCTGCCCCTCAAATGTATTCAAGTATTGCCTTACTGACATTATTTTTTTCTCCATTTGGCAGTGCCAAGGATGGTGGAGGACAAGCCACACTGGAGACTCAGGCATTTAATTTCCAGACTCCTTCACAAGTGTGTTCTTTGGCTGAATTGCAGCAAATGGCTTTCAGTAAGTTTATAACACTTTGTTCATATTCAGCTGGTCCCATTTCATTGAATTTGAACTTGTTGCATTGTGCTGCACAAATCTGTGCTCTTTAACGGAACTAAGATCAATTCATTTAACATGAAGTATTTTAGTTGGCCAAATTAAAGCACGCTTTAGCTATTTTCAAGCCAGACTAAAGGACAGTTTTACTGCTCACACTGGTTTCTGACCCATTATTTCTCAGGATCCTTCATGTAATAATTGTTTCCTGAAAAACTCTCTTTTCTACCTAACCTTTCCTCTTCAGTGATTTTCTTAAGAATTTATGTTACACTTCTTCCTCAGGCTACTCAATTAAAAACTGAATCATCACATTAATGCTCAATCCAGCACTGCTTTTAACTTTTTTGAAGGGACCTGACACATGCAAAAATCCTACTGCTAGCAGTGTTTCCTACTACAGCTGTCTAACTCAAAGCACCACACTGGAGATTTTTAGGATTTTGGGAAGCCTCTCACAATAGCCTCACATACCAAATGTGACAGAATGCAAGCAGAATTACTCAAAGACTTTTAGCCCTATGAGATGTGGGCAATTTAGCAGAGGATGCCTGGACACTTTGGCAGTCACCTGCCAACAACTGCCACTTCATGAATCAAAATGTCTCAAAAGACAGAGGAGAGGCTGATGAACCTGCCAGAGGTCTTTATACAAAGTCAGTTACAGAAGTAGCTGGCAGAAAATACACACTGACTTCTTAAAAAAAAAAAGATTGGAAAGAAAATTCTTTCTTAGAAGAGGAAGTTAAAGCAATAAAATCTCATTTAAAAAAAGTTATCTTCAAATCCAACAGGAACTAGGTAAAAGAAACCTGGAGGAAATGCAATACTCAAAGAAGTGCTCATCATACAAGGGACAATGAAAATGGTTTCAGTGATTGGATCATGGGTGGCAGAGATGGAGGAAAGAATAATTTAAAAGATAACTCTAAAATCCTAGCGATCATTATCTAATTGCAACATCTGAAAAAGTTTCTCCATATTAATACAATATCCTACTTGTCCCAAAGACAAAAAACATTCACAATCCCCAGAGATTAATGGGCTCAGACTGTTGTGAAGGATGAGGCTGAAAAAACCCAACACTATGTTGAAATCAGAAATAAGGAAAAGGTCAAGTCATAAGATTTTTGGAAGAACAGGATTGCAGCTAAGAGGCATCAAGGCTTGTAGACCTGGAATTTGCAGTAGTAGAGAAGAGGAGCTGATCACTGACTATGAGGGTAGGGAAAAGGAGACTTTATTTGCAAGGTGAGAATTTCAGAGTCCCAAGCCAAACTCTCTACTTGAAAAAAAAAATCCCTGCTCTGGGCTTATCTCTGGTATTTTAAAGATGCTTCCAGGAAAATCTGACACATTTTTCTTACAAATCTGACGGCTGCAGAAGACACCAGGTAACATCTTCAGGCAAACCTGACACCTAAGCACAGCCTGCCTGCCACCAAGTGTGAGTTAATGTGGTTGAGATCATGTACCAGGGCTGCATCTTTATTCCCTCAAGGCCACTGGATTTTCTCCCTTGTCCTTTTATGGTGCTACAGGTCAAGATAACATCCTGAGAAATAATAAATTAACGAAGCACCAAGCGCTGAAGATTGACTCGGTGTGACACGGAATAAAGAGCACCTGCAGCAAGCAGAGAAAGCAAACACTGCAAGGTGATGTTGAATTGCACACACCACTCCTGGTCCAGAGAGAACAGGGAGTTCACTGGGTCCAGAAGCAAATGTCACAGTTGGAAATTTTTCCTCCTCAAATGTATAAAGTTAAAAAAAATTACTAAGTGCTGGCTTTAGCTGTTTAGAGAAAAATGATGGAGCCTCAATGCAGGTGAGCTGAGAGAGTGGTAACAGCGAGCACACCAACCTAAACTAAAACTTCATGAAAAGGAACCTTGCAGAACTTACTGAAGACTCAGCAAAGCCAACAAAAGGATGATGATTTGATAAAGCAGTAAGTAAAATAAGGAATGTTGGCTGGAGTGCCCTGTCCAGCTGTGTGGAGAGCTTGTTCCTCAGTGAGGATGAACTAAGCAGAAACAAGACAGCTCCAGACTCATGCTCTGAAACAGCACCTCAAAGGGCAAAAAGATTTTGGAGGAGTTGCTCTACTAGCATGAGCTATAAATCTGGAAAGAATTTCCTTGGGAAAAAAAAAGTACAAAAAACCCAAAAAACCAAAAACCTGAGTTCTTAGACTAGAAACTATATTTATTTAATTCACTTAGCAAGTTGTTCAACACTGTGATAGCTAACAAATACAGTGTGGGATTATTTCCTTTGTTAGAGCCAAGTCACTGTGACAGATTATGCCTAGACTGATAGATTTTACTTGCTGTATGAATATTAATGATTTTAGTACTCCCTTCTCAATAGTTGTGTTTAACATATGTTTCCAGAATTATGCATCATGCTGCACATAATGCACCTCTCTCTCTGGCAAGAATTTTACTGCTGAAGATATTGTTATCAAGGAAAGGAAAGGCTAACTGGCACACACGCATCTTTTGTGGCCTTCAATTAACACATTCATTAAAGTCTGCCATGCCTAAGAATGAGCTTTATATGAGTGGATATCATTAGGGCTCACACCCTGTACATAGCTCATGTGAAATGAATTGGTCTCAGCACAGTTTGTCAAAAACACTGATTTCTCTGTTCAGAATCCTCCACCACCCATCTGTATGAACCTTTAAATAGCCTGTGAAATACAGAATGACATCTGAGATTCTTCTTTATTTATCAATTATTTTCAGGGGGATTCTTAGGTGATTTAGTAAATTTCTGCAGGACTTTCTGTCAAGGCTGTAAATCTCCTTTCCTACTGAAGATCTGGCTGCACTTTTCCATGTATTCTTTTCTTTAGGCACTTTGAATCCTGGACAACACAAACTTCTGGAGCCTTTTCCTCAGTCATTAAATAGGGCTGGAAAATTTGTCATATTTTGTGAACACATTAAGGGAAGCTCATTGGAGAAACTGTTTATGACTGTGCATGTCTGCTCTGAGACTTAACAAAGATACCTGAACTCCTCCTTCCTATTTAGGCACTGAACTTTCACTGAAATTTATAGGAAGCTCAAAACTAGAAAAAGAGAAATTAGGAGCTTAATTCTTGGAAGATTTTGGCCTCGGTCCTGCCTGATTGTGAATTTGGGCAAGGGTCACTGACTAGACTCTCACAAAGTGACAAGATTCCTGTGCTTAATTTTTGCTCTTTTTTTTCCATCTCTAGTTCTGTTGTGTTGCTGATTCCTTAGCAAGTTTTCAAATGTAAAACTAGAGATGCTCATTCTTTATTTCTATGTGAGAATCAAATCATTGATCCTTTCCACAAGGACCAAATTCCCCAGAATTCGGGGGAAAAAAAGACAAGAAAAGTAATCAAGCTGTACCCATCCCATTGCTTTCTAGGCTTTCTAAGCTGACAGTGAAAATCCATCAGAGCATTTCTACACTGTGCACACTCTGACTTGTGCAGATGTGGTGCTCCAAGTGGTTCTCAGAGGCTGCTGAGCTCACCTTGTCAAGGAAGGTGGGGCGGTCCATGGAAGACTCTTTGGAGATCGGTGGTGGGCGGCAGCCAAGGGGTTTGGTGACCATTCCATTATAGTCGGTCACTCCCATTCCACGCTTGTCCATTTCCACCTTCTTTTCCAGCAGAGCACCTGCACAGAAAGGGGAAATATATTGGAAAAGGGGAGGCAAGAGAGAATAAAGTTGCCAACAGCAGCTCAGAGAAGTACAACTTGCTTAGAAAGGCAAGGCAAGAAAAGAGATATTATCCTATTGGTCTGAATATAATCAAATGCTCTGAATCATGCAGGGTTCCTGTGTTGCTTTAAAGACAAAAAAGTTACTTACACAGATACTTACTCATGGCCTGATCGAGATTCATACTGTTGCTCTTCAAGGCCTCTTCCGCTGGCTCTCTCTGTCAAAAACAGGAATTATGTTAAGAGGAAAAGCAATCATGTTCATATGATTGCAAAGTAACCTGAGAAAACAGACACATCTCTTAAATACTGGATTTAATGTTTACTCAGCAGCCTAAATAATGTCTGTGTGGTTTTTTTTAGCTTTCAGCAATTCTCACAATTCAGGTATTTCAGTTTGTCAAGGAAGTACTGGCTCTACAAGGTGAAACACACTGTTCTGTTTAAATGTCTTCCTGTTTTCCATGAACAACTCAAATATCAAAGTGATATGACTTTCTCTAAGAAACAACCCAGCTATACTCTCATTTCACCTTTTAAATAAAAAACCAGGACTGGGAGGAGATCATTACTGCAGTTCAAAGTAATACCTGTTGTTATAGAACTATGAACTTCAAAATAATATCAATGGAAAGGATATCCCCAGTTGATCTCAGAGCATTCTATAGGTTTACAGCAGATTTCTAAAATCACAGTATGTGTTTAAATGCAGCTCAGAGCTACTTCCCGGCCTGGAGACTGAAGATCTTGGTGTAGCTACAGTCTGAAACAGCCACAGTCAGAAGTACAAGCTAAAAGCTAAGGCACAGTGTGCTGGCTGAGCACTACTCACAGGGAAGCCCATGTCTGTGAGCTGTTTTATCAGACGGTTCATGATCCAGGCCTCATCCTGCTTGCTAGATGTCTTCATGCCCTTAGTAAATAAATGGGAGATTCCATTAATGGGCTGGTTGCCACGTTCGTTGTGGTGAGATGTATATAAAAGAAATGGTAAGTGGTTTTTATTAATAACACATGCTACTGAAAGATGTATTAGTACATTAATTCAGAAAGTATTGAAGAACCCTCCGAGCAACGCGACTACGATTCTCTTCCCCCAAAAGTGTAAAATTTTATCTCAGCTGAATAGGTGTTCAGTGTACTATTTAGTATTTGATTTGCTGGCCACTGAATTAAAGCCACCTTTGAATTTACATATTTCATTTTAATCCTTGGCAGAAAAATATAACGAAATAAAGCTGAAATAGTACAACACTTCCTGAAAAACATTCCCAAAAACAAGTTTGCAACCTTGAAGTTAAGAATGTTACTCAGTGTATTTTCTTAAAAACAAACAAGAGCGTCTAGATAAACACCTTTAAAAGATCTCTGTGCAGCTTTTCTATCACAAAATCCTTAAGAAGTCTCTTCCTTTCAGTTCTCCAGATAGTACCAAGGGACAAGCGCGGATTTGTTTTGGGCTGCGGACAGTACAAGAAACAACCATACTTGATCAAATCACCGGCCTAACTGTTGGCTAATGGAATAACAAACAAAGTGGCTAAATGCATTCCCAATTCCTTTAAGTTACAGCCTGGCCTTGTCCTGAAATAAAGACTGTGCAATGGAAAATTTCCTCACACAATTGTCTAGGTTCTTGGTTGAGTGCAGCATTAACACGTTCGTTTTGTTCTCACACACACACACATATCGTCCTCACAAATAGAAAACAGCTTTTTTTGTTAAACAGCTCCATCACAAACTATTGTTTGCTTTTCCACCACCATGGGAAGTGTCTGAAAGCCCCCTTAACACCTTCTCCTCTTTCTGTTAATACATATTATAATTTCTTTAGAATACATGGAAGCTTATAAAACTTAAGAGAAAACAAAGGCAACAACAGAACTCCCGAAGCATCTGACATGCCTACATTCAAAGATTTCCCATTTTCCCCCGGATAACAAGGTAGGCTGTACTTGAACCACTGTAGTGGCAAGCTGTGCTTGTGTTCAGGTGTCAGAGGTTTAATTTCAGGTGTAATGCACGAGCAAACTTGTGACAACTTATTCTACAAACATTATGCCAATTCCACTCTTGCTGGAGAGTGTCTTTATTTTTGTCTTACCTTTTGAAGTCCTTTCTTCGGGGCATTCCCCCAGGAATTACAGGAGGAGCTGCTCTCTTGTGAAGCAGTATTATTCCACATATCTCCTTCTTCATCTTCCCACTGACTAGTACTGAGATTCACTTCATCCCCACCACTGCCCCAGCCTTCTTGCATAGATTTTGAAGCTGGAGGGAAAGAGGGAGAAGAAAAATCTTATTCAGTTTCCTGCAAATTTTACAGAAGTAGCCTTCTGTGTCATATCCAGTGTGCTAGCATGAGTATTTTCAAGAGATAAAGAGGTTCATCAAATAGCTTGAGTGGCATTAAAATGGTAAGCAAGCAAAGAAAAGGAAAGTTCTCTAAATACTCAGAGAAGAAAACATCCAGCACCTACAAGTCCTGCTTTTCCCAGAACCAGTAGGATCTGGGGTCATGGCCACTCCACTCTCCTGGCAACAAGGAACAAAAGTATGAGCACACATTTCTTAAGGGCTATTTTGCCTTCAATGAATCTCACCATTTTATCTACCACATTCTTCCACGAACCATGAATCCAAATTTCAACATCATCAATGCTCAGAAACTCATTCCCATCTCGAAGAATGGAATCTGAAAGGAGCTCGTGGGCTGCAGGGAATGCTTCACATTCAGTGATGAGGTTGCGTCAACCTCAGTCCATTTTGTTCTGTTTAAAGGTGGGATTACTCATCTTAAAGAACTCTCACTCCCCCTTTTATGTTTTCTGGGACTTCTAACTATGTCTCACTGTGGTATTTTGCAGGAGTGAAACTCTAGGCAATCTCCACAGCCAAGAGGAGAGCCTAAAGCAATCACTGTGTCCCTCAGGACATTCAGAGATGGGGGATATTTATTAAACACCACGAGTTAGGAATCACAAAGCAGGAAGTAGTTCAGGATGTTCCTGAACCTGGCAACAGTTTTAATGGCTGAAGAAAACACCCATGCACTCAGTTTAACCCAAGATGAGGTTGTTACCACTACTGGTTCTCGGGTGTTGCTTTTCCTACCAGAATCAATTCCATCTTGACTGTTCTCCTCCGCTTCTCATCCCAATACAGGTTTTCTTTTAGACACCAAGGGTTTAAGTCCCAATCACACTCTTCAGCAGCTTCCCAGTCTCCTGCACCTCTGCTGTGCTGCCTTCCAAACACACAAAACTACTCTCCTTCAAATTTACAGACAGATGCACTAGATTCTTTATTTTTGAATTAATTCAGTATTTGGATTAACGTGGCCTTGTGACAGCTAACACAGGTTTGAAACGAACCCACCAAGGCAGCCTGTGACTGCACAGAAAGCAGAAGTGGCAGAAGCAAAGCCAGGCCCTGCCAGGCCAGTGGCACCCCGGGTGTACCTGGTTTGCACAGTGCTGGGGCAGCAGCTGGAGCGTTTGTTCTTCCGTAGGTCCCTGCTGGCTCGGCAGGATTCTCTCCCCACCCGGTCCCACTGCTGGGGGGCTTCCCCCACGCTGAAGTGCCATTATCAACTGCAGCAGAAGGGGAGGAGGGCTCTCCCCAGGAAGCTTCGCTCTTGGTGTGGACAGCAGGCATCTCTCCCCAGCCTGCTGGAGCAAGGCAAGGAGAACAGTGATGAGAGGAAACGTTTCTTCATCAACTAATTCCAGAAAACCTTTAAATTGTACCCAAGAGCTTCTTTGGAAAGAGCATGAACCAGTAAGTTTATATAGTGACCGTAGTTAAGTGTGTTTAAAAGAATCCCTTCAATTTCGTCTCCGAGTTTTTTCTTCATTCAATACTAATGCCAAGTTGTCAACACAGAAGGAGGGTTTTTCTCCACAGCCAGCAGAGCAAGCAGGCTGCCAAGTGAGCACCACACTGGTCCCAAGGAGCAGCTGCTCCCACCTGCCCAGGGCCAGCATTCCAGAGACCAGGAGCCCAGTCTGAGTTGGGCCTTGCTTCACTGAAAGATTTTAACCTATTTTAATTCCTTTTCACTGTTTACACACTATAAAATCTCTTTTCTCATGCCTTGGCAGTTAAGATGCCGTTTGATTGTTCCTACTTTGAGTGAAGATTATCTGTGCTGAACACATTCCTTAAAGCTTTTATTACAGCTCATGGTTACTTACCTATCCCTCATCACTGACCCTCTAAATTATAATAAATACTACTTTAAGGGGAACTAATCAAGACCGCAATTAGGACCCATAATCAAACCACAGGGAATGGCAAGTAGAAGCCATTGTTTTCCTACAGAGTATTACATTAACTCACTGGAAGACGTAAGCTACGCCAAAGAAACAGCCTTAGTCTGGCTTGGCTTGGATGTAATGAGCTTAAATCCATCTGACACGATTTTAGCCCCGAGCTGAACGTGGCAGGAGCAGCCACAGGGCTCGGAGCCTACAGAGCAACACTGACCAACACAGCAAAAGGGTAAACTGAATGTACAAGCATCCTTAGCAGAGATTTTCGGGAGAGAGGACTTGCATCCCAGATGGAGTTCAAGGTGCTTTGTAACATGCACAAACAGAGCAAAAATCCTAATTCTGGCACGTACCTGACATTAACTTATTTTTCTACAACTGGAGAAAAAATTACATCCCGTTACATGACAGCTGAGATCTCAACAAATATTGCAAAATTCAGTCTGCTTAAAACTTCCACTGGTAATTAGGCTGCTAAATCAGGAACCAGTTCTCTTTTCATTGGAGATGAATGTTATTAAGATGGGTATTTTGTAAGTGAATGACCAGATGTTGCTTTGCCACAGCACTAGTTCCTTTTTTTGCTCCTCAATGCTATCTGTAAAAATACTCTGGAAAGGTTTCAAGAAGCAGGAACAACATTTCCTCCATAAATTGACACCCAGAGTAGGTAGGCAGTGGCAAGGGAGTGAAATACACTGAATTACCTTGAAATACACTGGAATAACCAAACAATAATGTTTCACTGAGCAAAAGGTCCTTGCAGAACTGAGTTCCACAGAATCCCAGTTACCAGAAACTGCAGCAACATCCATTGCCAATAATAACTCAAACACTGCCTGGCAGAGAAAACAAACCAAGAGATGGGCCCAGAGCTGTGCACTGCTCCTGTGCTCCTGCATTACAGATCGATTTTGGGCTCCATTCCTTACAGCCACTGCAGCTCTCTCAGACACTGATGCAAATGCAGATGGTACAAACCAGAGCCAAATTCTGCACTGGTTGCAGCTTCATAAAACTCCTCTGCCAGCAAGAGGCAGTGAATTCAAATCAAGCTCCCAAAAATGTCTCCGTTTCATTCAAGCAATTTCCATTTGAAACAAAAATACCGTGGTTTAGGCTCAACCGAGGTACCTTGCATTTCTGGTTATTTTAAGGTGTGTAAAGAAGATAAACTGGCAGATCCACAGATGCACCTGAATGAACCTGAACTCGACATGACAGCTTCCGTGGTGCTGCACCTGAAATGCTTATTTCAAGGTTCCTGCTTGTGTCTTCAAGCCAACTTTATTTCAGGGAGGCTTCATTTGAATTTCTGCCTCACTACTCAGGAGGCAACTGGCAGACAACTGCGTGTATTTAATCATATTGGCAGCTGAAAAAGATTAACTGCAGGCAGATGAAACAGAAAACATCTCTACAGCACCAACCAGACTGCAAACAGGAACAGTGCAGAGTACTAACATCTCTCTGAATTCATGCAGCCTCTACTGGAAACTCTACCTCATTCAATTCATGAAATCGTCCTTAAAAAACACAATTCATATATTGAAAAGCCAAAGTGTCCTATGTTATAGGAAAAAAAAACTCAGAAAAACCCCTGGTTCCTCTGTTGTTCTTATAAATTTAACAACTTCAACTGAAGGTTACATATGTGCAATGTCCAAATTATTTTAAGTGTTTATAAATGCACTGAGCAGGAAATAATATGGGATTACAAATAATGGGGGAACCAACCTTTGCTAACAGAAAATAATACAAGTACATAAAAGCAAACAAAATAAATAAACAAAAAGTTTTCAAAACTACCTTAACAGATAAAATTAACGGCAAGAATTAGTAAATAAAACCTGAAGGCTGCTGGAAAAATAACCTGTGCACTGCAAAAACTGTCTGTAAATTCTGGAGCACTTTCCAATTGCAAACCTGTTTCTCCTCTGTGTAAATACTGCTGTCCCAATGCTACTGTCTCTGTGCTATCTTTCTATGACTCCAAATGATCCTGTTTTAGGGAGTTTAAAGGTGAATAAAGTTACATTTTTGAATGAATGATGCAAAACTCTCCATGACTGTTGGGAAGGCAAACCAAGACCTTTGAGTGGTCTCAAAACCTGAACCTGCCAAACGTTTTCAGAAGTTCTGCTTGGAGAAAGTTTCCCATTTTCTGATGAAGATAATACAGATTTAGGCTCTCCTGGTAAAAAGCTCCTTAAAACCCACCCTGATCTGCACAAATGTTGTTTCTCAACAGAACGTGCTTCGTTTAAAGGCTTCTTTGGCAAGAAAGTGAGGTTTTACTACTGAAGTTTTTAAACACCCTTAGAATTGCAAGAAATGAAAAGATCACAGTGAGTAATAAACATGGACACATTGGCAGAGCTTTGTTTCATAGAAATAAAAACATAATTAACATTGGGTCACCGCCAACAGGAAATCCTCTAGGGAAAGTGAAATGTTAACTAAGCTGTGGCAGGATGCAGTTGTTTTCCCTCAAAATAACCCTATAGCTATTTGGATGGCAGAAATTGTTTTCCTTCAAGTTGTTGGTCCATGATAAATACCAGAGCACACGAGCACAATACAGGCAAACCAAAATTTTAGAGCCTTATATAGATAAAAAAAGGGAAGATATTAGGCAGAAAGGAGGTTGTTTGCTAATTACACACTAGTTATTCTGGGTTTTACATCTACATTTAAGAGCCACCTGTGACCCTTAATCTTTCAAATCCTCATTTTTTGAAAGGTTCATCACTGAGCATTCAGAGGGCTCTAATTTGGGTTTCAGCAGTGACATCACCCCTGTGTGAAAATTGAGGGCAGCTCTCTCAGCATCACTTGGCTGCTCATGGGCTGAGCACCCATCACAGGGTTTTAGGTTTTCACATGAGCACCCCAAAGGAGCCCAAAGCTGAGCTGCTTTCAAATCCATTCTGATGGAAGCTCAAGGTAAGAAAAACACTGCCACGTGAGCTGCCACTTAGTAGCACAGGATTATAAAGGGAACAGAGATGTTTGGAGCTTTCAGAACTTAGATGTAGTTCAGGTTTTTAAAAATTAGGCTCCTCGCTCTCTAGTAACCACGAAAACCTAAATTTGTGACCTACAATCCCCACAGGGAAGCCTGTGTTATCTTCTGTTGCTCCTTTCCTCAGCTGGAGGATGCTGGAACCCTGCCAGGCTCTCCCGATGTAATGAGAACAGGAAAGCATCAAGCCCACTCCTCTGCACTTGGAGGGAGGATCTGATGCTGTTTGGGATCCAAACATTTCTTTTAATCATTTCTGTGCAAAACTTTTTCTCGCTTCTCGTTCCCCTCGTATCATAGCTGCATGAGTTAGAAGTGCTAGGAAGAACTATGCACAAGTAGTTGAGTTTAAACCCCATTCTAATTCAAACCCACCAGCTTTCTGTTCATCTTTCTAAGTAATTCAGCACTGCCTTGAGAACAAGCTCCTATAGCCAGAAAGGATTGTTATCTATCAAATACCCTTTCCCCCCTTTTTCTCCCCCTTCTTTTCCAATTGAAAATGAAACTCCTTAGAGCATTCTTCATTTTCATCAAGTGTTTACCAACATCTGCTTCCCATCAATGGCTTTTAAGTTCTGCCTTCAAAGGATCTAGAGAACTTCTGGGGATGGGTGACAACTCGAATAACAAGACTGTAACTTGGCCTCTATTTCCAAACTAATAAAGCATAAACTTCAATCCCAAAAGGGATTAATCCTTTGTGAACCCTTAACTAGTGCTGTGCAGCAAAATTAAAATCCACTGCTTTTTTCCAAGACGTGTGAATGTGACAACTTCCATCTGCACCACTCCTCCCTAATTCTCCAGGAATGGAATCCACGATTCCTCATTCATTATACTCCCTGAACGTGACTGGCAGAGCACATCACTGCCCATGCAGGTGACAAAATACCCGTGGTAACCACGGAGTTCAAGAGCTGGAGGATTTTAGAGGAGCACTTAACCGTGCCCCTGTGGCACGGGCTCTAAAAACACAATCATGCTTTGCATGGGGAAGAACTGCTGCTGGATGAACGCTGCTGGTGGACTGCAGAAATCTCCTGGCTGCAGGATTCTCCTTCTCCCTCGCTGCAGGGGGGAGTGCACAAGGCACAGCCGAGCTGGGAGGGAACTGGAGGAGGAAAAAGAGCTCAACAGCACAGCTCCAAAGTGCGGGGCCCTGTCTGTGTGGGAGGGAAGGCACTCACTACGGCGTTCCCGGGTTTGGCTGTCCCAGATCAGAGACATTTGTAGACGTTTCAGGCCTGGGTAGATTTGCAGCCAGCCCAGGAGGAGATGCTGCTGCGCAGCTGTGCTGGGAAGGATCCCTGGGGTCAGCTGGAATGGCTCTGCTGCTCTGGGGCTGGCACGAGCAGGGCAAGGAATGGTCCCTCCCTGGCACAGCCAGCAGCGAACGCGGGCACAGCTCAAGGCACCAGGGGCTGCTCCTCGCTTTCCTTTTAGACCAAAATCCTTCCAAATATTTCCATGTTTGGCCTTTATGTTTGTACTGTATTAAGTGTATGGAGCAAAAATACAAAACATAAGGCTTAATTTATGCCTGCTGGAGCTTGATCTAAATTTTAATATCAGAATTGTATTTTAATTTGTCTTCGCTATTACTCATTTCATACTTTCTTGCATTCTGATTTAAGTATATTCTGAGAGCTGGCTTTGCTTTTCTCGGAAAATTAAAAGAAAATAGAAAATATAAAATATTTGCTTATCTTAAAATATCTTACAATCTTTCTAGCTCACGTTTTTCAAGGAGATTAACACTTATTTTAACCTGCTTGAGCAGGTTGGTTACCTGTTCATAGGCAGCTTTTTCAATATGTAAACATATTGCCTCAAAGAAACACTTCCTCTGCTAATGTCCATCCTCTAAAGGAATCACCACAGATTAACACCAGCTTTTAAATTCCTTTTTTTCAAATCTGAAGGGCTCGGGACTGTTAAGTTTTCCTCTACAAGGTGTTAATTAATTGAAGAACATTAACAACCCATTGCTGTGTATGAACAGTTTTACAAGCACCAGTGTAATCCCCCAAAAAATCACCTTAATGAAAAACAACACCTCACCCAAAGCTAACAAAAAATCCACTTTCATGATACTTCCATTACAATTCAGGAATCTGAATTCCTGTTTCATGGGTAGAGTTTTAAATATGGATTAAATAAGCTAGTCACATATGTTGAGCTGTCCAAGTACAAAGCCATTTAAAGATTTCTCCTTCTGGAGCACATTATTTCATTAAAAAGGTACCCTGTACCGTTAAAATATTTGACCAGAGTGGGGAACGTAAGACTATTTTTACATAGACATTAAAGCAAATTTGACTCATTCCAAAACATCAAAGAGAAAAAGGATGGGAATGAGAGAACAAATCCCACTTACAGAAAAACGTGGTTAAAAAGTCAGTGCTCAGCCATGACCACGATGAAACAAAAACTTGGAAACAAAACTCATATGGAGAATTTGAAAGAGTACTGCATGATTAGATTTATTTTGGAGAGGTCTGTGGTCATGATATAGATATGGGCTGCTAGTGAAACTTTTATTTAAATACCTCTCTTTTAAGCATTTTTCCCATTTTTAAACATTTTTATTCCTTGATGCTTGTCTACAACAGCACCTTGCCTTTGATTAGAAAAATTCCTAAATGCCTAAAGCCTTGTCTTTTTTTAGGATAACCTAACTTCAGCCACCTGAATATTAACATCTTGAACCAGCTCTGCTTTTTGAGAACCACACAAAATCCGGGATACTGCCTGTGCCTGACCCCTAAGAGAACAATTTCTTCATAAAAGACAACAAACTGGACAGAGAAACAGCAGCAGCCTAAATTCATGCAATTGTTAACAAACATCTGCTGCCAAGAGATGTTTTGCAGAAAAGAAACAGATGCAGACTGTCTAAACACACCGATCCTGCGCAGTGGGGACAGCAGACAAATAACAGAAGAAAGGTTTGCCAAAACCCCCCCCAGCCTCTCCAATGGCTGAATTAAAAGGTGCTAAGTAACTGTGGAGGAGATGTTAAAATAAGTATGAATCCACAATCCAAGAACCCACCACTCTGTGGAGCAAATATTGTTTCAAGCCTTTCTTATATTCATGAAAATTATGGAAATTTGGGTCAGGTTCTATGGATTCTGTCCTCAAGACAAGACAGCTTCACAGTAAAGGAATAAACCCGTTCTGGCCATAAATACAGGATTTCTACCCAACACACCAACAGGACAGACAGCGTTCGGCTCCTTATACTGGCATAAAGCATCTCTTAAAGCTGTTTGGGGAAGTATTTCACAAAAACTGTTGTCATACCTGGGCCAAGCAGCGGGGACCGGTTCGGCTGGGCACTTGACTGGTGCGATGGCTGAGGTTCAACCATGTTGGTGTTGATAATGGTGCTAGTGGTGGTGGTGTTGGTTGTGGTACTGCTCTGAATTATAGGATTATTTCTATCCCACATGTTTACAGTCTTGTTGTTGTTGTAATTTGGGTCGCCCCAAGCTGAGGTACCATCGTCGATTTCCATCTTGCGGCGAATGGACGGTGGAGATGGCTCTTCCCAGCCAGTTGCCTCACAGTTCTCTTTTTGTTTGGCTGGCACTGGCCCACCAACCCACCCTGACCCCGTCTGTTTTACAGAAGCAGCTCCTCCCCAGTTACTCACATTGTTGTCCTGGGGTTTATTAGCCCAATTTTGTTGGGGGCCTGGCTTTAAAGATTCCCCCCAACTTGTACCTGTATTAGCCTTGCTGTTTGTGCCATTCCCCCACCCACTGGTCCCAGACTTTGTGGAATCATTCCAGCCAGACCCCGACCTATTATCAGAATCCCATCCAGATCCATTCTTCTTCCCATCACCCAAGTGTCCAGGAACAGATGATGAATCTGTCCAGTCTCCACCTCCTGAAGTCCAGCTCGGATTTGATTTCTGTCCATCTCCCCAGTTTTGAGATTTGGGTTTCTGAGGTTCACCCCAGGTAGGTGATTTGTCCTCCTGATTCGCGGTCCCACTCCAAGCGTGGCCGCTTTTGGCAGCAGCAGCATTATTAACAGTAGTAGAGCTTGCTGACTCTCCCCACCCCCCTGGGCCATTTGGTGCTTTGTTGTTGTTGTCTCCCCAACCTGTATTTGTTGGAACAGCTGCCGGTGGAGAGTTGACCCACCCAGATACTGAAGAGGTATTTGTACTGTTCATGATGGACCCATCGTTCTTCCCCCCTGAGTTTGAAGATTGAGTAGCTGCACAACCCCAGGCCTCAGTTCCATTGTCATTCTTCCGTTCAGACCTCGGGGACTCTTCAAATTCCCAGGCAGTGTTTTGCTTCACAGGGGTCTGTCCCCACCCCGTATTGGACAGGACCCTGGGGTCAAGGTCGTTTCTTGGCAACTGAACTTGCCCTTGGTCTATCATCCCTTTGTCTCTCCTCCTGCCCTCTCCAGCCCCCTCCCTCCCAGTACTGCCTTCATTTTGACTCCCACCGCTGTCATTGCTTCCTTCACTAGCCGTGGTGCCAGATGCTGCAGCTTTGGCCCAAGAGTTCATTTGTTCATTGCCCTGCTGCATGGCAGGATTCGGACTGGTAACACTCGAGCTATCCCACCCTGTTGATCCTTTCCCATTGATGTCGCTATTGGAATGCTGGTTTGGGGGCTTGCCCCACTCCCCGTTGACACCGTTGCTGGCGCTGCGGTTGGGGTGGCCCCAGGCTCCAGAATGCACACTGCCAACCCCGCCACCGCCCCTGCCCCACGCCAGCACCCCGGGGCCAGAGGGGGGCCCCGAGTCCCAGGCGTTCGCTCCGTTTCCTTCCTTCTGCACAGCGCTGCTGGATCCGTTTTGTTTAGCACTTAATGCTGAGTTCACAGTGTCTCCATTCCCCTGACTGAACCCAGAATTGCTGTTTCCTGCGGCAGGATTACCCGGGGACATCCCCCATACTGAACTGCCCATTCCTTCACCACTGCCCCCGCTGACTTGAGAAACCGCTGTTCCGTTAGCACCAGGAAGGCCTTGCAGGTGGGGCGGGATGATGGCCCCCATGCCCACGGCCATCCCCCAGTTCGGCAGTCCGTTCGTCTGCATTGCATTGATAGGGTTTGGTGAAGAGTTCATGGGGTTAGTGTTATTTGGTCCATCAGTGTTAAGGTTCTGAGGTTGTACGCTGAAAGACACATTCTGAGAAGTGGACGTTTGTGGTTCTGTGCTCTCTTGCGGCAGCAAGTTTCCCCAGGCACCTAAGGTGCCCGTTGGGTTCCCATTCTGGTTGCCCATGTTCTGACCTATGGCACTGACTGGACTGCAAATACTGGAAGGGTTGCCTGCTCCCACAGTTCCTTCATGTCCAAGTACAGGCCAGGCAGCTGGATTGGCATTAGGGTTAAGGTTAAGATTAATGCCAGCATTCGAGTTGGAAGCACCCCAGCAGTTCTGACTTCTACCGTCTCCCATCATGTTGTCCATCTTTCCATCCCCACCACTGGCAGAGCAGTGAGCTAGGCCAGAGCTGGAGCCCGCAGCCACCCCCCACACCCTGGCCGAGCCGCCGTTGCCGTTTGCTCCACCAGCTCCAAGGGCACTCTGGTTAGAAGTGCTTTGGACGAGTGCTCCGTTGGCGCCATTATTGCCATTAGTTTTCTTTGTATGTCCAGTGAAGTTGCCTTGGGCACTCCCTGTAGCCATGCTACTGTTCTCTGAGCCACAGTTGGAGGCAGAGTCAGTGTCTGTAGTACATTCTGAGGCAGACTCAGTCTCAGCTCCGGTAATGGAAGGCCACGCTTCCTTGTCAGTCCTGTCTATTATCACTTTATCCCAGCTGCAGTTGCCTTCACTCCTGAAAGCGGGCTGCTGTCCCCAGTGGGAATTCTCATAATGGTCTCCCAATCCACTGTGGCTGAGATCTGAAAGGATCCAAGGTTAAAAATGAGTCCATTGCTCAAGCACTGCAAAAGCCCTCTATTAACCACTGTTTTACATCACTAGTGACAACAATACCCTCTGCTAAAATTTAGAGTACATTCTCTAACATAATACAGCAATTCTCCTCCCTACAACGGAGCACGTTGCTCATGTTAATTTGTTGGGTTTGTTTTTAAACTGGCAAGAATCTCAATTAAAATAACGAAACAATTTTATTTTAGAACAGAGCCAGTGTTTTGTAGCCCCCAGTGTACCAGTAAAAATAAGAAGCACACAATAAATAAGAAGAGCAAATATACTAATTTAGGTGAAAAGTCTAAAGAGCAAATTTGGAAGAAACACAGAAGAGTATCTAGCAGACTCTTACCATTTATTTCGACTCAATTCTCATTCTTCAGAGAAACACAAAGAAAGAGCATCCAATAAAAAATGCAAAAATGTTTGCTTGCTCTGAGATATTGCACACACACACCCACATCATAACACACTAAATTCATACTGCATTTAGGTTTGCAACCCTTCCTGGAAATGAAGAAACAAATACAGACAACAACCTCTACTGTTAAGTGCCAATTATAAACACCACTAATGTATATTTTAGCAGAGAACTTGGGCATCTCTAAATAACTTGACAGTTCTGTCAAGAAACTTACCTCTCACAGGCTTTACTTGTGGTTTAAACACCATTTTGCATTTGTACACACAATCCCCTGCTGTCCCCAAGCCAATGAAAAGTCATGCTGTGCCTTTTCAGCACTGTCACATCCTCAAATACAGACACTAACCCCAAAAAATTAGCCAAAAGCTCTTGAGCACCTGCTTGCTCGCCATGGTATGATGATAAACTGGAAGGCACAACACATCTCACGTTAAGAACTCAAGCTTTGGTCAAAGTTTTGCATTTATTTCCCATCTCAATTGCTCTGTACAAGATGATTTCTCTTAGTTTCTTTTGATGGGGATTTGATAACAAGTATTTCGGTCTGATCCAAGAGATCTGTATGGGAGAAAATCTGCAGAAGAGCTCCTCTTAAACTGCTTGCACATACCAAAGTAACAGATTTTGGTTGCCAATTATTTTTACTTGCTTTGAATCTGCTGAAACATGGCTTCTACACTTTGTGATTTGTGAATAAAATGAATAAAATGAGTATTTTTGTGGGGAAGATGGATGCAACAAATCTCCCAAACAAGTTGTTAACAACGAATGCCTAATATGAATTAATTTAAATCACAAATATGTTGGTGTGATTAGTTCCTCTAATTTAGGTGTTCTGGTACTGCAAAAATTACTCCCGAGGTTGAAAAAAGCTCTTTCTCTCTGACAAACTCTTGTTCACACATTTCACGCAGAGCTTTTTAAGGTGACTATCTGGTTGCCTTATGAAGATTTTGCAAGATGAAGAAATAGCATGCTAAACCAACCCAGTTTGCTGCCTTTTTTTTTAAATTTAAATTAATTGAAACAGAAGATAAGATTTTAGAGAAAGGAAGAGAAAACATTCTTAGTTCATCACCTATCTTCTCATACCAGGAAAAGACCTAAAATCACAGAAAGACCTAAATTATCAGAGAAAATAGAATAGCTTGGGTTTAAGGGACCTTAAAAACAATTCTGTTCTACCCCCTGCCATGGACAGAGACCCCTCCCACTGTCCCAGGCTGCTCCCAGCCCTGCCCAACCTGGCCCTGGACACCTCCAGAGATCCAGGGGCAGCCACAGCTGCTCCGGGCACCCTGTGCCTCACCACCCTCACAGGGAAAAAATTCTCCCATAATTGACAAGTGCATGACAAATCTGAAAGAATGTGAACAGAACCACTCGGATTTACCTGGATTCCTCCCTTTACATGCAATGGCTGGAAAGGAAGGAAGTATCCTGTTATTCCTGGATACAGCTCCAGCTACAGCACAGAGCTGAGGAAGCACGTTGAACATTTACCTGATGATCTAGATTTGCTACACAGGTGTTAAACAGAGACCAGGATCCCAGATAAGACATGGAAGGGGAAGGCAGGCTGTGAAAAGACTTTAAAAGGGTCAGCAGGGTCAGAGAAATGAGCTGAGGAACATTCTTAGCAGAGTAGGAATGAACAAAAGGAAAAAAGCAGCAGCAGGCCAGGCCAGAAGATAAGAAGTTGAGGCAACCAAGGAATCAGATAAGAGGAGTTACAGGAGATTTTTTTCAACCCTGTGGGTGGTGCGACTCAGGGCTGCTTTTGAGCCTTGACGGAAGGATTTGAAAGTGGCTGGAAAGACATTGTTCCAATGAAAGCTCAGCTCTGTGTGCAGGAGCAGAGCTGTGCAGGGCAGGCTGGGGAAGGAGGATCAGGAGAGCGCCCAGGGCGTCTCCACGTTCACAGGAACAGCACCACGGCCGACAAGGATGAGATGAAAGGGAACTGCTTGTTTAATCAGCTCCTTTCTCCTCTCCCCCAAAAATGGTAGTTAAAGCAGTGCTCAAATTTGAGAGCACTCAGGAGACAAAATAAAAAAAAGGGATGGGAATGAAGATGACAAAATAGCTTAGAATGATTGCTGGGAGTAGGGAGTGAAATGATACATTAAATAAGAGGCCAGATATTGAGGAGCAGTAAGAGAAACCAAGAAGAAAAGAAAATTATGATGGAGAAGAACTACAGAACCCAAGAAATGTCTGTATTAAGAGTAGAAAATGGCCAAATGCCTGGGTTTGGCTAAGCACAGCTACTCCAGGCAGGATCCCTCCAGGAACAGCAGCTCCAAGCCCGGGCATCCCAAGGCTTTGCCAATCCAGGTGTTCCCTTTCCTGTCCCATCGCTCTTGCCGAGGTTCAGATGATTCCCTCAGCAACAACCATGGGCTAATCCCACAGCGGTGGCTTTGGCAGGGGATTGCAATAACTCCGTGTAGGGGATGTGAAACCAGCGATGGCCCCGTGGAGCAGCGGGATCCCGCTGGAGCCTTCCACCAGTCTGATTCAAAAACCAGAGAAATAACGATGCAATAACCTCAGTGTCCAACCCCCACCGGGACAATTGGTTCTAACGCCAAAGGCTGCTGCCATAAAGCACATCAGAAAGGCCAGATGAAGAAAATGGGGAAATAAATTCAAAAAGTGAACAGAAACCTGCAAAATTTGGACTTTGCTGTCTCTCTAACCGAGAGTTTGAATACTTGAAGAGATCTTGAAGAGAGTAAGTTTTATATTCTTGTCTCTAGAAGCAAATAACAACAAGCAAGGCATTTTTCCATTTTCTTTTAAGTAAAAGGGGCTTGCTGCTATGAAAAAAACAATGAGTAGCACAGTCTTATTTAAGCACCTTAAACATTTGGGAAAAATAATGAATGCAAAATATTTTATATGATTAAATCCAGAGAACTTTTCTGTTTGTTTGGGGTTTTACTTTTTGAAAGTGCAGATTTTCTCCAGCTTTCTAGGAAACTAACTCTTCACAGAAATTCCCAATATTTTCTATTCAAAGTTGTTTCAAGTTGTTAAGATTGAAATGGGACACCCATTTTTCTTACAAATCAGTTCCTCTTTATTTATGCAAAGATGTGAAATAAAAGCACTAAGTCCACCAGCAACACTTCTATCCCTCCTCTGTGAGCTGAGCAAAGACTGTAAACAAGGCACAAGGAACAGGAACCACAGGTATTCCGTGTTAGCAAATCCTGGTGCTGGGACACCACAAAGCAAAAACGAGTTTATAAATTAACGCTTTGTGCTTCAAAATCTTAATTATGCATCTTTTATAAAATATCAACCCCTGATCAACAACACTTTTTCAGCCATCAGGAAGGAAATATTAATTTGAGGATAATGGCTCAAATTTGTTTTTAACAAGCACAGAACTCCTATCCAACTGCAACCGTATACATGACCTGAAAAATGCACAGCTCTGATCCATATAACCAATAGCATGAGGGAGTTGTTTTGTTTTGGGTTGCTGGCTTTTTGTTTTGGTTTTTTTTTAAATAATATCCTTAATGGGGTGGGAGGAGATTGCTGGTGTTATTCCATACTGTAGCTAACATACTTGACCAGCTTCAATTCAGTACTTATTAAAAACAGAAAACATTTCTGCCTGTGTTGGGTAAAGAATAATTAGTTGCAAAATCAGTTTAGTGTTTACATAGATTACAAATGCAAAATATGAGTAGAGTGAAATGGGAGAAGCTGTTGCATGCATTTCTTAGAAAAGCAAAATACTTTGCCTGCACAAGCAACTGACCCCAAACTTCTCCTCGGAAAATCTCATTTACAATCATATTTAATTTTTTTTGTTCAGCTGAGTTAAGAGTAACTGTATCTTCATAGCTTCCATTGCAGTAATTAGTTCAAATGCTGTGCACTAAAACCCTGCCTCCCCAACTATAACACAACATTCAGCTGACTTTGGAACCAGACTGGGGACAGGGTACGAAATGGCAAAACCTGGGATAAACTTTTAATGGAACATTATTAATAAATTGTGCACCCCCCGTTTTAAATCAGATCTAACAGTGACTCCTCTCTTATTACTCGTTTTATTTTTCAGTCCACGTTCGTCACGTAACAACAACCAGACCCCCTGGCTGGCCCTGTGCTGCCCAAAGGACAGATGACAGACGGTGCTCCCTGCTCTGACATGCAGAGCACAGAAAAATCCCAAGGGCCACTGACAGTCCCACTGGGGATTTTCCTTGGCACACAAAGGTTACTGCCCCCCCCTCAAAATATAGTTTTCAATTCAACATGAGCAGATCTTTAAAATACTGTCAATTAGTTTTTCCAAATCTAAATTAAATAGGAATCGCCAGGAACATTTTAACTGCTAAGTCAAATGTAGCTTAATTTAATAAAGAAAACATGACACAAACATCTATTCTGAAGCACAAAATATAATAAAGCAGAAAATTTGGGCATTGTAGTGCTAACATTTCAGGTTACCCGCTGCATCCAGCTCTAGGCATAGAGACAGATTTGAAAACTGGCATCTATCTGAAGCCCCTACAAAGCTCACTCACAACAAGTCTCATGGATTGAGGAAGCTGAAATCTCGCACAGCACACATAATGTGGAAAGGCAGAAAAGAGATGGAAGCATTGAATAAAGCAGCTTTATTTATTTTAAAACTAAACCATAGCTAAGCCCTCACGGGGGAAAGCCTGTTATCCCCTTTTCATTTTCTGCACTACGACATTCAAACGTAGTTCCTTCCCTCTGATGCTGAAAGCTTTCAAATGCATTAAGAAAACACGCAAAAAATAAACAAGCTTTTTCATTATTAGTAGAGATTCCACTAAATGCTACCTCTCCGACACAAAAGCAGCAGTAGAAAACACAAAATCATTGCATTTTTCTGCTCAGTGCAACATATCTTTACAAGCAGCTCGCTGCGAAGACGCCATTTTATCAAACCTGAAACGCAGCCAAAAGCTCAGGACGCTGTGCTGCTGCTCTCTCGCTGAAATGTTATGTAATAAATTGATTTAACAGAAGCAGATGCTATTTTCTCAGGGTTAGGGTTACTTTCTCTCTTTTTTTGGCTCTAAAAAGGGCTGATGGGTAATAAAATACCTGAAGAGAGGAGCCGCCCAACCATCCTAGGAGACGCTACATTGTGTGCAGAGCTGTTTCTACTCCTGCCTCTACGTTCTCCAGGGCTCCCGGCTTCAATATGTCGGCTGTGTACAGTGTAAGCCTCATCCTGTAGAGCTGCCAAGAAAATCTCTCTGTGCGAGCGCGCTCCCAGACAACCTGCGAGCTCGGCCGGGCCTCGGCTGCACTGGCTATGGAAATGCCCTTTCCACGCACAGCCCTCCTCCCCCTTCCCCGAGCTCCGCTCCCCGGCTCTAGGTGAAGGTATCAACAGAGCAGGATTTTTAAGCTTTGATTATCTAATTGCAGCTGACACTAAACCGATCTTCCTTCCTCTTTAAATTCTTTCAACTGTCACAAAACATTTTCACTTCGGGACCCAGCTACAATTAGCGCCCGTAGCTGCTTTTCTGCGGCTTTTTGAAAGTCAGCCAAGAGGAGACGCGGGCTCCGCCGAACGCCTGCCCCAGCTCCTTCCTCCTGCCCCGGCTCCTGCCCCGTGCCCTCTGCCTTCCTCCTGCCTGGCATCCTCCTCCTTCCTCCTGTCCAGCGTCTTCCTCCCTCTCCCACCCCATCTCCTGCCTGGCGTCCTCCTCCTTCTCCCAGCCCCATCTCCTGCCCATCGCCCTCCTCCCTGCTCCAGTGCCAGCTCCTTCCTCGTTGCTCTCCTCCCTGCCCCGGCTCCTTCCTGTGCCAAGCGTCCTCTCCCCTGCCCCAGCTCCCGCCTGCCGCCCTCCTCCCTGCCCCAGCGGCAGCTCCCAAGTCCCAGATGTACCCTGGACTGCTGCCAAGCCCTTAATGACTTCCCTGCCTCTATCTAAACCAGCTCTAAGTGGCAAACGCGAGCGCATTAATCAGCGGCGCGGTTGTTTATAGAGGCAGAGAGGAGCTGCCCCAACAATGCGGCAGAAGCGGGCGCTGGCTGCGCCTGCACAGCGGGACCGACCATCTTGGAACACCCTGGGCCAGAGCCTCGGCTCCCTCCGAGGCACAGGAACGCTCCGAGGGAGCAGAATGGGGTCAGCTTTACATTTTTTTTTAGGGCCTAAAGATCGTCATAAATTCCGAGATTGCACACAGAGGGCTTTTATCAGCGCCACACGCAAATCTTTTAAGGCTAATTCACTCAAACTTCCAGCACGTCCAATACGCTCCTTTACGATTATTTCCCCTCCTACTTGCCCCAAATACATATTAATGACGTGGGAAATGGGGCACGTTTCAAGTTTGCAGTTTCAGCTCCTGCCAGGGGCTCATCGGAGCCGTGTCGCCCCTCTGTGCTGGATATCTCATGGCTCTTGAAAGCTTTGGCCACACTCTCAGGGTCGCTGCCACTCCACCACTGAGGCACAATCGCTGCTGCTATTCTTGGCTCGAGAACTGCTCCACTGAAGGACTCCTGAAAATTGCTGGTTTCCTCCTGAAGACATTCATTCTCTGCAATAGTCTCCGAATACCGGTTGGGTTCAACCTCATTTCAGGAACAGCAGATAAATGGAAATCAAACCTGTTTGGTTTTGTATCTATTCAGAAAATTATTTTAAATGCACCCAGGAAATAAACTAGGCTTGAGAGTCAATTTTGCAAGAACAGTTTTAAGTGGAGCTATTGCTCTGGTATATTACATTCCTATAAAACTAATTATATTATTGAAATTTCCATTAGTTAAAATAATACGTCAAAACTGTGCTCCTTGTATTTTTCCTATAAATAACACAAATTTCCCATAATCAACTTCAATTTATGAAGTCAAGTACTTATATAGGGCATCCATTGAAGAGGACTTCTTTTACCAGTCAGGGTACACAGAAAGGCAAAAAACAACCCCAAGAAATGAGTCAGAACCCACTAAAATCTTGGGAGCAAAATGAAAAGCAGCTTCCAACTGACAGTGCCGGCAGAGCACATCAATTTCCTTCCATGTTGGACCAACTTTGATGGGGAATGCGTCTCATAAATTTGAAATTCACAACTATTAACAGGTGAAGACAAAAAATGGGGATTTGAGAGGTGATGCAGCCCACTCGCCTGGTCTAAGGAATGATTCCTGACACAGACGAGGTGACATTATCCCAACCCAGCAAGGAAGGCCTCCAGCAATGGAGCCTGCACATTCCCAAGTGCTCCATCTCACTTCTCAAGACAGCTTTCATGCTGGCACGGTTTTCCTAATGCCCACCCTCAATCTTCCTTGTTGAAATTTAGGCCCATAATTGATCCGATCCATCGCAGGCACACAGAAGGTATCGTTTCCTTCCCTGCAGCAGCCATTTAGGTATCTCAGCATTTATAATTCCATCTTCCTTTCACTCAGGAGCTCTGATTCCTTCCTTCTTGCTAAGATCTCTATCCATTCCTGCTGTGTTCCTCTGCTTCTTCCAAGTGGCTCCTTCTGAAGCACCTTCATCTGGAATGTTGAGAGGCCTTATCCCACAGTGCTGCCTCTATCCCTCAGTGACTGTTCTCTTTATAGCACATTAATCAAGTTTACCCCGTGCCCAGATCCCTTTTTGACACGTGAGACCAACACACCTGTATTTGGGTACAGAGCTGCTCTGGCCAAAATAAAGAAACTTTCCTATTTCTTAATTTCTTATCCAACTGCACACTTGTGTCACCACTATTGTACACTGTAATTTTGCCTTTCTTTTGCCTAGCACTCTTCTCCAGTTGGTCTTGATCAAAACTTTATTGAAGGCTGTTGTTCTGCTATCCCCTTTGGCACAACCTGCTCTCCACAAACCCCAGTGACTCTGCATTTCTCTCCTGAGAATTTCAACATGCACAGAAATGGCTACTTTGAGGGACTTTTCCTCAGTTCTAACTTTCTCACCTCTTAACATTGGTTGGTTGGGTGTTCTCTCTTTTGTAGTTTTCATGCTCTTAAAGTGGCCACATTGCTCCAATTCATCCTCTGCTTAGTCTTACTATGAATGTCATTTCCAGACAACTGGAAACTCTAATTTGCTGCAGCTTTAGTTCTAAATTTACAGATGAAGAGGAAAGGTATTTAAAGTATTCCTGATGCCATCTATCAGTGGTTCCCTCTGTCCCACTGACCTTGCTTTTACTACTGCCTCACTTATGAAAGAGTTAGCTTTTTGTTCTTGGAGGGCTATAAATGTCTTTCTTTTTTTCTAGTAGCATTATATAGAATTCCTGAGCTGTACAAATTCAGCATTTCCTACAATTTTCACATGGCATTAGTGTGCATCTGGGAATTTCTCCTCTTCCCAAGGACTAAACTACCTAGTTCCTGGTCCCTTTGACCTTAGCTGCTTTCTACCTTTTACATCCTTGCTATCAAGGCAGGTCCTGCTACTTGGTCTCTTCACATACTTTGTCAGAAAACTGCCACCTGCACATTTGACCACCTTGCCAGGCTGTTTCCTGACTTTTCTTTTCTCAGGGACACCTGGGCAGCTCACATCCCTGGCTGTCCCTGCAGCAGAGCCATCCATAGTAAAGCTGGAGAAGAGATGCAGCTCCTGGAGCAAAAGCAGCCACCTTTGAGCCATCAAGCTTTTGCCCAGCCCCACTCTTTGAAAGTGAGGACAGCAAAACTACAAAAGCACCTCGGTTATTTATCCTTCCACAGATTTCTATTTTTCTTTCTCCCTGTGCAAAATTCTAATCACTGTCAAAGAGATTTGAAGCAGCAGATTTATTTTTCATGCTCTGCTGCCTGATGTCAGATAACATTCACAATACAGAAAAATTCGTTCCCAAGATTAGTTTACTGATGAGTTTTTACCATAATTTGTCATTCCTAATGCCCATATTTGGGCTACACAGAGATTGCCACTTCATTGCATCCAAAGCATTATAAGGAGTTTTTGAAAATTTTGATGGGAGACAAAACTCTAAACTAGCTGAGACTCACTTCCCACAGCTTTCCAGTCAGTGCAGTTCAGAAAATTCTCATCATCCAGGAGACAGAACCATGGGTTAGGCCCCTTCTCTGTGTTATCTGCTACACTGATTGCCTCGTGTGATGTTTTAACTTCCTTTTGTCTAAATATACACCTGGCACCACTGACCTTTGGGAACACTGCCTGATTTCCGGGGCCACAGACCACACATCAAATGTCACCAAATGCTAAACAAAGCCCTGAGCAACAACATGAGAAGACAGAAACACAATCACCTCCTACACCTGAACATCCCCTTGCAGCACTAATTGAGTGAGACTAGCGGCAAAAAATGTAATCAAACCAAATTCTGGTAATTTTCCCCATGTTTTGATCCCAGTAGGAGGAAAACTTTTCCACAGGCACGTTACAGAAATGTGTGTGCAGTGATGACTGAGAAACGTGTGCCGAGTGATGTTTGCTCCACAAACCGTGGCCAACAGAGGTGGGTAAGGATTGCAGCTGCCAGGAGTTGCTTGGTGGAATTGTGTGTTTGTCAAATACAGTCACCTTCCACTGAAGCAGTATGAAGAGCCAATTCCTGTGTTTCCAAAGAAACATCACCATGCTGCTTTCTTCTTCTTAAATTTAACAGTCGTAACACCATGAAGCACATCATCCAGGTACTATGGAGAACTTTTTTTTAAAGTGTATTTTCTATATAAAATGTAAAATCATATATATATGAAGTGTGCAAATACAATGAATAAATATTACCTAATTTCTACTTTAAAGCTTTTAGTGTTTTAACTATTACATATGAAAAACTCTGCTCTGGGAGATTCAGAATAAATCCATTTTTAAAGTCTCTGGTTTTAATTGTGTAACTTTCCAACTAAAAGCAAAAACACAGTAATGCTTTGCCAGCAAAGATATGCTGCTGATGGAATTGCAGAACATGAGCTCAAAGAGGTGAAGTTCAGCAAATCATTTCCATAAAAGCACTTTTCACATGTGCTTTGTTTGTCAAAGCTCAGCCTGTTTGCAATGCCTCCAGGAGATCAAGCTAAATCTTATTTCAGACTTTTGAAATTAAACTTCATTAATATATTTCAGAACTGCTCTGGCACGTGCATGCCTTACCTACAGCCATCACAAATCACAATGAGCTGAACTGCTCAAGCTGAATTCTTCAACCATGACTTTAGCAGAAAGGTCTCTATTATTTTGCTGGATTTGATTAAATAACCGTATGTCAAAGCTTATCAGTGTTTTCCAACTATACGGACTAGCTTTAGAAGTCATGATAATCTCTTCCTAAAACTTTTCTCCAAATTTGACTTTACAACCATATAAAATTGTCCAGTCTGAGGGAATTCTGAATTAAATGCAGTTAAAGGATTGGATGTATGGAATGAGCATTGTCAGACATGATTTTAACAGTAACCAGCATATTTCAGTCTTGCTTCCTAAAAACTTATCAAAACCAAAGTTAATACAAAGATTATAAGAAGAATGAATCTGTCACAGAAAAGCACTCAGCAACTTCCAGCTGCCCACTTCAAGCTGCACACCACACCATGCCATGAGCATGAATCTCTCAACTGCTGCTTAAAGACATCTTCCAACACAAAATAAACCTTCCAGCTCCAGAGAAAAGAAGCATAAAGTTCAGCACAAAATCTGGCATCAGCCCACACACAGAAAATAAATCTCTGTTTGGAACTGCTGTCAGATTCTCACTTCACAACAAACAACAGACAGAACAAATTAAGAGTGTAACTCGAGTTCCCACAGTGCTGGTGTGTTTACTCATTCTGTTTACTGCAGGAGTTACTTGCTCTCATTTCTTTTTGGACTTTGGAAACAGATAATATGGATCTCTTCTGCAAAATACTCCACTTGCCAATGAAAAGATGGGCACAGGTTCCACCCTGACTCCTGCAGGACGTGGTAGGTTGCTTTTGAGTTGGCAGATGGAAGCTCCACATTGCTGAATTTCAGGAAAGTCAAAGGCATCTTGGAGGAGAGCTGATGGCTTCTTTTGATCTCTGTTCTAATAATCATCAAACACACTGGTTGCCTGGAGACTTCTATATAAAATTCAGCATTCGTAAAGAAACTAAGAAATCTCTATTACTTGTTATTTTTAATCTCCTATGTATCTTCCAGAAATTATCCTAATTCTTTTAGATCATGTGGCAAAGGATAATTCCAATAACTCAGTTAACAGGAAAACTCCTCACACCTTAATGAGGGAAGTCAACTACTCACCTGTATAGTGGAGTTAGATGACAAAG
This sequence comes from Regulus satrapa, assembly GCA_013396955.1. Classification (NCBI taxonomy): domain Eukaryota; kingdom Metazoa; phylum Chordata; class Aves; order Passeriformes; family Regulidae; genus Regulus; species Regulus satrapa. Next base: position 463,333 of record VWZN01014469.1, on the reverse strand, counting down.
TGGGGAGGGAAGAAATGAAAAGTCCCATCTTTAAGTAAAAATAATAAACTAGACTAGATAATAGAATTCTGCTCATAAATTAGAGATACCACTTTCTTTGAGTGTAATACTGGAAAGGATTACAGAGGGGGCAGGTCGAGAACAAGCTCCGTAGCTCAAGAAAGACATTCCAGACAAATAACTATTCTAAAGTACTTCAGAAAACAGTTCCATAATAGTTAGCAATGAATAAAAGACCATTTTCAAGGGGTAAGATTTCTAAAATATTCTATGTAATTTGAAACGTTTTAATTTCATAACAGTTTGTCTAGTTAACGTTTTAGAGATTACCTTAAGAAAGAAACAAAAAATCCCTACTCTCATCCACTTCACTGATATTTCCAGGTGATAAACCTGACAAAGAATATATTAGTGGCCATTAATTCCCACTTGCCTTACATTGACAGAACATCCCTTTTAATTCATGACATTGCAGTTAAGTTCTGATAAGTGTTTTGGATAGGGTGAGGCAGAAGATAACAGGGGCTGCTGATAAGAGAATAAGGAGATAAAGCAGTGTGATTTTTAGAGTGGAGAGACTGGCAATGACTCTCTAACACTATTCCTTGTACTTGGGTAGTTATAAGCAAGGCCTGAAAGGAGCGTGGATGCATAATGACAAATCAGCTCCGAAGGGATCTGACATGAACATACATCAAGCATCTTCTGGATAACAGGATGCTCACACAGGGCAATCCTGACTCTTTGATTACACCCCATCATCCATAAAAAGGCGTTGCTGTGGTTCAGGATGAGCCCAAAGAAGCCAGCCCAGGTCTGAGGGGCTCTGGGCACGACAGGGAGGGAGCCCTGAGCATGGCTCCATCACTGCCTTTGCTACACCTGGAGGATGTCCAACAATGCCCCTGCAGGGATCCCTCTCCCACAGGGCAGCTGCTGCTCAGGCAGACAAAATTCCTCTTCTCATGTGGCTCAGGTACCTACACCGACCTTTCTGCACCAGTTTGACTTTTTTTGTTCCTTGCCATCATTTCCCCAGAGAACTTTTACCTGCAAAGACTCTTTAGTAAATGAAATAGCCAGGGAGCCAGACACACATTTAAAGGAAAACAGTTCCTACTGATGCTAAGAGGAGGATGGCAAAAAGCTTCCTCTCAAGATATTATTTTTTAGTGAGAATCCTCCTGCTTAAAACTCTTCATTTTCATATTCACAAAAACATACCCGTTTGAGTAGGATTTCAGGGAAAATTCTTATGTTTACAGGACATAGAATTCCCTATTTTTTTCTAAATCTGACAGTCACTCAAATCCCAACAGCTGAGATGAAAAGGCTTTGGCCTTCCCTGCCTACTCTTCCTTCCTCTTGGCTCTCTATGCTCGACAAGATGAAAACCAAAGCCTGTATGAGAGAGTGAGTAAGACTGTGAATATGTGCAATTCATGGCTACAAAGGTCTCTCGGGAGAGAAATACTCCTCCCTTGGCCTCCCAGGGCAGCCAGGCACAGAGCTGCTGTCGTTATAAGCTGAGCTGGATGTTTTGGTTTTTTTCTCCCCCGTGCCTGCAGTCAGTAAATGAGCTGATGCTCCACCTGCTGGAAAGAACTACGTGAGCTCCAGAATTCAGCAAGTTCTTTCTGTGTGGAAAAAGCCACCACTGAAATCTCAAAACATCACCTCGTGTCAGCAGACAAAAAGGTAACCAAGATTTAGCTTGTTTAAGATGCTGTTCCAAGGAGTCTGTTCAGTGTGCAGATCTTGTGGTGCCTTTGAAACCTTTTGTTTTGACTTTACAGAATAAAGAGAAACAAGAAAATTGTGACTCTATGGACAAACTGCTACTGAGTAATTAAAACTGCAGCTTCAGATTGGAAGAGAGGAAGGAATTATTTACTCAGAGGGTAGTAAGGCCAGAGGAGACCATGGAAATGTTCCAAGGGCTGAAGCCCCCCTGCTCTGGAGCCAGGCTAGGAGAGGTGGGAATGCCCAGACTGGAGAGAAGAAGGCTCCAGGGAGAGCTCAGAGCCCCTTCCAGTGCCTGAAGGGGCTCCAGGAGAGCTGGAGGGGACTTGGGACAAGGATGGAGGGACAGGACACAGGGAGTGGCTGTAAGCTGAAGAAGGGTAGGTTTAGATGAAATATTAGTGGAAATTCTTCACTCTAAAGGTGGCGAGATACTGGTGTCACATTGGACGGGGCTTGGAGCAGCCTGGATGAGCCTTAAAGCTACTTCAGCCCAAACCATTCCATAACGATGATGCTGAGTAACATTTTTGCTAAGAGTTTGATCTGGGTTAACTTGTTTGGAGCGATAATAAAAAAATGAAGCTGAAAAGCTGCTGCACTGTTTCTTTTCCTCTCATTTCTACTCACTTACACTGCGCTCTGAATTTTTCCAATGGTAACATAAAAGAAACAAAAAAATAAAAAAACCCTGAACTAATTCAGCAGTGTAAGACATCTGCTGAGGGTCGCCAAACTGGCTGACATACTACACATACAGCAAGTTCAAATAGGAACTGGGAAAAAAATCAAGCCTCAAGGTAGAAATGCATCTGGCAAGATCAAAGTCAGACAGCTCGTACTGCACTCTTACAAGCAAAAGTTCTTTTATGAGTTATGTTATGATTTACAGTGGCCTTTGTTTCATTAAACTCAAACACAGATGCTTCAGATACATCTACAACCATGCCTGCAAGAAACCTCCTGACCCCCAGGCAGCCTGAGCCACTTCAGTTGGCTGCTCTGTGTGTCCCACATAAATAATGATGAGAGCGGCAGCTCCAATCTCTGCTCCCCAGGACCTGGAGCTGTGCCAGGGCAAGCTCAGGCTGGAGATCAGGGAAATTCTTCCCAAAGAGGGTGCTGGGCATGGCCTTGAGGCTGCCAGAGAGCTCCAGGAGGGTTTGGACACCAGGGATACCCAGGGTGGGATTGCTGGGGGTCTGTGCAGGGACAGGGGCTGCACTGGGTGATCCCTGTGGGTCCTTTCCAGCTCAGGATAATCTCTGATTCCTATGGTTCCAGAGTTCTGAAAATAAAATAATAAGCATATCTCTGACACAGAACATTAGTCTGACAGTCAACAAACATTTCCCAATCCAGAAGAAGCCAAGAATGTCAGAACCATCCCTGATGAATTGGGGTTTGCAAGGAAGATTGCTGTTAGAAAAGTTAGAGAACTGCTGGGAAATTATTACTTGCCATCTCACTAAAGCCAAATACTTGAGAATACAGAAGCAGAACATCTTCCCTCCCTAAAAAAAAGAACCATTTTAATAAATAATCAATGGTTTCATTTTGTCTGTTCAGTTTTGGGTTTCTGGGGAGTAACTGAGTGGTATTTTCAAATGTATTTCGATAACCACAGAAGCTGTAATTTCAGAGAGATTATTCTCTTATCTAACTAAAACTTCTAAGGACAACACCAAAGAATTTTCTCTGTTATAGTTCTGCTCAGCAGCAAAAATAGTGAAAGATTTGCTAATGCCCAAAGGGAAAAACTGCAGACAGTTCAGATCCAAATTTTGTGATGTTTGACAGTGCTAATGAGTGATAATGAACAACACTTGAGATCACACAGAAATGACAAATATTCAAGATATCAAACCCCTCCTTTATGATTTAGTCCAGATCACTTTTTAAAGCCATGTATGCCAGAACAGTCCCTGCTCTGCCTCACATCCACACAAAGCAGAGATGGAAAAGGGAATGTGCATCACTGAGCTCATCTCCACTGCAAAGCTCACACCATCTCTAGCCCAGAAGGGCAAATAAGAGGAGAGCTGCTTATTTCCTATCAGCTGCTTCAGGAAAATGAAGTTAGCTAAGAGACTTATTGCTCAACACCCTATTTCCAACAGCCAAAGAAAGGGTGTGTCTGTCTGAGACCCCACCTCCTGTGCTGTGTCCAGCTCTAGGGCTGCCAACATCAAGAAGGATGGAGAGCAGGAGAGTCCAGAGGAGGCCAAGGAGATTCTCCAAGGGCTGGAGCCCCTCTGGCTCTGGAGCCAGGCTGGGAGAGCTGGGGGTGACCTGGAGAAGGCTCCAGGGAGAGCTCAGACCCAGGGCCTAAAGGGGCTCCAAGAGAGCTGGAGAGGGACTGGGGACAAGGGCCTGGAGTGACAGGACAAGGGGGAATGGGTTCCACTGGCACAGGGCAGCATTAAATGGGATACTGGGATTAAATTCTTCCCTGTGAGGGTGGTGAGGCCCTGGCACAGGATGCCCAGAGCAGCTGTGGCTGCCCCTGGATCCCTGGAAGCGTCCAAGGCCAGGTTGGACAGGGCTTGGAGCAACCTGGGATGATGGAAGGTGTCCCTGCCTATGGCAGGGGGCTGGAAATTGATGTTTCCCAATGTCCCTTCCAACTCAAACCATTCTGTGACTTGCAAAAGACAGAATGAAGTGGTAGGAGGACCTAAGGCCCTCAACTACCCTTTCCAAAGTGAAAATAATAATTGAGAGCATAAGCAAGCAAAGGTAAAAAACGGTCACAACATAAGCAAAGTTCCTATTCCTTGTTTACAAACATGCAGAACACTGTTGAAGAAGCATTAAAATTATCAGAACGATACATTTAACTTGTAAACACCCAAATGACCAATGCTTCTGTAAGAATCACCACTAAATATTTACACTTCCTGAAGATCCGTTACAGCTACCAAAGAAGCACAAGGGGGGGGTGGGAACCAAACTGGAAGAAGACCCCGCAGCACCGAGCACGTGAACAAACAACAACATCTTTCCCAAGCGGATGCACATTGCACAACTGGAATTTCAAACAGGAGTTTCAAGCGCTCCAGACAGCGGAGGAGGCAGAGCAGCCGCTTCCCCCG
>VWZN01014469.1:433604-458328 GCA_013396955.1 Regulus satrapa | reverse complement strand
GCCCCCGCTTTAGGAGCTGCTTCTGTTCCTGCTGGCGGAAGCGGGGAGGCACCTCTCGGGGCAGGTATCGGGACGCCGCAGGCTGCTGCCCGTTGGCAGACGCGCGCTTGCCATTGCTGCTGTTGGTGAGAGTGCTGGTGGAAGTACTGGTACCGGTACCGGCAGGTTGGGGCTGGCTTAAACTGGTCTTAATAGGTTCTGGCACTAGGGGAAAAGAAAAATAATAAGCATTGGTTTAGGATCTGAAAAGTTAGCAGGTTTGGTGGGGTGGGTTTTTTTTTTTTACTGGAACTGGTAAAAAGGATGTTTTGCAGCCACCAAAAAGTTGGCGGAGTGTGTTGCTTTTGGCGGAGGTTTACGTTTTGTGGTGGTACTGGAAGCCTTTATGCCCTACTGAAACAAATCATCTGTATGGATTAAAACAGGAGGGAGGACAAAAGAAAGCTCTGGTAATTCAGTATTCAACAGAATGGTCATTTCAAGTGTGTGGCACCCTGCTGCACCCACCTTGAGCCCCCCCACTGTCTTTTTAGTTCAGCAATTCTGGGGGCAACCTTGCCAATATTAACATCAAATCACAGAGCCTACAGGCATGAAAACAAACATTTTCAGGCTTCTAATAAGCTCCCAAAAAAAAAGCTAAAAGGCTTGATTCACCAGCTTGTTCAGCACTCACACAAACTTTGGGTTTCTCGTGGTCTTTATCCAAACCTGAGCATCAAACACTTGGGATGGATATCCCAGTCAGCAACATCTGCACTCCAGGCACGCATCTGATCCCCCTGCCACTAACCCAGCCCGCAGTGAGCCAGCCAGGCCACCCTAGAACGTGCCTGCACACCTGGCAGAGTGTCCAGCAGTGCCATGTCCCCTGGGACAGGCAGGAGGGAGCGGACACAGCGCTGCGGCACGGCAGCCCTGGCTCAGCTCACCTGGCAGCAGCTGCCAGAGCTCTTCGCTCACCCAGAGAAACCCTTGGAGCTTCTGGGATGAACAGAACCAAGCCCTGCTCCAGCTCTTCACAAGCCAGGTCCAACAAGTACAAAATTCCAGCTCGCTCACAGCCAGAGAATACGCTGAGCGGGAAGGGGCACACACGGATCAAAACCCAAGAGTCACACCTTGTGCCCAAGAATGCTGTTCAAATGTTGCTTGAACTCTGTCACAGACACTATAAACTCACACTCAGCCTCTGTCCAGGCTCTGACACACTGAGAAAACCAAACACCTTCTACAGCTGCAGCACTGAACAGCACCGAGGGAATGCCGAGGGTGGGCTCAAAGCAAGCAGGGACTTGACCAAGCAAAAATACGCCAGAAAGTCTGACAGAACCATCAGCACTTCACTTCTCCAAGACGTTTGTTTTTGGAAGCCTAAATAATTTCATCAGTGATTCTATCTGAACAAAAAGGGAACTCTAAGTATATTTAAAATTTTGAAGTACTACTAATACCTGAAGAGCAGAGAACAAACCAGCTTTTCAAAATACACAATCACCTTTGGAAACAAACAGTTTCTCCTTACTTTGAAATTTAAAAAGAAGGTAGAAAGTGTTGCGAAATGCAGAATAATTATTTTCAAATAGCAAATCTGCATATTCAACACGCATACGAAAACTTCTCTGTTTCCACAATACAAATAAATCTGTCATTCAGATGATAGAAAATAAATCTGACTTCATTGTAATGGGTTTATTTTAGCTCCTATTGCTTCTGCTACTACTGTTACAGCAAGGTAAGCATTTACCTCTACTACCACAACCATCACAGAGATGCAAACATTTACAAACAGCGAGATCTGAAGGACTCAGGATTTCTGCAGTCATTTACCACAAGGTTCACCCGGAGCACTGCAGACACAGGCTGAGGAACCAAAAATAACCCAGCATGGCAGCCAGGGAGGTTCTCCAGCTCGGCTGACAGACCAGGCACACAGCCCCTGGTGCCAGCAGATGAGAGGGAATGCCAGGGAAGAGGAGGAAAAGGACAAGAGAATGGAAACCACTCGCTGGCACGATGCCAGCAGGACTGGGATTTGTCTGGCCCCAAGATTTTCATGAGGAATATTAATTAACTGGAAACATATTTTAGAGAGCGAGCCAGGCAGCTTTTTAAGAAGCATTATATTCTCAATATTATGCATATATAAATCACATCTGATACTTCTAAAGAGGTGTGCATATAGATATATTTATTTTTTTTAAATCACTAATGCAAGTCCATAGAATAGACAACTTCTCACTTTTCACTTTAATGTCAACTAACAAAGGTGTTTCATCACAAAGGTGAGGCCAGAGAAACTCAATTTCCCAGTGTTAGAGACAACGTTCCCTCTACATATCTGAATCACAGATAAAAGAACAAAGAAAAATCAAAATATCACTCTGCTTTAGAATTAAAATATTTCTGCATATTCGTGCTACTGTTTTTTCTCTAATCAACAGAGCAAAGTAATTTTTATTTTGTACATCAAAATCTCTTTAAAGAGCACTTAAATGGAAGCTCTTGCAAGAATACTATGCCTACAAATCATGGTAGCTGGAAAAGAACTGTTTAATTACACCAGCAACAGGGAATAAAGCAAGGAGAGTGAACAACATCACACGAATGGGCTTGAGCCCTAAATTCCAGCTTCATACCAGGCTAGAATTTAGACTTCAAACACAACTACAATACTTAGAGAACATATATTACAAAGACAACGTGCCCGTGCTCTAAAAGCCATCTCCAGCAATGTTTAACCAGCAATTTTCACTTGATATGCACTGTGAGAAATACCAAATGTTCCCAGTGTCTGCCCCGGATGTCCTAATTACGAACTGCCGTGCGATATTGGCAATGACATCACCTTTGGGAGGGCCTGAGCCCTCCGTGCAGGGCTGGCTGTGCCTGGCAGGACACAGGGGGTGCAGAGGGGCACAAAGGCAGAGCAGAGGAGCGCTCTGCCCTCCATCAGCCCCAAAGCTGCCAGCCCCTGTCCCCCCCTTCCACCTGCAGGGAATCCACCGGCCCTGCTAATGGCATGGGGGCAGCTGCTGGAAAGCCAGGAATTAAAACAGAGCTTTTGTGGCTAAATTTGCCTGAATGTGAAAAATGTTGTTGAAATCGTTCGAGGGAAAGGATTTAACACCCGGTGATTTTCATAACCAGCACGTGATTAAAGAGCTAAAGCAAAAACATGTAAGTGGAAAGCCTCTTGCAAAAATACAATTAAAGGCGTAAAATGAAAGCCTTGAGATTGCTTGCTCTTAAGATGTTTGTGATGGGTATCTGCTTACTCTCCATTCCGAACTGTACATACACCAAACAATGAGCTTGCTTGTAATAATTATCAGTACTTAATGGTATCTAAACTTCTTAATCCAATTTTACCCAAACAAATCCAATAATTACTCCATATGCTTTTTGATGATTACAATCTCGGGAATCCCAACTGCATAAAAAAAGTGTTACGAGCAATTGTAGGTGGATTTTATTAATGTAATGAATAGGATCAGTCTAACAGATTTCAATTACAACAATAGCTTTTAAGTACATTTCTATGACATAAGGAAAGAACATGCATAAATGAAAGAAACTGGTTAAGCCACATAATACTGATTTATGGCAGCTTTTTCCTTTCATTCACCTCATTAACATTTCTCTGTATTTCAGAATCCCCCACTCCAGCTCTGTAAAACTTGGATTTCTAAAGCCTTCACGGACCAGACATTCCAGAAGAGAAACAGTTAAACCCAGAAATGCATTCTTGGCTGCTACTGTGACAGGATTTATTTACAGCTTCTATTAAACACAGCAGCTCCATTACAAAGTGCTGGATGTGAGGAGAATTTTTGATTATACAATGCCAATGCCTCACTGCGTTAAACATATCATGCCAGTGTATTATTTTTTTCCTTCAGCAATTCGTTCAGGTCATTGTTTGATGGGTTTATGAATTCATTACAGGAAACAGATGGATCCCATAATTCAGAGCTATTCTCCCAGCCAATCATATAGGCAATTTTTTTCCTCATCTTGCTCCCCCCTCCAAATCAACCTTAATGAAGCCACTTCCTCCGCGGCCAGTTCCCTGCGCACACACACACACACACACTGCAGCACATCCACTGCCGGTTAAACCTCCCTGCAAACACCAGAGGCTTTCCAAATAAAGCTGAGCAGGAGCACGATCCCACAGACACCCCCTCCGAGGTCACACGGAGCACCAGGAACTTACCCAAGTCGGGCGAAGACAGCCACAAAACACAGCATTAGAGCGGGCAAAACCACAAGTCCTCAGTAGTGAGAAACCCAATTTTATTTGCTCACAGAAGTCTGTTGTAGGGAAAAAAAAATCTGCCCCCCCCCCCACCAATCTACTTTCAAAGGCTGAATTTTCATTTAGCAAATTACCTCCTTTGTCTCCTAAGTGCTGGGATTTGCTATCCACAGTGACATCTGCTGGCAACAGCAAAGGTGCTCAGAACTATTGCATAAAACCCACTTTAAATGTTTTTACACATAAAATGCCAAATTTTCTGGCCGGATCATCCCTTCCCCTAAAATCCTGAACTTCTGGAGAAAAAAATCCCTGCAGTCTAACACAAAGATAATCCAAAAACTTATAATGGCTTTAACAATGCAACCAAAAGCTGCTGTTTGATATCAAAGCCCACACTGAGTGATTAAAGTAAAAATACACGTGTTATTGTGGCTTTAGAACTTCATCTAAAGCCATTTATTTAAAGAAATGCCTGACTTAGGGCCAATTCCTGATGATATCATTTATCTAATGCTCAGAACAAATAAAGTCTTTTCCTGGTTTAACTTCATTTCCCCCCTCACAGCTGACCATGGTGCAGCTTCTTCTGCTTCCTCTTCCAGACGTTTCCTCTCCACTTTCCTCTCTTGTCTTTTACAACATTTCCTTCCTTAGTCTTTCACCACCCCAGTTCTAAAATCTCATCTATAAACCACTTCTCCTGACAGACTTCTCACTTCTACCAAGTTTGACCCTCTACAGAGAACTTGATTTTTTTCTTTTTTTGCCAGACAACTGGAAGTCAGAGTAGGAATTAACAGAAAGCTGGCAAGTTCATGGAAATCAGTTCTAAATCAATTATTAGGATTTCTCAATAATAGAAGGTCTTACCTTCTGAACTGCTGGCTTTATGCAAAGGTATGAAATAGAGAAGCATCGAGGACTTCATTCCTCACCCACCTCCACCGTGACTCTAAAGCAATGTATCCACAAATCCAGCTGACCCCTCGCTCCTACCCAGACACTCCTTTGTTCCTCCCTCCCTCAGACCCAGTCTTTCACCTCAGTTCAAACAAATTCTGTCTGTTTGCTCACATTTCCCACCCATGTCCCACCAGCCAAAGCTCGCTCTATATATCTTAACTATGTAATGGCTGCTGAAATGACATTCTTACTTGATATTGTCATAAGCAAAGTGGGGAAATGTGAGCAAATGTAAAATTGGTTGAAATGTTCTCTGGGAGAATCAATGGCTTGCTGTCAAAACAGAATATGTTTCAGATGAGATTCCACGGGGACTTGATCCGAGCCTACGCTGTTCAATATTTCGTTAACAGCTGGATGATGGACTAGAGAATATCCTTATTAAATCTGCAAATGACACCAAGATGGGAGAAGGAAGATGGGGGTGGTCAGATCGCTGCATGACAGGATCAGAGCTCAGCAGCAAGGAGGAACTGGAGAAGAGATGTGACAAAACTACTACAATTCAATAAGGAAGTCACGTCATTAGGCAGGAGGAATTAAATGCAGAACAGCCAACAACTCGCCCCACAGTGGTTCTGCAGATAAAGAAGCAGATCATAAACCAAAGAGGAGGAAAAGGTAATCAAGAAGATTGTAACAAGCCAGCAATCCATCTACTCGAGCCTGGCATCACAAAGCCTTCCCTGTCTGTGCCCACAGCTGAGCATCTCTCTTCCAGGTGCAGCTTTCAGGTGTGCCCTGAAAAGGGCACAAAGGAAATGGGAATCTGGGAACAGGAACGACCAGAGCACACGGAGGTGAGGGAGCTGTCAGTCTGCAACACACTGCCTAAATTGAAAAAAACACAAAGAAAGAGGACAAAATAATTTGCTCCACCCCACAGTGAATAAGACAAGACTTGCTGGGTTTAAGTGGCAGTCAGGGAGATTTCGATTTACATTTCCAACAATAAGGATGATTAAGGATTATCTGCAGACATGATACAGGTTTGGTGATCTTGTCTCAGGGCAAGAGGATGAAATAAATGACCTCTCAAGAACCTTTAGAGCACATTTTCTACTATTCTACATGTAAAACAGAGCTCCAAATCCATCTTACTCAGTTCTCCCACTTCCCTCGGCCATGACAAAGAAATCCTTTTTCTCTCAGGTTGATAGTCACAGCACTCCCCCCAGCTTCTGCTGGTTTTTAAATAAGTTTCAGATGTGGCCTTTCTTCACCAGCCCTACTTGCAGATCCTCTCCATTTTGTCCCTGATTAATGTTAATTTGAAAGATTATCAATCCTGAGTGACATTTTATCTTTTCACCACTAAGGTGAATCCTCTGTGCAAGCCCAGCACGGCCCACCCTGAGGCAGAACCTCTGTGCAGCAAAGGGTCAGAGCCCAACTCTATTCATAAACGGAACTTTTTTCCTAAGAGCTGGAGAAGTTCCTAACAAAAACACAGATGATCCTTGAGTACTTCGGAGCTCAGACACAAGATTTTGTTTCCCTTTCTGGAACAGCATCTACATTTTTTTTTCTTTCAGATCTGTCAGCAGAGAGGGTGACAAATACTTCTTTTGACAGAAAGATACAAAACCTGTTTTGAGTGACTCAACATGTATTTTTAAGTTTTTTTTCAATCCTATTCTACATTATTCAGGTTGGTGTCACATGCAGCAATCTTGTGAAGAATACTTATACTTTTAACAGTTTTAATATTTTCCTCACTGCTTTCCTCCATGTTAGCACTGATTATAATTTTAATTTTAAATTCACAATTAATTAGCTGTGCCATTAAAAATGGTACAGCTAATTAGGTTGATAGGTTGTCATCAACAATAGATTGATAATCCAAAGCAAATATGATGCTCTCCCAGCGCAAGCCAAACTCTCTCATGATTATTGAAAGCTCTGAGTGCACACACATGGGGTTTGCCATCAGCTAATTGATGAGCAGAAATTGGACTGTACACATCAGGCCTCAAACTCAGCAGCCCAAGCTAGGAACCAGGACTGTGGGTGATGGAACAGTTAAACCCACAGAGCTGCATTCCTGCAGGACGTGAACTGATAACAGATGGTAACTTTCAAGACTTAACAATTCATCTGTTTCCTTTCAAGCGCGAGCTCTCCAACGGGCAGGCGCTGGGGACTGGGATACCAGGATTCATCCCGTGCACCCTCTGCACGCAGACCTGCCCAAATGCTGCCTCTACCCTCTGGAAAGCAACAGATAAACAAAGAAATTAATAAATGCACCTAATGAGAAGCTGCTCTCTGTCCTGAAGCCTATGACATCCCAGAACAGGAGTATTTCCTTTAACACATCATCACACGTTTAACTTGGAATTCAGACTCCGGCAAATCCAATTCCCACCTCCAGAGCAGGGCAATACACTGGCCTTAGAAAGAAAACTTGGCTATTCTGAAGGAAAATAATGAAGGTATTTAAAGTTTTTAATCACCCATATTAATAACGTTAAGAAACAACAGCATTAACAACTGTCTGAAAAGGACAGGAGGGAGATAAGAGTCATTGCTGAGACAAATTAACTGGTGCAGGAAATTACTACTGTAAAATTTAAGTGAGAGAGCAGCTCAGAATTAAGAGAGGGATTCTCAGCAAGCGGTTAGAAATGCTGATAGAATATTTTGAGGTTTTATAAGACTTTCCTATAGAGTGGTCAGAACTCTTTACAGAGAATTCGCATCTTGTATTCCTTCCCAGAGTATTCAGGAACATCCAGCAAATAACTGCATGAAGACCCACTAGGAAAATACAGCAAGTTCTGTCCCACCAACAGGATGTGAGAGCGTCACAAACACAACCCCACCAATTCAGGACACAGCAAAAGATGTCAGGAGCCAGCCATGGGTATGTGCTCCTCCCTTCACCCCCATCTCACCCTCCAAACCCTCCTCTGAGTTGCTCCAGGCAAGGTATCCCCAGCAAGAACTACACAATAAAAGAGTCAGAGAAGATAGGAAACAGATGAAAGTTAAATTACACAAAGCCAACACTATTATCACCACAAGTGCCAGTGGGAAAACTCATGTATTAACATGTATAACTTCATACAGATCCATGGAAGAAGTATGGCCAGACCCAGGAAGCGAATCCTTCGCTTTTAAACTGACTGTGTGCATTTAATCTCATTAGAAAATGTTTTACACAGTTTTCATATGCAAAAGAATTTTTAAAAACAAGTTTACAAATGGCACAGCCATCACATCAGATGTGTTCTTCCTCCTTTCCACACCACTTCCAGGCACAGACTGAAGAGTAAATATTCTTTACAGCAGAAACCCAATCGTTAAACCATGCACACAAACAGATAAATATGCAGATTTCCAGTAAAGAGTACATTCGTAAGAAACTAAAAATAAAGATAGTCTCAGTATCCACTGATTTACTGGATACAAGAGCCTGAAATTTACCTTGAACAGTGATGGATCTACAGGCACAGCTCATTCTTCAACTGGGGTTTGAAGAGTGAATCCCAGTGTAAATGTTTCCAGCTTCACACAGACGTGGTTTGGTACTGTAAAGATACCCCACATCCCCATCACTGCTATTGTTCCCTCTACAGAAACCACTCAGAGCTGGTACACGGCGCACAGATTCCATCACACTTGGAGAGGTGCTGGACCCACGGTCTGTCCATGCAGGGCAGATGTTCCTGGAGTTTCAGGGTGTCCCAGGGCACAGTCAGTGCTGGCATCCCACCCAGAACAACTGGAAATACCAAACACTCATGCTACAGCAGGTACAACCTCTTCTGCCACTTCAGCATTTGAGCTGGAAAGAAGGTAAGGACTCCCTGGCTGTTTTCTGGAATGCCTGGAAATGGCCACCGTGTATTTACGGATCAATATCCTAACGTGGCTAGAGAGATCAATGTGTGCAGGACCCCTCCGAGCTGCCAGGTGTGCAGTCAGCCTGTGTGATTTTGTGTGCCCAAAATCAGTATCCAGGGAGCCCCAGGCCTGGAGAGCTGTGTGATTTTGTGTGGCCAAAATCAGCACCCAGGGAGCCCCAGGCCTGGAGAGCTCTGTGATTTTGTGTGGCCAAAATCAGTGTCCAGGGAGCCCCAGGCCTGGAGAGCTCTGTGATTTTGTGTGGCCAGAATCAGTGTCCAGGGAGCCCCAGGCCTGGAGAGCTCTGTGATTTTGTGTGGCCAGAATCAGTGTCCAGGGAGCCCCAGGCTTGGAGAGCAGACACACCCTGGGCCCAACAGCCCAGACACCTCACATCACTACACACAGACATTTTCCTCCTGGAAACCAGAACTACAGCTCCTGCAGGTATTTCATTTCTGTCCCGGAGGAGCAGGCTGCACTGATCCTTTCAGAGGTGCCCATGGAAGCGGGCTGTGACTGCCTGCAGATGACAGGGCTGCTGCTCACATAGGAAGTGTAATGCTGCCTGACACTGCCTGTGCTGCTGGGATCATGGGACTGGGCACACGTGTCACCCTGACTCAAGGCCTGTGCAAACACAAAGCCTCGGCCCTCCTGTCATGGACATTTATGGTGCCAAATGAATATTTTATGTGTGACACTAAAATAGCAACGATTTTGTGAGCAACCAGTAAGAGGCCTCTGTAATTCTGGCATAACCCTTCCAGTTCACATTCTATCTCAAAAGAAGACTTAATATGTTTATACTACAGCTCTAAAGATAGTGTGGAGTTATCTGAGCTATCATTTTAAATCAGGCAGCAGGAAAAACTGAAGCAGAGCCAGCAGAGTGTCCAGCAGGGACCAGCTTCCCCCACTCCCAGGCAGGGTGGATTTATGCCAAGTTTCAGGCAGCATCACCCTGAGAAACCGTGCATGGAGCCAACTCAATGAAAGGTAAACCTGAAATATTTTGGCATTAGATGTTAAATTCTTGTGTCCTTATTAGGATAACTGAAGATGTGTTCATTTGTATTTCGCAAAACTATTTTGAAAATCGTTGCTTTGAGCAAGTAGGTCTTTAACATACAAAACCCACTGGGACATCGTTATCACTTTAGGGGACTGCACTAATAAAATTTCACAGATTTTCTATCATAAAAACCTGTTTGGGGTTCTCCACCCTTCTTTGATGCAGTTCCTAGCATTTAAAAGACATAAAAATGTCATTCTTGTCTTCAGAAAGAAGCAGCTGAGAACTCGAAGCCCAAAATGAAGAGTGATCCCCTTATTCAGCTAAATCCAATTAAATTAAAGTCATGCTCTAGAGATAAAACAAATGAGTGCTTAAGTCTGCATACAGATCTGCAGTGGGGGGGGAGGTAGAAAATACACTGAACTTAAAAATAATATTTCAAGTTTTTTAATACTTCCTTTTAAACCTAAACATGACATTTCATATGCAATAGTGTTTTTCTGAATGAGCTTCTCAGTGCTGGCCTCTTTACTGGAAGGTTTTTATTTGAAACTCTTAAGTTCATCTACTTGACAGTCAAACCTGGAGAGTCTGAAGCAAACTCTTCATTTCTGATTCAACACCAAATCTGAAGCAAACTCTGCATTAATTCCGTTCAAGCTGAACAGATTTTTTTGTGTCTCCAGTGCCACTGTGCATTAATACCACATATGAAAAACAGGATTTAAATTATTCAGAAACGTGAAGGAAGTGGTTCCAACAGTTTACAGACCTTCTCATATTCAGGTTCTTCAGGAAAATTTCCTAAAGAACACCAGAGTAAAACCTGATGGGAACTCAGCAGTCATTTCCCTGCAGATAAGGTGGAGCCAAAGAAAACCCAAAGTGAGTTTATTTGCTGAGCACACTGCAGGACACCCCTCCAGTGAGCAGGGCCCAGGGAAGCTCTTCCTGAGGTTCCAGCACCCACAGTGAGCGGGAAGAAACCCCAGAGGATCCATCCAGGGTTGTTGTCCCAGTGGCAGCCCTGGGTGATCGGGCTGTCACCATAACAACTTTCACCAAGAACTCACAATGCACCCAAACGAACTCCAAGCTAAATTAACTTATTGCATGTCACCAGTGAGAAATGACTGTTCAGAGGTAATTTTCTGTACTAATATGTAATAGAGTTAACTCTCTAAATTGAATTAAATTAATTAAATGCCACTCCCAGTAAATCAGATTCTATTACATGAATGTTAAAAGAAATTAAAGATGTTTTAATAAAGATTACTAATAATAACTTAATATTATTACTTCATTTTAATTCAAAAATTCTACTCAGTTTATTTTAGACACATGTCTTCCCTTCACTAGGAAGGAATACCTAATTAGTCCACATGCATTACACACAGTTATTTCACAGAAATGGGCTTAGACTTAGCTAAAAGAAGTAACACCAGCATTTTAAGAAGAAATACAGCTTGGTTTAATAAGCGACATCCTAAGATTCTTCCTCCCCTCACACTGTGGGTAAATTCCACACTTTCAGTGATTGTGTCCAGTTTACAGAGAGTTTCACTTCTGCTTTTTGCAGAAAAAAAAATGAAAATGTCTTGCAGCAAAGCAAATTGCAAACAAACTGTGTCTGCTTAGGCAGGGTACAAAAGTAACAGCCCTTTAATGGCTTTGCAGATCTATCTAACAATGCATTATTAAGTTTCTTTTCTAAAGTAGATTCTTGCACTTTGGAGGACAGACAGCTGGGAGGCAAACCTACCATGCTCCCAGTTTCTCATGTAAATAAAAAGTTCAAATTGCCAGCTGATGGTGTTTGTGCTGTCCCACGACCCGGACTTTAACTCACAACACACCAAGACACTGTGCAAAAACGGGGTCTGTTTAACAATAATCACTTCTCAGAGCTACGAACCACATTATTCAGTTTTACCCATTATTCAGTTTCCAGGAAGAAGCTGTGTTTGTGCTGAGAAGGCAGCTGGTGACAGCAGAGGGAGCACACGGAGCTGTCACATCTGCCACTGGCCACAGGGTGACAATGACGTCAGCCCGAGCACCAGCTCAGCTCAACACCCGGAGGAAAGGCAGCATTGCCACTGAAAGAATATGGTAAATAAGGATTTAAACATCCCCTGACTCTCCGGCAGGCTGTGACAACCCTGTGGGGTGAAACAAGATAAGCTTCAACTTTTATAAATATATATATGTATAGGTATAATATACCTACATTCCAGGTATCAGTAAAATGGGATTATGGATTTAAGTGTTCAGTGTTACTATGCATCTAAGCAGATTTTAAGTTCGATTTTTTTTTAAGTCTTAGCAGCCATAATTAAGTACCAAATCACAAAGTCTTCCACAGATCTTTTCTGGGAAGGCAGAGCTGAGGATGCTCAAGAGAACCTTTTCCCTGATTTCCCATAGTGATCACTGGAAAAGATTAGAGAGAACTACACAACAAAGAAAGAAAAAAAGATTACTCTTGGAAACTGGCAGGTAGATATGGAAGCTATAGCAAGATATGAATTACGATGGAGAATATGTCAGAAAGGTGGCACTGAACACATTATTTTCTTCCTGTTCCACTCTGAAGGCTTTCTCCTGTTGAGAAAGGAAATGTGAAAGGAAAGAACTGCCAGAGCAGGACAGGAGAGCCTGACACCCCCAGCACCTGCAGGAAGGGTTCTCATGGTTTGTCAACCAAGCCTAAATAACTGCAGTGGAAACTTTGGGGAAATTAAAGCAAGGAATATATTTAAATGTATATTTCAGGGGACTGCCTGCAGGGGGAAAATGGGTAGTGATTAAACAGGAGAAATGGGGAGTGAAGGAGAAACTGCACCACATCAAATCAAGGTCTTTACAGAAAAAGGTATCTGAAATGGGAGTTTCTCACAGCAAGCTGAGGTTAGGGGCAGAAAAGTGAAAGAGAAGAATCAGCACTGCTTTGAACAGCCTGGATTACAGAGCTACACAATGGGCTGAGCCTGAAAGGCACAGAAAACAAATCAGCCATAGGTTTTACTTGTAAACAGCAGCAGGCTACTGTTGTAGAGATTAACTCAAAGGCTATTTAATAACTCTCCAATCACAGTTTGGTGCTGGTTTTGTCTGGGACAGAGTTAATTTTCTTCCAGTAGCTGGTGTGGGGCTGTGGTTTGGATTTGTGCTGATAACTCAGGGTGTTTCCATCAGTGCTGAGCAGTGCTCACAGCCAAGGCCTCTTCTGCTCCTCACCCCACGCTGCCAGCCAGGAGGCTGGGGGGACACGGGGAGCTGGGAGGGGACACGGCCAGGACAGCTGACCCCAGCTGACCCCAGGGAATATTCCACACCAGATGGTGTCATGATCACCATGTAAAGCGGGGGGAGAAGGAGAAAGATGGGGATGTTTGGAGTGAGGGTGTTTGTCTTCCCCAGGCCCTGCTGTCAGGGATGGCTGAACACCTGCCTGCCATGGGAACGGGGGGAAATCAACTCCCTGTTTTGCTTTGCCTGTGTATGTGATTTTTGCTGTACTTATTAAACTATTTCTATCTCAACCCAGGAGTTTTCTCACTTTTACTCCTGAAATTCTCTCCGCATCCTGCCATGGGGGAGTGAGAGAGGGGCTGAGCTCCTACCTGGGGTTAAACCACAACATACTGATAATGCATTTCAAAAATAATTCTGCACTAACTGGAAGGACTTCCAAAGAAGAAAAATATAAATTATCATGGTTTGAAAAACAGCCTGGAAACACTAGCACAGGGAAAACTGGATGGGCAGTTAAGAAAAAAACCAGGAGACACAAAAAGGCCTCAGCAGTGGAAAGGAAGATCAGCTCTCCTGGGCCAAGCAGCCAACAAAGAAGTGGCTTAAGTTACAGGAAAGACTTTTCAGGCTGAATATGAAGATGCCTTTCCAACAACAGTCAAACCATCTTCCATGAACATCTGTCAGGCCTGTCTGAGAGAGCAGAGAGGGTTAAGACCATCACTTTTTGCTCATCTAAAGGAATATATCTAGTCCTGTGATAGTAAGACCTCAAGATGGCATTTGAATTTTTAACAGAGTTGAAGAATCATCAGTTCTCTAGATTAGTAACTCATGTCAGTTCTCTAGATTACTAACTCATGTGCTTCAAAACAGAAGTTAATGAGGGCCTATTTGGCCTCCTAAAGCTGAAAAGTCTGGCTGGCTCCATAAAAACTGATGAAAAAAAGCCAGCAAGAGCATCCAAATCAGAAATTGCACCTGAAATGTTAAGAGCATCCTGGCGACAGGAGGACAGGTCTATCATAGTCAGAAGACTATGATAAAACAGAGAACAACTTCTGTTCACATGGGGAGAGGCCAGCAGGAGCCTGAGTCACACCAAGTTCAGCTGCTCCCATTGGGCAAGTGACAATAGCAGAGGGTGCCACGCCCGGGGCAGCCCAGGAAGCATCGGTGCTGCTGCTAAACACAGCTCCTACAAGAGCTGAGCATGAGCCACTGCTGCCACCCCACACGGGCAGGATGCCTGCAGGGAAAATCACCTCCTCTCGGGATGCTAATGCACCCTGCACTGCCTGAACCAGTTCAGGAATAACCTGAAGGATCAAGTGCACGCGCACACCGGAGCAGAAGCTCCGGAGCATTTCCCAGAGTGTGAGCTGGTTAAACAGACATTTTAAATAGTCCTGTAGGATTTGTAAAGTATGGGCTACCACCTTTAACAACTCAGGAAAAACATTAAAATAATCTAGCAAAACACAGGGAAGCCAAGGGTTCTCAGAGAAGAGGAATGTCAACAGCAGATAGTCAACAAGAGAACACAAGGTCCCTCAGGCCAAACGCTTCACACACAGCGTAAAAGAATCAAAACCACGTTTTCCTTCCCTTCCTTTTCCCAAGATAACCCTCTCCAGCATTTGTACAGTAACTACTCCAGCAGCCTATAGCAGTGTTACAGTTCAAAGTGGGTTTCATCCTTCCCAAGAAAGGGATCAGGTAACCTTAGAAACCCAGCATGTTCATCTCAGAACAATCATTACCAAAGTGAGCCAATACATTTCCTGATGAACCTCTCCTCCAGCTCACACTTCGTAGATCTTATCAACATTATATTTATATGCCTTACAAGCCTCCTCCAGGTAGCAAGATGAGAATCGAATAATGGAAAGTGGTCAGCACACTGCAGATAAATCAAAGCTGATAGGTCATTTTTTCAGGGGAAACTGTTAGCTGCCTTCTCCAAGAAAACCTGCGTGAGCCAGGCCTCAAGACAGAGAAGAAATTGCCTTCGTGGACATGTTTCTTTAAAAGAAGAATAAAAACCAGATTTGAGTTCAGAAAGTAAAGGGAGAAAGAAGCACGCTGATGAACAGGTGAGCTGTGCTATCAAGTCACTTCTAAGGAAACAAATCTCAGACTCTGCTGGGTAGGGAGGAGATGTGGGATGGGCGTTTGTTGCCAACAGTAGATACAAAAGGCATCTTACAAAGGAAACACTGGGGCATATATGCTCTGATAGAGGGCAAATATATCAGAAAACATTCTATCTATAACTGGAAAACAGTTATTTTACAAGCAGACTGACAGAAGAATAGAGCATTTGCCAATGCCTGAGCTGCTGCAATGCCAAAAGGGCAGCAGTTTGACCATCTCACAGCTCACATGCTCCACACTCTGCACTGGGGAACAGCAGCAGGGAGCAAAGCACCCATATTTATCTGTGGGCAGATAAATATGCAGAAGCCAGCGTGCAGTTTGATCATAACTAACACCATTACCACTGTGCAGCTGGGTTAAAATTCATCCTCTGCGGGTTTGAATTTATCTTCTAAAACATCCAGTTGTCAACAACTGTATCAGCAGTTTGGTTGCTGAGAAAGCAAATTGGGATTTATCTGAGAGCACTTCCCACCAAGGGGCACCCTGACAATTAGTCCAGAGTAGAAAAGCCAAGCTGGTGTTACCCAATCTGTGCTCGCTCTCTCTTCACAGGGTATTCTTGGAGAGACAATGTCCTAGGCTAGAAATGCATTTGACAGTGGCCAACGTAAAGAGAAACAGGATGATGCTCATGCTGTCCCGCTGCCTTCAAGCAGGGCATCAACTCTTACAACCTAGAGCATTTGAAAAGTGCTTTTAAGCAACTGCATCTAGCGTTGGAAAGCTCCCATTTTTGCCTAATTTAGCACTATTTACAGGTCACCCTCATCCTGATAAACCCATATCATTCCTAACTGAGGAAACGGAAAAGGCAATATTCTGCCTGTATTTATATTATGAGCACATGCCTAAATGTGCAAACACCAAACCACAACAGACCATCTTTAAGGAGAACAAAAACTACCTGAGGAGCACCAGGAGTATCTACTGGAGCCCTTACCTACTTTTCCATTCCCAGATGAGGAATCTGCAAAGCTCACAAGGCAAGCATGACCAAGACCGGAGGTGTTTTACTGGAGCAAAGCAGCAGCAACTCCAGGCAAAGACATTAAAGCACCTCTGAGAGGGGAGCTGTCCTCTAAATCCTGATCAGGCTTGGAGCACTTTAAGAAGGATATATTTCATGGTAACCCTTTTATTTTCAAATAACCCTCGAGTTATATGTTTGTTTTTCTTTAAGAGAGAAATGTTTTCACCAAAATCCTGTACTAATTGCTTTGGTGTGTTGTCTGAAAAGAGCACTTCTTTGGAAGCTGGGGAATCTACAACTTCCCAGGAGCTACAGAAGATTTAAACCTTCAGAACTCGCTTGCAGGGCTCAGGGTGTCCAGCCCTGACAAATTTTTTCTCCTGCAAAAAGACACCAATTCTCAATGCAAGAATTCTTGGGCACCTCTGACTTGCAAACCAGCAAAACCCACACAGAAAGAACTACAAACCCAAATCAAGTTTACAAAATATTATTCATACATTTCCTGTTTACCTTTTCTCCTTCACATCACAACAGCAATGTTGAAGGTGCTCATAATATTTCTTGCACTTGTGAGAGCAAAAAGCCTGTCAAATACCACTGAACTACTGCCTGTCACAGTCACTCAAAAGAAAAGCAGGTAGGAAACCAAAGTTTTTTTTCTTTACTATTTAACTCCAAGTCTCCCAGCTCATCCTTCCTGCTTTGTCTTTTTGAGTATGCAAATTACTCCTACTGTCTGCTCCAATCTTTTTGCATTTTCTACTCCTCTCCACCCAGTACTGGGCTCACAAATTACCTCCATCCTCTATTCTGTGCAGGCTGCAAAATGGTAATTACTCCTCCATCAGAGAAGTGATATCTCAGTGGGTTTTATGAACAAATTCATGTTTGTTTAAAGATACTTATAATAGCAAAACACCCCCATGATAACGTTTATCAAAAAGAAAACATTTTTGTGTTACAAAGCCTTAACGTATGGCCACAGGTTATCATTAAGTTATCAAGTGACTGCATATTAAGATCTAATTGAAGAACTTACTGCAGTGCTCCCCCTCCTTCTGCAATGATGATTTATGGCACATTTTGTCACTACAATGTGCAGCAGTTCAGTACAAACACAGCACTTAACTAACAAGATGACAGAGGCAGATATTCAAGCACAAGCTATAAATACTCAAATGAGTCAGAGGTTGTAAATCTGTTGTAAATCATACCTGATTTGTAGGCTGGAACACATTTTCTAACCTTATGGAAAAGGCCTCTGCTGGTTCTTACAATAATATGACACAAACCAGAAAAACTCAAGATTTTTCTTTTCAAAAAAGACAGATTGTGTTCCACACTGTCATAATCCTACTTAAAATCCTGATGGGATCCTCTAAGAAGTTTCAGTATCCCTTCTCTCCTATGGAGCTACCACTAAACATCAGTAGCATCCACCACAGGCAGGAGAAGCACATTATCAATATACACAAACTTCATTCCTGTTTGAGCAGAATGGAGGTTACAGGAAGGTGATTCACACACACATGAGCACAGGCAGAGAACATTCTAACAGCTCATTTGGGCAGGGTAAGTAAAGAATCAATTTTAAAACATGCATTCATCTACATGGCTGATTTGGAAATGAAAATAACTCAGCTTTGGAAAGAGGTTATGCTGCTACTCCTGTCATCCCAACAGAAATGCCAGAGCATCTCAGATATTTTTACCTTTTTTTTTTTTTCTTCCCCCCTTTTAACTCCCCTTTCTAAAAGAGTGGACCATGTTCCTCCAGGTAAAATGTACTTTTATTGTATATTGCACTGCTTGTGGGATAACAGATAACCTGAAGGAAGTATGCCAACATTTGTGACACCACCATGGTTTACACAGCAACCACACACTGCTAAATGTTTTCTGTTCAGTCCCCCAAAATAAAACGTCTGAAAGCGTAAACCTTGGCAGAATAATCTCCCAGTGTGCAGACAGCCTCCCCGACTCTGCGAGCTGCATATTAAAATCATCACACGCTGAGGAGTCCCAAGGCACACAGCCCAGACAGCCTGGGGGAGGGGACAGCTCCACATCAGACCACAGATGGAAGGGAATGATGCTCAGTCAGGAGCCACTGCACCACTGGAACAGAGGATGGGCAGTGCTGGCCAGGTGCTGAACCCCAGGATCACTGCAGCCGCTCCAGCTTCTGCAATCCTGCTTCATCATCCCCCAGCACTGGGCCAAAATTCCCATTTTTTCCCTCGGGAAGGCCACCTCTCCCTTCCTGGTCCCGTGCCATGACCACGCCAGACAGACCTACAAGGATCATGGAGGCACAGATTGACCATCTCTGCTTTACAGTAAAGGGATAAAAATGTTTTCCAGCTAACATTTCTAATCGAAATAGTTACCAAAATACTTTTTGTGTTAGATTAACCATGGTATATAGACTTAACTGTTTTTACTTCTCTGTTTGCAGATTTAGCACTTACCTTTATTGCAGATAATGCTGGATGGTTGGATGAATACTTTGCCTTTCAATTACCAGGGTGGATGTTCAAGAAACAAACCACTTAAACTAATTTATATCAGCTTTAGAGAAATGCATTCGGCTGAGGTGGGAGGGAAGCAGGCAAGGAACTGATCACCTGTGCTGACTAAACCTGCAGGAGGATGGCTAGAAGAAAAGCAGGCAGTAAAACACACCTGAAAGTATTTATGACAAGCACAGCTCCCTTAAAGCCCCTCTAGTTATTAAATAAAAGCCATTCCCATGCTAGTGACCCTTCGCCATACAGAACAGAGCTCACAATCACAGCTGAATGTTTTCATCAGAAAAACCTTTATACACAAAGTTTTTTGATCAAGTGCACATAAACTGGCAAGAATTTTACACATGTAAAATAAACACTAATAGCCTGTGCTCAATAGTCCTGTTCTCAAAAAAATTACCATAAAAGAACAACAACTTGAATGTGCAATAAAAACCTGCTCATTTCCCACCTCATCTAATTCTGCAGTGCTTCCCTCCAGCTGAACAAGACTACTTTCATTTGTTTTCAAGTAATTGAGAAACATTTCAGGTCTTTATCAGCTCTCCAATCTTTCTTCCTTTCACACATTCTCTAGAATTGTTGCCAACAGGGTATTTATAAAAGATCCAGCCTCACAAAAATACTCAGGCAAACAATGTTGCAGAAAAAAAAAAAAATAGAAACTGAAGGAGCTGTTATGTAGAGATGACTTACAGGGTTGGATCACTGTTTAAACAGAAAAAATAATTTGTTTCAGTGGAAGCAAGAGCTGTGTGAGGGAGCAATTCCTAGCCCGGGATGTGGCAGCAGCCACATACCTTTTCCCTCAGGGTGGAAATGCCTTTTTATTTTGGAAGGGGCTTGTGCTCCACATCACAAATGGAAACATTCAGCTGGGGCCGAGGCCTCAGAGCAAGACTGAGCTGACAACACGCCACAAACACAGCCCCACAGGAAACCTCCTTCCTCTTCCTTCCCTTCTCCTTCCTGAGGCCTCAGCAGCGGCTGAACCTGCAGCAGCCAGAGCAGCTCGGAGCTGCATGTACAAAACGCACGAGTTCCTTACTGGCCAGGACAGCAACTCCACACCTCTGTGACAGACAAATCCGTGACAAACTTGCTATTCTTTAAAGAGAATTCGACCTCGATCACAGGTTTCTAGCACAGAAGAAGCCAACCCAAAGGGCAAACCCTCCTTCCCCCTTAAGCCCCAGCACCTGGCCCTTCCTACCCACTTCAGCAAAGTGCCTTCTCCTGCACAAACACTGCTGAGAGCAAACAAGGGACTGTGCAAACACCCTGCCCCAGGCAGCTGAAAAACAAACTGAAAAACCCTTCCAGATCCCATCTGCACTTGTATGATTTCTTTTTCTCCACCAGGACCCAACTGGTGCAAGCACCTCTCACTGCCATGGCAACCCAGTTGCAGAACTCAGTGACACACACATACAATTACACTTTTTTTTTTTCAGTTACCACAAACAGCTCCGTTCAGTCATGTTTTATAAAGATCTCACCTACCAAAATCTACATTTTGCAAAATGTCCAGTTCCAGTCCAGCTTTAATCTCTGATTTAATACCCACTGCCCACTGGTATGCATTACCTGCTGCAGTCCATTCACTCAGTTTTACCATGCTGTCCTGTCATCACAACTAATTTAATTGCTGTGTCCCAGATAGGAAACAACTTAACTAAATTCAATGATAATCCCTGGGTTGCCTTTAGTTCTAGTAGCATGTGTCACTTAACCTTGAAAATGTATCCAAATAAAGCACTTGGTTCAGCACTGCAATAAAGTTTACAGTCAACTCCGAATATTGTAGGAAAAAGGTTCAGTCAGATTTTTCCTCTCATTAATTTTGTATTTATATTTTCTGTATTTTAAGAAATTCCTGCTACCTTTCATAAGGTCATGCACATCCCTCCTAAAGATAAATGTAAGGAACTGCACTGTAAAGTGGAAATAAAACATTTCCACAGAGCAACATGAAAAGTAACAAGTAGTTGCCAGACAAAGGAAGTTCAAAGTAGGGTCGCTTACAGGACTGGAAATAACCCTGGCCCTTGCCCTGAGCATGAACGGGAGGTTTGGGTTCTCTGGAGGAGAACCCCCCTTCCTACCATGCTGAACCACAAAAAGCTGCATCCCTACTTCTGACAGATGAAACAATAAATGCCCCAAAGCCACTTAATCTCTGACACAACAATCCTTACTCACTGCTGTCTTCTTCCTGATTCATATTTTATAGCAATAGAAGATGCTTAAATACATGGATAGCAAACCAAAAATATCCAACAGATGGAGAAATGTCGTCCCTAAATTTGAAAGAAACAAACTCGCAAGCATACCTGAAAAACCAAAGTTATTAACTAGCAACTTAAACGTGGCAGTTTCAAGCAATTAAAAGCAAAGCTGTCACAACAGAGACAGAAATAGTAACACCCCACAGAGGGAAAGCAGAAGGCTCTGTGTCTCACTAGTAACAGAAATGAAGAGCCACTGCATTAACACGTGAAAATGAATTTAGTTGCCCTGACAGCAAAAACATCTGCTGCTGAATTGTGATATTAAAAAGTCATTATAATCCATTATAGAGCAGTGAAACCTTTTCACACAGAAACGAGCTGATACAGAGAACAAAACAAACGATGCTGTGAAAACAGAAATATTCCATTTAGAGAGAAATTGCTCTCATGTATCTTAATCCCAAAGTTTTTATGTACCTAAGTTTTAGTGGGACTCACATACCTCTGCTCCCTTGTCCTGAAAGTAAAATCCAGCATTATAAACTACATGAGATCTCACCGTGCAGATGCTACAAAACTCAAACTAAAACTTTCTCACATTCTACATAGGAAAACTTTAGAAAGAAAAGGACAGAGTTTCAATAAATTATGGTTGCAGTATCTTCATCATGCAGTTATTACTTTATTTTTCTGAATTCATATTACTGAAGTAATATTTAATTTCTGCTGTATAAATCATA
Source organism: Regulus satrapa (assembly GCA_013396955.1). Classification (NCBI taxonomy): domain Eukaryota; kingdom Metazoa; phylum Chordata; class Aves; order Passeriformes; family Regulidae; genus Regulus; species Regulus satrapa. The sequence goes on along the minus strand of VWZN01014469.1, from coordinate 436,338 downwards.
AGAAGTGTTTGAAACATAAGTCGTTTAGTCCATCCCTTATGTTAGACTTGGCTCTTCTCTAATTCTCAGTCTCAGGGACTCTGGGAAGCTCCATTTGCCTGGCTGTCACCTAATTACCTACCAGTAAATGACAATGCATTTGAGCTGGTTCAGAACTGTTCAAATCAAAGGACAGACAACACAAAAAGATCTGTAAGCCATCAGTTGCATAAAAGAGACGTTACCTTTGCCTCTCTTCCTCACCTTTCTGAAAGCCACAGCTTCACTGAGTTTTCTCCTAGGGAACCTGGCAGCCCAGTGGCCCAGAGGGGAAGGCATTCCTTACCTCTGCTGCAAATCAGCTCCACTCACTTCCCAGGCAGAAAACCCACACAGAAAGAAAAACAGGCAGTGCTGGCAGCGGGGGGAAAATAGTTTCTCCTAAGCTCCAAGAATTGAGTTTACACATTAAATTGAGCTGAATTGTGCAAGGGGAAAGGGGCAATTACTTGTCTTTGAAACAGATAAATAACTACTAACAACTAAATGGAAAACTGCATCTGTCTTGACAAAAGAGATGACACATGCTGTGTTATGGTTCACAGAAAATTAATCCATATATTCTTGTCAAAAGGCTGCCACAGAATACCCAGCAAGAGGAGCCAAAGCTTATGCTGAGAATCCCAACAAAAGTGCAGGAACATAACAATCCTAGTAAGATATACTCCCCTCATAAAATAGATACAATGAATAAAAATACAAGCACATTTTTTAAACAACCTTATAAAAATATCAAACATTTCACAAAGAATAAACATCAATTTACCTTTGGTTTTTTGTTCAGCAGCCTGAAAGAAGAGAAGAACAAAACAAATCAACTACTTGTCAATACTGCACCATTATACCTAAAAATTAAAGGGCTGCAGGGCTAACTTTTTGCAGAAAGTGCTTACATAAATCAGGCATTTGTTTCATTTAAGGACTAGAGAATGTTAGTTTAACTCCATGTGATAGGAATGTGGGAATGGCAACCTGTGACTGAAGCCAGAAGCAGATGCCAAAGAGGCAGGGTAAACAACGACAAGGGAGGGCAGCAGCCCCGTCCACCCAGGCAGCCCTCCCTGCCAGAGGGTCAGAGCCTCCTGGACACACACTGTGTCTGGGAACACCCAGCAGAATTGTGACTCTGTCCAGCATCCCCTCCAACCCATCCACACCATCTGCTTTCACAGAAGACCTGTTTATTGTTTAATCCGTCTGGAACCTCCCCAGTTCTTTTAACGATGCCCGATTTTTATACTAGAAAACGACAGCGATGGGCTCTTATTTCCAATTAAAACTAACTGTGCGATCCAGAGAACGAGGGAGGAGGAGGCAGAGCGGTGAAAACGAGCCTGGGATCCCCAAGTGCCTCCAGCAGCCCCTGGGACTGCTCCAGGTACTTGTGGCTGAGGAATGGCCACGGGAGCCAGGGGTGGGAGCAGCCCCTTCCCAGCAGGGCACTGTGGGCACGGGCAGTGCCACGGGCCTGGCACAGCTGCTTGGGCAGGGGTTCTGTGGGCACAGCCCTTCCCCAAGCCAGAGGCAATGCTCACTTGTGCCAGGCTCTCTCCCAGAAGGGAAGCTGCAGCACCAGCACCCACGGCCACATTTAAAAGTGAAGGGATCAGTTACAACACGAATATGAACAAACCTTTTTCTGAGCACCTTCCTTCTTTTTCTTTTCTTCCTGCTTTTTCTTTTTCTTTTCTTCCATCAAATGTTCCTCTTCTTGTGTTTCTTGTTCTTTCTCCCTGATAAAAATAAAGGTTAGGGAGAGATTTTCAGTGAGATAAGTTTCTCTAGGAGGGTGAATAATATGTATCTGCATTGCTAACTTTCTACATCTCATGTCTAAAAAAGCCTGCTTCTAATGCTGCAATAAAAGCACTAAAAAAGAGCTGTTCCAAAACTGAAACTCACAACAAATAAAACAGCAGGCAGTGGGAATTCAGTAAGGATAGATTTTATTCTCAGCCTCTTTCCACAATCACTCATAAGTACTGCTTAATATTAGCATATTCTAGGGAAAGAAAGTTTGAAATTGGAAAAAACCCAGACAAACCCAAGTAATTAATGCAAGTTCTGCTGGTTTTCAGCAGCTGTGATTCACAATATACCTTGAGGATCATGAGCAAGTACATTACTTTGCAACTATTTTTCTCTTTTTGATCAAACACATGCTGTATTAATTTTCCATACGCATCAATTTTGTTCTCAAGAGTTGTAAACTAAGGCCCAGATGAATTTCAATAATCATATTTTGTGTTCATCCTATAAATTCTAGCTGAGAAATTTGCATTAATGCAAAACAAGACTGTTCCAGTATCATCTTGATTAAAAATTAACCTCAATCGTTCCAAATGAAGAAGAAAACCTATTTGAAACCTTCTTTTCTCTGCTTCCTATGTCCATCACTGAAATAAATGGTTATAGCAATGACCCCCCCCTCAACATCCTTTTCAATAAATACCAATGCAAATAATTCATTTACTTCTCTATAACTACTTTATCTTCCTTGACAGCTCTTCAGGTCCTGATCATTTATCAGCCTTTCCCATCTTCTGAGAAGGCTGTTTCTGATGGGCTGAAGCCATTACCATCACTATTATTGGATTCAATGTCTTCCAATTACTCCTCAAGACCACTTTTAGCCTAATTTACTATTGCTTTACATTTAACTTGCCAAAGCCTGTAGGCCCCCCCCCCTACTTTC
>VWZN01014469.1:415043-433509 GCA_013396955.1 Regulus satrapa | reverse complement strand
AACTTTTTTTTTTTTTTGTCACAATGTGCGAGACTGCTCTTTACCTAAAGGAGAAAACAGCCCCTCTTCAAATTCTGCGCATTGCGCCTTCAAACACTCCCCATGAAACATTTTGCCTCTTAACAAGTTTTCCTTTTCCTACATAGTTTCCCTCTGTTGTAAAAAAGGAACATTGTAGCCTTTTGATATTTTGGTGCTGAAGGGCATGCTGGGATTTGGCTTTTTCACTCGCCTGAAAACACAGATCCTGGCCACTGCAGATGCTTTAACGCTTACACAGATCCTGTATGGAGCTCCAGACTAAATTAAAAGCAGATTCCCTTTCCTTGTGTCACCCCAAACTATAAACACTACAGCAAGCAATTCACAGCTCTAAACTTAGGTGTTAGTGCCTTTTAAAGACACTTTACAGCACTTGACTATTTACAGAAGTGAGAGATATGGCAAGACCCGGGCTCTGGAATAGCAGCCAGAGGTTGGGCACATCTGGGAGCTCTTGATGCACCACTGGAGGTCCAGACAGCTGAAATGGCATCAGGTTTTTGGTTTGTGTTTTTTTAAATACTGATCCACCTTCTGTCACGAGCAAAAATTCACCACCTGCACTTCTGCTCAGCTTGTGCCAGTTCCAAAGGGCCACCCTGTACCGTAAACTGAGGTTTGGGAAACATCTGCCCTCAGGAACTGCAGGCGGGGATTTGCATCGCCTTAAACTGCATCAAGACAAAGGTGCCTGAAATTGTATGGCTTCTTCTAGGACATCGCAAAAAGCCATGACTTAGGTTGCCAAAAGAAACGTAGTTGAAACTGTAATGGATTTGCCTTTATTCCTGTTAGCTCAGTGGAGAACAGAAGTCCCCAGGATCTCAGTAACTACAAAGAATCAACATCCAGTCCCTTCATTTGCAGTGCTCCCTACCCAAGTCACAGCAGACTCTACAAAGGCCCTGTTCCAGTGAACTCCCCCAAGCTGTCAGACTATTGCCAGAGGAAGTTCAGCCTTTTTTGGTTTTTTGAAAGCAGGTGAATGAAACAAGTCCATGTAAAATGAGAAACTTTTTGGTTTCCTCTTCCTAGTACTTAAGAAACCCCATGCCATTACAGCAATTCCAGAACACCACAGTTACATTTAAACCCCCCCTTCAATACCCAGGGCAGTATTTAAAAACAAAAACAAAAAACCACACACAAAAACAAACCACCACCACCACTTCGCTTAACATGCAGAGCTTGGTTTAAGCTATAAAAGTACGTATTGCCCAACTCCCTTGTTAGGCTTCTTATTTTTAATATCAAGCTGTTTTCCTAAAATACCAGGTTGAAAGGAACCTTAAGGATCATCTGGTCCAGCCAAGCCCTTAAAGCGCCCAACTCTGGGGATCAACTCCCACCACTGCCAAAATCATTCCTCACGCCGGACTCCACCACAAATTTCTGTTTCCAGGCAATGCATCGTGTTGGTGGATTTTCCAAATCCAACAGGACCAAACATTTTGCTCCACTAAGAATACCAAGTATTTTGTTACTGAATTAGCACAGCAATCACAACATCAGAGGTAGAAGCGCCACGCTTCACAAAAACCTGAGGTTTGGTTGGGGGGTTATTTTTTCATTTCTGAGATTAAAATAGCCTCGGATTAGCTCAGAAAATGATACCGTAATTTTTAATGGAGCTCGATTTTCAAAACTGATTTACATAATGACACTTCTGAATACATGTGCTTTAAATATGCTTAAAATAGAAATAAAGCTCCAAGCTGCCTCTCAGATGGCAACTCTTGCTGTCACTTTTAGGCAGAAATTAGTCATCTAAGGGCAAAACAAAAGGAAAACAATAAAAACATGGCTATATAAAGTTTGATTACGTTGTCAAAGGCACATGTTGCAGCTTTACTTCCTGAGCGACAATTTAATCTTTATTGCAGGAAGTACGCTAAAACATTTATGAATACAAAGCTCATGTTCTAAAGCAGGAGTGCCTCAGAATATCCCTGTAGGAGTTTGCCTTGTTCTTACATATGGATCTGAATCGGGAGGGATTTTTATGAGCAAGGAGTTTTACTACAGAATGAAGGGGTGTTTTCACAGATTGCAAATCGCTTCTGAAATCCAAGCCTAACCCAAGGTTATCTTTAAAGTGCGTGTGCTTGAGAGCTCTCTCAGAACAGGAAACCAGGAGGGGCTGCAGGTCATGGCCACAAACAACTCCAGCACTGTGGCTCTGGCCTGTCAGTGCCTGCTGCCGGAAGGTTTATTAATCCCTTAAAATAAATTAACAAATCTAGGCTGATTCAGTTTCTTAAGCTAAGCAAGAACTTGAGTTTTCTAGCTGGATTACTTCCACAGCTTAAGGCACAGGTGATATTGTGGATCAGCACTGAGGGGACATTCTGACAGCATTCTGCAATATTCCTTTTGGGAACAGTGTTCTTTCCAACAGCCTTCAGGTAGAGTATTTGTTTTATTGCTCATACCTTGTTTTAGAGTTCAGAAGTTCCCGCAGTAATTGAGGGCTAAACAAAGACCTGTCTCTTACCATTCTGTCACACTGCCCCAAACCTCAACAACCTCATTAATTTTGTTGTATATGCAAGATACTGAAGGTTTATTTAGTAACACAGGAAAACTGCCTTTTCAGCATAATCTTTGCCTACAGATGTCTTTGTCTGGTTCAGCCACCATACTTCAATTCCAAGATACCTCTTGTACCCTAAATCCTACTTTATGCTGCAATAAACTCCCTTGAAGCTGTGGAAATTGCTCTTACTGACAGAAATCCTATAACTTTCACACAACTGCTCTGGTTTTGACTTTCCTCACCATACAAGAGGCCATCGTGCAGCCTTGCACAGGCATTTTTCCTAACAATGATGATGGGAGGGGAAAAAATGGAAAAAAATAAAATCTTTAAAATAGAATTGTAAGGAACTGGCAAATAACCATCCAAATGCAGGCTGTGGAGGCTTTAAGGGAGGAATCAATAGATCCATGCATTGTTACAGGAGATAACAGATAACAGAGGGTTTGGACAGCACAGACAAGAGCTCTCAAAGATGAGTTCTCCAAATCTGGTATCATACAGTTTCAAACAGAAAGGAAGAAAATTACTACTTAGGACATTCTTCAAGATCCGATTGTAAAAAAGAAGTGGCTGAAATCGCGAAGGCAGAAAACAGCTTGAAGGGTGGTGACAAAATGGGATCAAAATTAACATCAAGAAAAGATGTTAATCTCCTCTGGAAAGGCAGGCTCTTTTTTATTCTGAAATACTGTCCCAAATGAAGAGACAGGTGCTGTTTCTTGGAAATCACCAGGAATCTAAACAACAATGCAGATACCCACACATATGGCAGGAACCCTACCAAAGCATCAGCAATCCTTGTTTTCACAAGTGCTGGAACAGATAAACTCAAATTCTGTATTTGCCTATTGCTAATTTTGTTTCCTGCTTCATCTTTACACGGCCCAGCTCTGTGACCTTTCCAGAGTAAATACGGGTGAAGGGAAGGAGCTGGTGTGACTGTTAAAGTGCCAGCTTTGTTCCCTTGATATCCAGGCTCAGTCATTAATCAAGAAGAGTCAAGCTGGTCCCTAATTACAAGCTCTCCAATCACCTCAAAAAAGAAAGCAGCATGCAAAACTAGGTCAAATAAATAAGAAGGAAATATGAAAAAAAAAAAAACAAACCCAGCACAAACACACGGGGACAAATTGAGAAAGGCCAGAAAAACATGAGCACGGTGCTTGTAAAAAGCAACAACAAATCAACCTTTAAGTGCTTCATTAACATGCAAGAGGAAATATTAGTTTTGATTCTCGATGGGAAAGGGGGAGCAGTGACAGATGACCCTGCGAGGGCTGAAGTGACAGTACTTTTCTTTCTGCTCCAGCCCTCCCTTAAAGAGGTCAGCGGGGAACAGATGGCCAACAACCGCCGGCACCGGGGCCGAGCCCGCAGATGACGACACTGCTGTCAGGGATTGCTCCCGGGATTGCTCCCAGGGACTGCCCCCAGGAATTGCCCCCACAGGGACACTGCTGTCAGCCAGGAATTGCCCCCACAGGGACTGCTCACTCCCACAGGGACTGCCCCCAGGGATTTCATGGCGCTCTGGCCAAGCTGGTGCCAGGGGCAGCAAAGCACCCCCGGCCAGGCTGCTCCACCTCCACCCGCTGCAATGCTCCCTTCCCAAAGGGCTGCTGAATACAGCTCCCGGCGAGGCACTCGGGATGTGTTTAAAAGCCCTTTTTCCCAAAATTTGAGATGGTCTGGCGTCTCGGAGAAACTCCCGTGAAATGGCAGGGAAGAAAACGAGATGGAGCTAAATATTCTGCTACCACTCCAAAGAGAAAATCAGGCCAGCAAAGGCAAGAACAGCTTAAAAATTCCCGAGAGAAATGGGATGTTTTCCCACTGGCTGGGCCTGCCGTCGGAACAAGCATGTCTAAGTCATTGCAGGTTACCTCAAAGCAAGAGCAGGTGGATGGATGGCACTCTGGAAGAGCAGCAGACAGCAAAGACTCTGCACGTAACTTAGAAAGGGGAGAGAGGAAAAACATCAGCAAGAGCTAACAATGATCTGTGGAGGAGAAAAAAAAGCCTTATTTTTTTCCTACAGCATAGTCCCAGGTATTTTTGAAAGAGAAGCAACCAAACTACATAACTGGCTTTTCAAACCACATGGAGATTTTTGTTAGTAAAAATAAGATTGCTTTATTATTTAATAGTTTTAGGATCTATTATTTAATAATTTTAAGGTACATAAAATTACAATAACCCCACAAAACCCCTCCCACAAGGCAGGGACCTGATGATTTTTTTGTTGCAGAGTGCCACACATTCAGCAGCAAAATTTTTAATAACCACTTTGCTGCTGGAAAAATGTGTCCATTTACTTAGCTTCCAAAATATATCAAGTCATGGGGCTGCAAAACAGCCCATGGGGAGGGACAATATTCATAACACCCTGATGAACTCAAAATGAAGAAAAAAAGGCAGACAACCAGTGAGAAAAAGTGCAGGTACCATGTTTGGCAGGAAAAATCCTATATAAATATAAATACAGCACAGAGAACAAGTGGCAGAACACCAGTTTTGGGGAAGAAAAAAGCAGGTGCTACAGCAGATTTCACTCCAAAGGCAAAGCAACAACATCACAGATGGTCAGAATTTCATCAGCTGCTGTGCCGTGTCCAGTTTGGGGCTATCTTCAGCAAGAGAGACACGGGTCAGCTGGAGGGAGCCCAGAAAACAGCACCAAGGAAATCCAGACAGCACAGGCCCCTGGAAAAAGTTCAGACTTGGACTCACTTAATCTGGAGAGATGGCAACCCTGTTATTCAAAAAGGTGTTAAAGACAGAGGAAGAGAAGCATGGAGAAATCTTTCTCCTTTAGCTGTGGTAAGTAGCAGCACTGAATTTAAATTGCAACAAAGAAGATTTGGATTAGGCGTAAAGAAAAATCCTCCACGCCGAAGCACTTTAAAAACCTCCAATATTAAAATGTATATCAAGCCTTTATAAATACACATTTGGAGAAGAAGAGGAAAAACACAAAAAGAAAAGAAGATTTATTTTTTTATGAAGCAATACTAATACAAGGCCACACCGACTCCTAGACACAGAAACAATTAGACAGGGAACTGGAGGCCTCTACCACTTACAAAGTAAAATCCTACAATCTCCTTTCAAGGGAATTAGGGGGGAAAAGTCCCCAGTCACACCAGTGGGGACAAGATAAGTCCCCGGAACAGTTACCTGTACAGCTGTAAGCACACAGCTTGAAACTACACCCTGTAATTTGAAAGCCTGCATGCAAAATTTGTTCCTATGGGGAACCATAAATGAAGTTCCATGAGTTTTTGTTCAACCTCAATTTATGATTTCTTGATCCCATGTTTTAGGGTTTCTCACAGTCCAGTTATGTCCCTGTTCTGCAATTAACCCTCCTCTGAAACATGAAGATATCATCCATTGCTAACAGATGTGGGCTGGGACTTTGATACCTCCAGCTTCTGGTGAACTTTTCTTGAAGTGTGTAACAGAAAACTGAACTCCTGACCAGGGGCAGCAGCTGAATTCCTGCAGTCACTCGGAAATTCCACCAAATGTGGAGCCTCTGCAGGAGCAGAACGTCGCTGCCATTCAAAACCAACCAAGAACATCAGGGCATGAGCTGAGAACATGGCGTGAAAAGACACACATTCAATTAAAGCTGGTGAAACTAGAGGCAGATTTTTGGGTGTCCAATAGATTAAATTAATAATCCTGCTCCTACAACCTGTAAAATGGAAATTCCAGGATCAGAAAGAGCTGTCTCAAGGCTGCATTCCCAGAAGTAGCACATGGTGTTTTCTAACATGCCACTTTGGAATACTGGTTGAAGAGCAGTAAAATCCTGGCAGGATCCCAAGGAGAGAAAAGGAGAATTCCAGCTGGTGTGTGCTGCAGGACCTGGGCTCCCACTGGAAGTTTCCAGTTCACCCAGTGTTAACTTACTGTGACCCTCCGTCATGTACACGTAAGGTAAATAACCACTCCAGCAGATTAGATTAGAATGAAAGCAGAACAGGTAGTTACTATCATTCAATTCAAGATATTTTTCAAAAGCACCCTGACCCGGCCTTGCTTCAGCTTCTACTGATTATTACCAATGATTGGAAGAGGGGGGAAATTCCAGACAAGGAAAAGCTTTATAAACTAAGGATGCAGATGAACTATGACAAACCAGAAGTTTGAAGAGCCCATATTTGAGCCCTGCCAAGTCTCAGTAAATGTTTGCAGGGCTTGGACTTTTTTGTTTCTCACCTAGAATACTTCCTTTTGGTTTTGTTGAACACTCCAGTTTCTCCTGGCGTGTTAGCTGAGAGGGATGGGTACTGATAAGAGTACTGGAGTACAACTGGGAACGTTTCAGACCTGTGTAACCCCTTCATTACTAAGGAGAGCACACCAGAGCGGATCTGCAGAGCAGAACTGTCACTGCAGAGGATTTCCTATTCCCACCATCCCTGTTTCAGGTGGAGCCTGGCTCCAGTCTGCTCCCCATGCAGCAGGAAAGCATTAACTGCACCCTTGGAACTCATCATGCAGCGACATTTTATTTAAAAGGAATCTGATAACTGCACTCCAAGACACATGACGCCAATCAAAGCACAGCAAGTGAGGACAATCACTTGATCAATCATGGAAGTTCCAACCCAAATGAAGAGATTCATGTAGATAATCCCACAGGGATGCCACCACACAGGTACATCCCCTCTCCTGTGAAGGTGCTGCTCTCCACACTGCAGGCCTATCAATGTACATCGGAGTTCCAACGTGGGGCAGCTTAAGGAGGCAGTGGCTAAATCCAGGCATGGGCTAGAACTATATGCCAAACCTCAGCCATTTGTGCATTTCAGGCATTAACCACACCAAAATTTGCTCCCTCAAGCTGCTGACAACACCCCAGCAGAGCTGAAGTACCCCACCATGGGCAACACTCAGGCTATGTAAAGACCAAGAGAAAAAAAGCCCCACACCCAAGAAAAAATAGAGCTTCCATTAAATTCATCACTCAGAGCAGGCTACAGACAGCAAGAAGCATGCTATGAAAAACAACTCTCCTCCGCCAGCAAACGTGGACCGATGGAAAAATTAAACTACACACTGTGAAGAGTGCAGATAACCAGATTTACTTTCCCAGCACTGCCTCCCTCCCTCCCAGGCCTGATGATAGTTACCAGCAGTTGATCTGGCATCTGCTCCCCAGCTCGTCCCCAATCTTCCTGGGACATAATGCACAAAGGAAAACAGCTTTGGAATCCAGCAGCTCAGTAAGAGCACAGCATGTTTGTCTCTCCAGATACTGCTGGCTATTTTGGTTTCTGTAAATACTTAGAAGACAAGAGCCCTGTGCCAGCAGAGGCAAAGCCCTCTCACTGACCGAGTGTCATCCTTTAGCTGACCCAGGAGGAGAAGCAACCCACAGACAAGCTACTGGCTCTTTTTAGCTGAACTCTTTTTAGAGAACACTTTAGAGGAGCTCTGTTTCCTGGGGCAGCTGCATGGGGATACTGCAATGTAGGAGGCCAGGAAATTGGAACAGGAGCAGCAGCCCCACAGGATGTTTTGCCACGCAGGCTCAGAGCTGACCACTCCCAGGAACGGAGGCTGGTGGAGCCAGTCAGTCACCTGGCATGTTGGAGGGACAATGGGGCCAGGAGGGACAGGCCACAGCTGGGAGCACTTCGCAGCAAACCTTCAGAGCTCTCCAGCAAGCACAGCAAAGCCTTTATGCTCCCCTGTTGAAAAAAAAACTGAAAAGCAAGTTTGTGTGACTACAAGGATGCACCGTTTTGCCTATAGGGACTTCCAACACGCCTATTCCTCCTAAGGGAGGAATTTCCTGCTTTCCCCCTTCCATCACAGTCAGGTGCCAGTACTCCATTATTTCTGACCCCAATCACTTTGTCAGCAGCAGGTGAAAGCACAGTGAATTTTGTATTGCCAGAGCAGAGGATCAGGTTGGTCCTCTTGCACAGGTGGGGCTGGACAACACAACCTACAGCACCAAAAAAAGAAGGAAACAGAATCTACCCTGAGGACAGATGTGTTTATGGTGATGCTCTTGTGCTTATTCTGGAAATAAGGCGATGCTGACATCTTCAGCAAAAGACCCCCAGCTCACAGCAGGCACAGGCACACAGGCCCATTGGGTGTCCATGTTCATGAGTGCTTCCAGTGCAATTGAACAGGCCCAGGAAGGTGAGCAACATCTCCCCTCAGGCAGAGTTCCTGCCACAGGCACAGCGGAAAAATGCACACACACTGCCCTCATTCCTAGCCCAGGCAGGGAAACCGCACCAGGCACGTCCAAGAGTGACACCAACACACCCCAGCAGGGCTGTGAGGAGCAGCCGTGACCAGACTGTCCCTCGACCTGAACACTCATCTGCCCATCTGAGATGGCCTAAGGTGCCCTTGCTGGGATACTGAAATAATTTCCTAGCTGTGTGACAGAAGCTGGAGAAGCCAATCTCCAGGAAGGCAGAGCGGGCCCCTGAGATCTCCAGGTGCCACCTCAGGAGGCACAAATGGTGCAGGACGCTGCTGCAGCCCCAACTTCAGGAAGCTCCCGGAGAGAGCCAGACGGAGGAATCAAAGGACAGCAGACTCATGGGGGATTTTGGAGATGTACAATCAGAAAGAACAAGGACACCTCCTCACGCTGTAGAGCCCAGGGAGGGAAGGATGAGGTGCTCTCTCTCCACATTGCCTTGGGAAGCTGAAGTCCCTCTGTGTCGTGTCACCTCATACCTGCTCCCACAGGGACAGGTAAGGTGAATGCACAGCTCCCGACACAACAAGGCAAAACAAGATGAAAAAGAGAAAATGAGATGTCAAAAGAACTCCTTGTCTTAGAAACCAAAAGGGAAATAACACTTACAGCAAGTATGATGATGGAGATCTAAGTTTTTGTAAGATGTTTATCCTTTTAGATGATTTCAGAATACACAAACCCCTAATTTCCTTCTTCTGCATTTTTAAATTTGCTGAGTGAGCTCATTGAGCATTCAAGCTGTTGTCTTTAAGTTTTCCAAATACCATTCTATTTAAAGGCACTGTGAATAAGGAATTCAATTTATCAAATGAATGAAAGAAGAATTCTTAGCAGGAACCCTGGTGAGCTAATCAAGAGTCACAATAAAATGTCAGGGGTCCTGGAATTCTCGGCAGGAGGTTAACACCAAATTTGATCCGAGTCAAGGAAGACAAAACACGCTATAGACTAATAAACTGTACTAAAAGTTGTGCGAATCTGTGGAAATTTAAACACAAATGAAGAAAATCTCCTTGGTTTGTGCACTTTATATACTCCTAGAATTTCACTACAAAATCAGAACATTCTGTTCACCATGATCATGTCATTTAACCTAAAGCAAATACTTATTGAAGCTTTAAATACGTTTTGAAGTTTTAAAGTTTTGGTTCTATTGCATCTTCAGCCACAAGGCTGTTTTGAAAATTAAGATGGCAACAAAGATTGAGTAAGATAAGAAACAGTTACTCTGTACATATCTTTAGGATGCAAACTCGATTCAGCTAAAGATTTATCCTAGCATCCAAAATTAAGGAAACAGTGTAATCCATGCTAGCACCTTTCCTTCCACAGACCTACAGCAGTGCTGAAAGGGTGTTCCTTAAAACTTGATGAACTTCATGGACTTCTCTGTTCCTCTGCTTCACTTTCCATAGTAAAAGCATAAATTAGAATATCCAGACCCAGCATCAGAATGGGCCATCATCCATTTTTTAACTCAGTAAATGAATAGCAGCTCCATGGGGGAGGAGAGACAGGGCAGGGGAAGAGATGGGGAAAGGAAATAGCCATAAATGATCTTCCAGGACAGGAAAACTAGTTGCAGTAAATACCACTTTGGAAATCAATTTATGGTCAATTATGATCTTAGTAATAACTATTTTATGCCTTCATTTAGTGCATGAAATGCCCAAGGGAGCAAATATTCGCAGAAATATATCCAATATGTCTCCAAGTATGTTATCTGATCAGTAGCTGCAGACAGAATTCCAGAAAGCTCTGGCTTGTCTGGATGCTGACTGAGGGACTGGGGATGGGGGAGGATGGAAGCACAATTTCAGCGCAGCTGGACTATCAGTGTTGCAATATCACCCAGATAAAAAAAAGATTGTATCTATCAGTCTGGGTTGTTGGCTTCAAAATCAATGAGTTTTGTCATCACTGCAGTATTTCACCTAGAAATCTGTGAAGTACAATTCATTCTCACAAATTGTAAGAAAAAAATTAAAGTTAAGGGTCTTTTTTTTTTTTTTTTGGCAAGTCACTATGTAAACATCCATCCACTAAGCCAACCGTTGCTTTATTCAATTATTACATGTAAATGTGGTGGCAGAGTTAAAGACTGACACCTCTAATGCACTGTTGGTGTAATGAGACTTACTCGGACCATCTTGTCTCAAATGAAGGAGCTGAGTTCCATGAGATTGATTAGAAGAATAGAAATAGCAAAAATTACACATTCACCAAGCTTCACTATGTCCCAGATAATAAATCTTTCACCTGGAACAGTGCTATTTATACAGAGACTCTGCTCCTTAACAGCGGCACTTCTATTACTGCGAGAGAACAAATTTAGCTCTACACCTGGATCAGACATATATTTTATTATGATCATACTAGAAAACATTAAATAGCATTTAGTTTGCACTAGATTCTCCTCCTTCTTTATCAGAGGATGCTGCACCTTCCATATTAAGTTATTTCTGAATGACTTAAGATAAACATATACTTCATTATAGTTTACACCAGCAAAGAGAGAGAAACCAAATAATTTAATAGGCAGGAAGATGTGAACAGCACACGTGTGCCAACAGGTTATTTTTAACTAAAAGCAATTTTTTCTGCATCACAAAACAGGAATGAGGTACAGCGCACACACTCACAGCATTCCAGCCAGGACAGCAAAAGGAGATAAAGATGATGAGATTTGCAGAGAAGGAGCATCTTTTTAAGAGAAAGAATTTCGAGCTCAGCACCCATTTCAAAGCTGATGATGTGATAAAAATTCACACAACACAAACACTGGAAGCAATTCTCCTCTGTTAAGTAAATTCGTGCACTTGCTAAGTGCAATTAAAAACACTGAGGGAACAGGAAAGTTGGGACCTGCAGATGGACAGAATGATGTTAGCAGAGGGATAATGAGGAATCCTGCTCCTGCCTTTGGTAATACACTTGTGTAAAAAGACTGACTTGATTTATACACATACCCCATTAGGTTATGCCTGCAGTGCTACTCAAGTTTTTAGCTTCGTATTTCACGTGCAGGATCATCCTCAAGGCTACTGTGAACGTACACTGAGTTCAAGCAAAAACCAAGACTACCTCCTATGGTCTATTCATGACCTTGTAGGAACACAGGAAAATGGCAGTTGGCACATCTGTACAGCTGATTTTTTATTTTTTTTCCCCTTGGCATTCTCCCTGAACTGCTCCTTTTTTCTAGAATGGTTTGTGTTAAAGCACTGAGCTGATGCTCTTTTGTTTACCAGTAACCAACTACTGTTTAAAAACAAGGATCTCCATTGTCAGCACCAGTGAATGACGTGAGCATCAGCCATGAAAACACTCTGGAATTCTGAAGAACTAAAAGACCTGAGAGTCGGAGGCTCGAGCAGGACTGAAATCTGACTGACACAACACAGATATCTGCTGAGCTTAAAATAGACTTGGCAGAAGTCAGCCTGGACTAACAATCGATCCATGGACGTACTGACCACCCAGAACGTATCCGAGCCACGGCAAGCGCTCCCCATCCCTCCACCAAAACAAAAAGCTCGCCCACTTCCCATCAGGAAGCCTTGGAAACGCAGGATGAGAGAGGAAACCGTCAACTTTGTGCACACAGAACACAGGAAGGGAAGACAGGAATAGGAAGGAAAACAGCACATGTAAGAAAGATCAGGTAATGCCATTCTAAGAGGCTCCTCTCGGGCAAGAGCGTAACAAAGGCAGCACCACCATCCCTTGAGAAAATCAGCCCGGGGAAACAGGCACAGACCCCACGAACAAGAAGCTGGGGGGAGAGAAGCGGAGGGAAGAATGGATCTCTCTCCAGAAACACCCCTGGGCAGCCACTAAACATAGCCCAGGGTGGTTGTTTTCCTTTTGGTGGAAGGGGGGTGGCTGTTATCTTTTCCTAAATGAGCCTATACCTGGTAGCTGCATGATAACTATTTTGAGATATATAAACATATTTTTCTCTGGGGCTTAATTACCACAAAGGATGTCAACCAATTTGACAAGTCAATTTTTCTCTCAAATAAAAAAAACCAAAACAATTAAATCCCTCCCCCCCCAAAAAAAACCAAAACAAACAACAAAACCAAAAACCAACACAACCTGGAAAACCTCATTGTCTATCAATGTAGGGCTTAAAAATCAGCCCAAACATCCAAGGGATAAATATTATGTCTTTTCAATGCAAAGCAATAAGCAATCGTTACCATTTCTCATTACCGAGCTCCTAAAACATGGAAGTTCCGGCCTGAAATTTCAGTAAATGTACATCTAGCTTGCAATTTTTTAAACGGCTGTACATTTCAAACCCCAGGAAAAGCAGGCTGCAGATAGCTGTTTATTACAAATGACTTCCACCTCCTCCACAGCCCTCAAAGGCAAACTATAAAGCTGTGTGCAAAGCCAGACAATCTGGGCACCCAGCCATAAACCATCACTGCTGCAGCACAGATAACTGTTCTCGCTCTCAGCCATCCTTGGCTGCAAACCCACGGGGAAGAGCTCCAGAAACCAGACCTCAGGACCGTCAGGCCTCCTAATATTTTATGAACTTGAATTACAACCACGTTCAAGACCTCGGTGCTGCAAAGTTCCAGCGCTGATTCACACGCAGGGGGTTGAGACCAAAAGTCGCCGAGATTCGCCTGGTAGCCTGAACCTCGAGCTGCAAGAACAGCCCCGTCACTTTCCAGCTGCCCGGAGTGACAGAAGCCTTTTCATCGGCAGGAAGAGAGACACGCTACTCTTCAACAAAAAGACAAAAGAATCAGATGCATATTTTAGAGTAGTGCTGCATTTTCCACCATCTTTGACGTGACCCCAGAGAGCACAAGAACAGGCAGCTTGTTCATGATCAAATGCGGACATTCTGATCTGGGGCGGGAGATTTTAAAACGCGTTACTGACAAGGCAGGAAGGTGCACAAATGAAGTTTCAGAAAACGCATTTGGGAATCCACAGTGATGCTACCCACGATTAAGTCATGATAAAATAAGCCAAACTACATCTACTTTTGGCATTTAAGATGTACAACTTAGCCGTGCTTTTCGGTTGACAATTTTCCTAACTAGCACAGATTCCTAAAGGGAGATCAAATAATACTTTGATTCCTCTGCTTTCATACATTAAGAATAACCATCTTTCATTTTACCAACAGCATTTGCCACTGAAGAGATGGTGCAGAGCACATAGATCATTTATTAATGCAATTTACTGTCACTGCTAAATCATCTCCCCATTCAATAAAGTATACTTCTCTTCTAAACACTATTTGCCCTGGCTGATATCTTCATAATACAGCTGAAAACCTCCAGTCATTATCACCAGAAGGCATCAGCTGATCCTAAATTGGCTAGACTGCAGCGTCACAGGCATTTAAGAGGTTTCCTTATCATTCATCTTTAATACTGAGGGATCGACACACTCCTACCTGCAGCTTCTAGGCCAAGGGGAAACCTTCTAATGGTATTACCATTATCTTGTAATCTGAATTTTAAACAATTAAAACAATAGCACTTTTGTGTTGCAGGTCTCTACCGTTACCAAAGATGATACATTTTTCATCAGTTGTCACGTTCAAAGTCTTAAATAAAGCACTGATTTAAAAAAAAAAAAAAAAAGCAGAAATATGCACTCTGCATTGAAGCTGCTGAACCTTCAAAGAGAAGCAGCACTGTAACAAGGCACTTAAATTTAAATCATCAAGAGAGACCATTTGGTTTACTCGGAAAAGGTTTGGTCATTTCATTTTAAATCTGCAGTTCTTTTAGTCAATACGATCTGGCAATTCTTTCCAAATGAAAGCCTCTTTTTTACTGAAGCAGGGAATGGCTCCACCCCTGACCTCCTCCTTCAGCTTGTTTTGGAAAGGGGCCAGATGACAGCATTTGGAAAAGCGCATGTTTATCTCGGCGAGGCCAGCTGCTAAGTTAACATATTCCCCGTTCCCATATCCCCCGCTCTTGGTTAAGCCTTCACAGCTAAAACTGAAAGTAAACGCCGCCATTGGGCTTTTAATAAATGTCACCGAAAGAGAAAAGGAGCCTCCACGGCACGGAGCATCTGAACAGGAGCGCAGGTCATTTGGAGTGAACAGCAGGCAGTAACTCTGTCAATAAAATCCCTGCCCCTTCTGAATGAAGCGAATGAAAAACTGAGAAATAAGCGGGTTTATTTCTAGACTAATTTAAAGCTATGCTTTCTATAAGACTGCCACTCAGCAACAGTTTGCTCCACTACACAAGGAGATTATAAGCCCCTGCTTGACAAAACCTTTCACTTGATCCCGTTTTATTGTTAGTTCGTACTTGGCAAGGTATGGAACATGGGGGCTTTGAGAACTTCAACAAAGAATCTTCAGATTAAAAGTAGTCTTATGCCCAATTATGTTTTTCACACTTTAAGGAAATTCCATTTCATTAAAAACCTCTTTCAAGCAAAGAAATACAGAATTTCTTTACTTCCCTCAAACATCAGTGAAGGATCTCAACTTATCGAAAGCAGAGTGTTTTACCTTAATAGAAAAGACAAAAGCCGGGAAAAACCCCCAGAAATTAAGGCGGAGGTGGGGTTTCCATTGATCCCAGCAGGGTCCAACAGGCTTTGCAAAGGGCAAACCCACCCACTGAAGAGATTTTGGAGGAAGTCGAGATGCCATGGCTGAGGGTGAACCTCCAAATTTTTGGGTTTTTAGCCCAAGGGCAGTGTCCCAGCACAAACTCCACTCAGCTGTGGCCAGCGGGGGAATGGCACAGCCCAAGGCTGCCCACAAGGACATTCCCAGGCACTGGGACCGGTGCCCTGCACCACTGACAGCTCCAAAAGAACCCGAGTGCTGTACAGCACACACGAACCAGCCGTGTGTAACACAACCCTCCTCAGTCTGATGGATACCCAGACTTCGATCTGTCAATACGGGCAATCCACACACAGAACAGCAACATTAGTCTGTCCTAAATATACCCTGCTG
Source organism: Regulus satrapa (assembly GCA_013396955.1). Classification (NCBI taxonomy): domain Eukaryota; kingdom Metazoa; phylum Chordata; class Aves; order Passeriformes; family Regulidae; genus Regulus; species Regulus satrapa. Next base: position 417,717 of record VWZN01014469.1, on the reverse strand, counting down.
CAAAACGTTCCTCTGCCTTGTTTCTTTCACTGCTACAAACAAACGCTTTAGACAGAAGTACAAACTATTGCCCCAAATACAGCCGCTGTATTTCAGAGCCTCTTGCCCTGGAGCAGCTCCTGGCTGCAGCAGTTTTCCCTAGGGCAGCCCCTGCTCTCCGGGGGCCGGGCTGCAATGAACCCTCCTCATCTCAGGAAGCCAGACAGATCACTTCCAGTCAGAAATGATCCCTTCCCCTCTGAAGATAAGGACAAAGCCACACAAGGCATTATTACACTACTGCTGGTGCCCTTACCCACTCATTTTAAAAAAAAAAAAAAAGAAAAAAAGAAAAAAAGAAAAAAAGAAAAAAAGAAAAAAAAAGTTGAAATTAATTTGATTTACACCAGCTATTTTTCCCCCGGGCCAGGTTGGGTTATCCACCAGCCGGGCTCCTGCAATCTCACCCAAAAAGCAGCACAGCGCCAGCCAGGATGGAGCAGTTTCCTCACGGGGGCATCCAGGGCTGGCACCGGTGGCTCTCGCGTTCTGGAAAGCATTGCAGAGGCCGCTCCTCAGCACAGCATCGGGAGCTCCCCAGCAGCAGCCAGGGGCAGCCATCCCGGGCACTGCTGGGGCTGGGCTGAGGGGAACCCTGCGATAAGCACAGGTGGCACCCGCCGCCAGCCACCTCCAATTTCCTCGGAAAACACCAGGGGAAGCAGTGAGAACCTGCGCGTACCTTCCCACCACCATCNACAGCAAATTTCTGTACATAAATTAGCATAATTCACCAGATACATACATATGCAAACGAGAGGGGGAAAAAAAATATGCAACAGACAGGGGGTATGACGTCCCAAAGATTATTTCTAAATTTAAACTGGCTGTTAGAATAATTGAATAAATCTCTTCTCGCAGATACGCTCGAGTTGTAGCAGAAAATAAACTAGCCACAAAGACCTGCAGTGTTATTTTTAATGGGAAAAGAGGGAGGAAAACCCAACTGAGTTCAATAAATCCCATAATTGAACCTTCAACTAATTACATATTAAGAAGATTAACCTTTGACACAAACTTGCGATACAAACAAAGAAGCCTCGAACAATTAATAAACTTCCAGTGTTTCACGATTTCTCAGGTTAACAACTGAGCCCTCCCCATTTTCCTTCCCTTCTGCGTCGCAGTTGAAGGAATAAACTCTCTTTAATATTCTCTCTCCCCCTGGACGCTCCAGGTTTAGACGAAGATCTCCCTGTGAATACTCAGGAGAAAATTACTGCGGATCCCCACAATCTCATTACACGGGGGGAAAAAGAGGAAAAATAACCCCAAATCCACACATTTCAATTTTTTTAAGAGAAAGCAGCCACGAAGGACGAGGCTGGAGCTGATGTGCTCGCCCACAGGGCAGCACTGCTGGCCATGCCCACAATTTTCCAGCCCTGGGATCATTTCCAACCCCGCTCTGCGATAATTTTCACACGTGGAAGTTCTAAAGCGAGAGCAGAAGCTGCCTTCATGTCATGTCTGGGCGGCACAACATGCTCACAAATGGCACTTTCTGCTCGCTGTTCGTGCCCAAACAGCGATGCCGGAGAGAGAAAAAAAAATCCGGAATTAATTCTACCATTAAAAAAAATAATAAATAAATTCCGGAGGTTGTCCACTTTTGAAAAAAACTCGTATAAAAATAAAACTGATTTTGAAATGTTTTGGGGTGTTTCTTGCTTCGCTAACTAATAAGCAGTTTAAAAATAATAATAATCATCATCTAGTTTAGACTTGTGAAAAAAGGAGGAATGCACTGGCTTTGCAGGTCTCTTCCCCTGTTAACTTCTACCATGCCCGGATTAAGAGAGGCTCTTACCCCTTCTTACCTTTTCGTCTTTTCTTTATGGGGCTCTTTGGCAGCTTTCGATTCAGTCTTGCTGTAAGGAAACAAGTGAGTATTTTGTCTACCGTGTAAGGGTCTTTCTGACGTGTTCCTTTCTTATTTCTAACGCTTCTTTTCTTTTTTGTTTTTTAAATTTTTTTTGTAAGTGTACCCGTAATTTCACGAATATGAATACGAAAAAAATCTCACACGGCCAAAAAATTAAGTTTTTGTGGTTGTTGTCGTCGTTTGTTTACCCCCCTCAGGGTTAAAAAAAAAAAAAATAGTCTGCCACACAGGAGATGAAAAAAACCCAACAGATTAACAGGAAAACACTATCCAAGTAGAAAAGCAAAGAGCTTCAGTGTTATCCAGCCCAGAGGAGAAGTGCAGCAAAAGCAGGTCCAATTCCAAAACAAGCTTCTGATTTCCAGTGAAGCAAAAAAAAAAGAAAAAAAAAGAAAAGAAAAAATAAACAACAACAAAAAAACCAAGACCAAGAAACCAAGACAAAATACACGTTCAAGTCCCCAGCTAAATTTTTGCACGAGTGTGTCTTAAATACAAGTTTGCTTTTATGTGTTGCAGCAAAACCCACGAAAAGCCAGGATTTGGAGTTGATCGGGATGAGTTCTCGTGTGTGTGTCTTGATGGGTTCTCAGTCCACATGGAGGAGCATCTGAGGGTTTTTCAAAAAGTGCAAATCAAAAACGAGAAACTGGGAATCCAGAAAAGAGTTTTAAGATGGATCCCCCCTCCAAAATAAAAGGAGGAGGGGAGGCGGGGGGGGAATAATAAAACACCACGTCGGAGGCACGG
>VWZN01014469.1:374868-410791 GCA_013396955.1 Regulus satrapa | reverse complement strand
AGTCTGCCATTTCTCTTTTTTTTTTTTTTTTTTTTTTTTGGTGTAACAACCAAATACTTGAAACATTTGCCCAGAAAACACAACATCTGGATTCAATTCCCTCCCCAACCCGAGAGTCTCTAACCTGTATTTCCCACGAGAGAGATGTAGCACGATGCTAAACAGCAATCTGGCAGGGGGGGAAACATGGTATTTTTTATTCTTGCTCTCCAAGCAGAGCTATTGTACAAACAGGAACACAAGTGTCCTGAGGCCAAAAAGCGAGCAAGAAGCGCATGACTCCCTACCCTGCCTGCCACAGCAGCAGTGATAACATGTTCTGCTTATTATCAATAGCTGTTTTACAATAAATTCATCATCTGCCCTGAACAGAGGGCTCAAAGCCCGGGATTTGTTCACCCCATAGCTTATTTTGGGGGAGAGGGTGCAATGGTTTAGAGGTTGGAACCTGTGAATTCGGCGCCTCGAGTTAAGTCGACAGGCTGGAGGAATGTACAGGGATGCACATTTCCCATTGTGCTTCTGAGAATAAAAATATTGCCATTAATCAGCCTCTCCTCCTCTGTTTTTTAGGTCATCACTTATTGGTACAAGGGGGCTGGAACAAGCAGAGGGAAGACACAGAGTGTTCCAGTGGCACAGACAGTGCTCATCACCCAGGCACAGCTGCAAATGTTACAGAAAAGCCTGGTTTTGTCCAGAAAACCCTCGCTGAGCATGCAAACTCCCAATGAAATACTGGAGCTGTCACCTCTGGCACTGGCAGGGGCACCAAGCCAAGTGTTTGTAATAAAAATCCTGCAGCAGAAAGGGAAAAACCCCTGATTGCCCAACATTCCAATGAACTGGGAGGAAGCTGCCAGTGCTTCTTTGCTGTAAAGAAACCTTTCCAAAAAGGTTTTTCCAAGCCTCCTTCAGCTTGTAGATTTTTATCTTCACCCCACAGAGAGCCTCCTGCACCTATGGGAAGCACTGGAGCTGTTTCCATGATGTGCTCAAAAAGTCAAGGTGCTTTTGGTTTTCCTGCAAGTCTTTCACCCCAATGGAAAAAAAGCAGAGCTGGGGGCAGGCCACAAAAAGCTGAATTTGGTGTTACATGGCAGTCTGACCCTTTCTGGTAGCCCAAACAGCTGCGCCCAAGAAACACCTAAGGGATGAAAATTCTTCTGAAACCAGGGCTAGGGAGAATACTTTCTAGCACCCCACCAGCTATCAAAGCAGGGGTAAAAGAACTCACAAAGACTTGAGTTGAAAAATAAACCCCAGTCTTGGGCCAGGCACTGCTCCCCCACTGGTCTGTGCAGTGCCTGTGGCAGCCTGACACCATTTCCTTAGGACAAACCTGCCTTTTTTTGGGGTGGGGTTTTGCAGCACGACTTTATAATATATGTCAGTCATCCAACGCTGGCAGTGGAACAACAGAACAGATTTCAGCCTCCGACATTTCTGTTCGAGGGTTTCTTTATATGACATGTGCTGAGTGTGGGCATCACCCTCCCTCCATCACCTCCTCATCCTGGGGGCTCTTCAGGGTAAAGGATGGCAGAAAGGCAAATGCTCACAGCTGCAGCCCGTTTTCTGAGCAGTTGCTGGGCCAGCAAGTTCAGTGTTCAAGGTAAGAATGAGCTATGGTAGCCCATATGGATGAGACAAAAATGAGATTCTTGGGCAGTTTTTGTGAGACCAGATGACTGTAAAAGAATTACCCAGAGGTAAAAGAATTTTTCCCAATGTCCTGGCATATGCACACGGGAATCATTTGACTGTAAAACCTTCAGAGGGCCATAATACCTTTCTTTGATTAAGCTGGGCACCCCGGCTGCTGCCTTCCTTCTCTGTCGGTGGCAGAGGACACTTTGAAGAGGATTGATGCTAATATAATGTACATTTATTACCTGCCTTGGGAACTTTGGGTGGAAATGCTGTGATGTGATGAGGGTTGCTCTGCACAGACTCACCAGGTATCAACACTTTGGGTTGGATTGTACCTAGGGCAGCTTCTGTATTCCTGACAGAGCTGATATGACTTATCCCTGGGGTGAGGAGGTGGGAGAGAAAGAATTGCTTCTGACAGATACTAGTCATGTTGCTTAATGAAGTTTTGCAAGGTGTTCAGAAACAGCAGGACGGGGTCAAATCAGGGAAGGTCACGCTGCTGGAAGCTGCAATCCTGAGTCAAGACCTGGCTTCTCCCCAGAGCCTGTCACTCTGCTCCCTACCCGGCTGGCAGAGCTACTCGGATTGCAAAGAATTTATCGACACCCACCCACCATCCCTAAAGTTTTATGGCAATATAGATCCATTAGAAATCCATTTTACAGAGGTATTAAAATAATGAAGGTGAGAATTAAGAGAGCAGCACGCTCCTTGGAAAACCCACTGATCATAATATACTGCTTTAAAGAAAGTTATCGTGCAGTCCCCTTAAAGAAAGTTATCAATTAGTCACTGTATCAGACACGGGAGAATTGTTCCCTGAAGAGGATTTTAGGAGGAAAGCCAGTGACTAAGTGATGAATTTATCACTGGGGGTTGCCTGGCTCCATGGATTAAGATGACAAGGCACGGAGGGCTCGGGGAGCAGGCCGAGATCCTGGTGGCCCTGGGGGGGTTCAGGTATGGGGTGAGATGTGACACAGCTCCCAGGCAGGGTGATGGCAGGTCAGGGAGGAGACATGGCACCAGTGGGGTGGATCAGAGCTCCCACACGTGCTCAGGGCACCGGGCAGACACTCCCACAGCTGCCTGTACCTGCTGCAGTGCTGGCTTGGGGCTGGTGCCCCATTGCTCTCCTTCCCCACAGCCTTCCACACCACCACAATGTGCTGTGCAGAGTCAAAGCATGATGGGTTTTCTGGTGCAGATGCCCCACTGAAACCAGGGGCAGCAGGGCTGATGTCAAACTGGCCCTGGTCAGGGGCTGGGTAGGGGAGGTTTGGGCAGGCAGCTGAGCTATGAAATGCCCTGGGCTGACTCAGGACAGCAAAAGCTGAAGTCAAAGTACAAAACTTGGCCCTTACAGCTCAGATAGTGAACATGGACGGAGGAAGGAGCCACTGGGACATGGCTTTTCTCTGTGGGCAAACATCATCTGGTAACATCTAGACAAGATGAGCGCACGAACCTGTTCCGTCCCAGCAGTCTGAGAGAGACAGCACAAAAAAGAGAGAGGGCTGTCAAATGAAAAGGTTGTGAATGTTGCCTAAAACTGGGAGAAATCACAGTATTTCCATGGAATTGGAATAAACTTGCAAAATGCTTTATTTTGATCCAAACCATCCCCGGAGGTATTTAAAAGATGTGTAGCTGTCTAGGGACATGGTCTAGCAGTGGTTTTGGCAGTGCTGGGTTAATGCTTGGACTTGATCCTAAAGGTTCTTTCCAACCTAAACAATTCTCTGATTCCACAAATCTACGTTTCTCAATGCAGAGGCATTTTGTGAGCCCAAAGCTGCCCTTCTCTATTGCTGCACGGCTGAAAGGGCTCCTGGGGTGACCACAGGAGTCACCTGCTGCCCACACCTCACCGGGCTCAGCTGAGAAGCTCAGCAAAAGCCCTGACAAATTGCCAAGCTCTCCTGAGATAAATAATCACAAACAAAAATATTTGTGTTTACTGTGGGGATTTGTCTGTGCATAATTATGCATTAGTCATTACGAGGACTACAGGAGAGTTTTACACATGTAAATATGTTCAGTTAATTAGACAGGACTGCTTTTGGTTTGTATCTTCTCTGCAGTCTGATCCTGAAGTCATCAAACACTCCTGAATCACGAGGCGGGTTGAATGATGTGCGTGAGGAAAACAGCTCTCTCCCTACTCGTAATGCAGCTCTGGGTGTCGATATATATTCCTTTAAAATACTTCTTGTAGCTTTTCTGTTACAGCCTCAAGGTACTGCACACGATGCAGCACAACCTTCACACTGTTCTCTCATGTTCCTGTTTCAAGGGGAGATCAGATGGATTTCTCAGGTAATACAATATAAGACATTATTTTCTTCTGAAACATTTTTAAGTGCAGCAGCTTTTAGTAATCTTCTAGCATCTTCTCCTATGTATGACAGAGTCTATTAATGTCATTTGCATGAGAAGTTCACAATAAATCATTCATGCACAGTTTAGTACAGGTTAAGTGTAACAGCCTAACTGTGATTTTCTATAAGAAAATCAGAGCAGCTCATCAACTGGTGTAAATCAGCAGTGCTCCATCAAAGCCACTGAGTCACACCAACTAATTGCCTGGCCCGGGGGAAAGATTTAGGCAAGAAAGCAGCAGGGAAGAGCACGATTCCTGCCTCGTTGGAAGGACCTTCTCCTCAGAGCTTCTCTCCTAAAAAGCCTTTCCAAACAAAACCCATCGTGGATTTTCTGTTAACCCTGTGGGGCTGGCCCAGCCTGGCTGGTCCAGGGTCATTGCCGTCCTGCTGGCAGCCCTGGGCTCTGCTGTGGCCACACTCCTGGAAGGTGAGGAGTGTTCAGGGCAGCCAGCCTGCAGCAGGGCCGGGAGCTCAGAGAGAAACCTTGGACTTGTCCTGACCCTCAGGCTGGGAGGAAGATCAGATTCCCCAAGAACCTGCAGCTGTCATTTAGGGAAAAGCCTGGAACAACAGCAAAAGTAGTTCCAACCCCCCCCATGGCGGAGGGTTGAACTAGATGACCTTTAAAGACCCTTCCAACCCAAACCATTCTGTTTGTCTGTGCTTTGCTTTGGGACAGTGTGGTGTCCGTGTATCCATCTCCGTTTCGCTGCTTGGTCATCCTCCGTGTTTGGACCACTGACCCCATTTGCTCAGGCAGGAGGAGGAGGCATTCCCTGCCCCCAGGGCAGCAAACCCCCCTCGGGAGATGCCAGCAGGGAAGGGGCCGCCCTGCTGCACCCAGCCCGGTCCTGTATCTCTGGCAGTGAAAGGAAATTCCTTTGCAATGATGTGGAATTTGTCACCCGCTCTGGAAAGGGGCCATGCAGGCACGAGAAGAGCAAAAGGTCCCTGGAGGGGGGTGGCTGATGGAAACCCCCACCTTGTCCCCCAGCAGCGCTGGCAGGTGATGCTGTGGCTGCGGCACTGAGCGGCCCAGCTTGGCCAGGCAGGAGGCGAGCACGGGCACAGCTTCGCTCAGAAATGAAGATCGTTCTCCTCCCCTCCTCCTGCTTTTTCTCTCTGTTTTTTCGGCCTGGTTCTTGTTCTCACTGCGGCGGCGTGTGGGACAGAGGCTCATTGTTCCCGCTGCTCGGGGAGCGCTGATCTTATTAGAGCTGGGGCCGTGCCCGGGCCAGCCCCGGAGAGCCGCGGCCGGCAGCACATCCTGGGGACATCATGGGGACATCCTGGGGACATCCTGGGGGATATCCTAGGGACATCATGGGGGACATCCTGGGGACATCCTGGGGGGACATCCTGGGGGACATCCTAGGGGACATCTCAGGGAGGACATCCCGGGGGGGGACATCCTGAGGGACATCTCAGGGAGACATCCTGGGGGACATCCTGGGGGGGACATCCTGGGGGTATGTCCCGGGAGGACATCAAGGGGGCACATCCTGGGGGAACATCCTGGGGGCACATCTACAGAGAAGCCAGGAAAGGGTTTAGATCCTGCAAATATGGGGGGTGGGGAAGAACTAGAGGAGGGTCTCCACAAAGTGCCCAGGAACTTGCTGGCTGTGCTTCTGGTTCGACTGAGAGCCAGCCAGGCTGATCGAGATACATCTTCTAAATGCTCAAATACCAGAAGGAAATTGCACAATCTCAGGCTATTTATTTGTTACATATAAAGAATATAATTGTGATTGCACTGGCTAAATAAGAATTAATTATGTTAAAAATTCAGGTTAACAAATGCTGTAAGGATTTGTCTTAGGGGAAATAAAGGGGAGCAAACAAAAAAAAAAAAAATCTTGGGCACTAATGATTAGAGCAAAACCCTGATGTTAAGAGGACTTTGTCTCAGTGGAAGCAAGTTACTCATCTTTTCCAGGAGATACATGCATGCATTGCAAAATATTTATTTTGTACTTTCTGAAGTGGTTAATCTACATGCAAAGCAATGAAAAGGTGCCTTATTAGGCTAATTGCTAATAAAAAAAAAAAAAAAAAAGAAAAAGAGAGAGAGAGAGAGAGAGAAAAGAAGCCCAGAACTACTGTGAGCAAATATTTAAAAACAGATGCAGAAGGCTGCGAAAACAAACACAATCTCATTTTCCATGAAGTTTTCCCACCAGAAATCAGACAGTTCAAAGAGACGTCCGGTTAATGCAGTACCTCCAGGCTCGCGGCGCTGGAGCTGTTCATTAGCCGCCGCGTAATTCTGTGATGCAGAACTGGATTAATGGAAAGGTGACTGGGAAGCCACCAAGGGACCCTACTAATGATACTGCTTCGTCCTTAGAGAAGTCCTCTCTAGCCTTGCCCACGTGCAGCAAAACACACACACCATCAGGATACAATGCCACATTATCACAAGAAAACACTTTGGAGAGGGGAAGAAGATGTCATCACCGAGTGGTGCTGGGAACTGGTGAAACCCAAGATGGAAAAATAATTGCATGCATGTTTTTTAATACAACAGGATTCCCCCAAGCTCATTAAAGCAGATGGAAGTTTTAAAACCTGTATTACTTTAAAAATTAATTTACAGCTGTGGGGCTTGGTGGCCCAGAGAACATTAAAATGATAAATCTGGAAAGGTGATGTGAGCAGAAAAGAGGATTGCTTTGGTCACAACATGGCCTTGTGCAGCTGGGAAGGGGAGATGGCACAGTTTTGTTGCTGTTTGACATTTATCTCTGCTGTGCCATTTCTGGGCTTAACCCAGATCCTAAAATACTGTAACAAACCATTAACATTTTCTCCCAAGTGATGTGTCAGCCAGAAATGATCTTAGATACTTCTGGCATAGTGAGGGAGCTGATATGGACATCTGCACTTTGGACTCTGTCAGAGCTGGATATCTGCACTGCGTCATGGCACAAGGTCACAGGCTGGAAATCCACAGCAATCCATGGCACAGCGTGGACATCCATCACACCAATCCATGGCACAGTGTGGACATCCATCCACACCAATCCATGGCACAGGGTCACAGAGTGGACATCTGTCCACACCAATCCATGGCACAGGGTCACAGAGTGGACATCTGTCCACACCAATCCATGGCACAGGGTCACAGGCTGGACATCCACACCAGTCCATGGCACTGGCTCTTGGCACCAGCTTTCCACCTCTGAGGCCTGAGCAGAGCTGCCCTGCTGCCCCTGCTGCAGCCCTGGCCTCCAGCCGGATGGCCCCAGCAATGCCCTAATTCCCCCGCTCAGCAGCCGCCTCTCAAGACAAGCTGTGCCTGTCTGAAAGCAGGGCAGCGTGGCGGCGTGCCCAGGGCCAGGACGGGGCGGGGGGACAGGAGCTTGGGGGCAGACGATTGCTGCTGGCACACCAAGCCAGTGCCAGGAGGGGAGTCCTCCGGCCACCACCCTCAGCTGGGACATCCCTGGCTCTGGAAAAGGCCGCGGATGAAGTGGTGGGACAAAGCCAGGCAGCTCCTCCGAGCCCCGTGGGGGATGGACCGTCTCTTTCCTGCCGCACGTTTGTCCAATGCCGAGCACCAAGTGCTGGGATGGGCGAGGTAGCACGGAACAAAGGCTGGAGGCAGGTTGTATTCAGCTCACACCAGCTACCTCTGCTTGCTGGGAAGAAAGGAGCCCTTTGTTTGGAAGCAGCAGCTACTCCCACCAAACCAGCACAGGGCTCGCGCTGCAGAACCCCATGTTAGGCACAGGAGCGGCTCGGCACAAAATGGTCCCCGTTCCCCGTGCTATCCTCACCCTCACAGGTCTGTGCAGGGAGCATATCCTGGCTCTCCAAGGGCTGGAGTGTGTGGGGATGAATTCCCAGCCTGGCAACGCGTCCCTCTGCGCAGCCTCATGGAGCCACCCCGGGGCCAGCACGGCTGGCGTGGCCCAAGGTGCTGCCAGCCCCTGCCCAGAACACGCTCCGGGCCCACACGGGTCTGGGGGTCCAGGCCAGGCTCGGGGCTGTCCCCGGGAGCGCAGCCCTGGATGTGGCCGGGCTGGTGCGCATCCCTTCGCTGGCATCGCGGCGCTGCCGTGCCAGGGCGCTCCTGTGCTGGTTCCTCCCTGCAGAGAAACCCTGGGGTCCCTGGGCTGTGCCCTGCAGCACCCTGAGACCCAAACGACCCCGCAGGCTTCTCGTTTCCCTTCCCTCACCCAAGGAATTAACTTTAACAGTAAATTAACTTCATTCTGCTGCTGGTCAGCCTGTCGGATGGGAGCGATGCGGATTTTCCCCCTGGCCGTTCCGGGAGGCCCCTGCCCGGGCAGCAGTGCCGTGACTCACGGGCTTTCAGGCTGCCTATTGAAGGGACCAGAGCTCGAACAAAGCCCCCATTCACTCCCAGGGCTCGGCTAGTTTTTCTTTGAGCCCTCTCTGCTTTATTTTTATTCTTTCCCAAACATTGTTGGCTAATTTCATTGACAAAATTCATAACTCGGGGTTGGAGAGCTCGCTCCTATTCAGCTAGGAGCGCTGGGGGGCTTTGTTTTTCTTTTCTGTGCTGCGTGTCTTGCCTCATTCTCTTCATCATCCTGAAGCCAGTTTCCAGAGGGACAGAGCTGAGGGACAGAGCCCTGCAAAGAGAGTTTCCTCGGTTTTTGGGAGGAGAAGAAAAAACACCAGGGCAAGGTGTGAAGCTGAAGCACACGGGTGTCTGGGAGGGCAGCACGGACAGGACTGAAACGGCGCACTACAGAGCTGAGTGACCCCTGGAAGTGCACAGCAAATATTTAAAGTCAAAGGCCTGTTACACTTTTATATCTGCAATACTCTGCATCCAGTCCAGTTAATTATAGCCCTTTAAAAACATCTGCATTTCATAAAGGGCTAAGTTTCCTTCCCCTCAGGCTGCCTCTCCTGAGACATCCCTCTCCAGGCTGCTGGGTTACACAGTAATTACAATCCACAAGTACCTGACATCACCACCAAGTGCAGTGCATTATGGTTTCGAAAACAAGAGAAACAATATTGCTCAAGATGGGTCTGAGCCAAAACCCTAGCTCCAAACACCATCAGTTTTTCTGGCAGAGTTGAGAGCCAGAGCCCTGCGTGGCAGCCAGGGCCCCCCTGGAAATGTCACAGGCAGAGAACGGAGGAGTCACTTTGAGTTTTGGTAAGGCAAAGGATATTTCTCCTGCCTGCCGACTGGAGGGGTTTAAATACATGCAAGACATCGCTGGGAGACCTGCAGCCCCTCTGCCACCTCTGCCCTGGAGCCATCCCTTGGTCCCATCCAGCCCCGGGAACATGAGGGTGCAGGAATTTGCCAGACCATCATTTTGGGAAGGGCTATGGGCTGAACCCAAAGCAGCTCCGGGGTGGGAGCAGGCAGCACCAGCCCCACAGCAGCACAGGCAGCCAGCTGGGGAAGGCACTCATGTCAGAGCAGGAGGCTGTGGGTTTGTCCCCTCCCTTCCAGCTGGGAGGAGGCAGAGCCCGCCTTGAGAGAACCTGCAGCAAGCTTATCTGTGTTCCATACCTACACTCATAATGGATAAACATCATTTGGCTTATGGCCACCAAAGTGCACTCAGCTGGTACCTAAAGCAAAGTCCTTAATGGGGTTTTATGTGGTGAATCCCTTTTCTCCTCCTCTTCAGAGACAGGGACTGGTTCTGGGGTGAGAGCAGGGCAGGAGCACCAGCCCCACCGGCCTGCAGGAACAGCTCCCATGACCTGCAACCTTCTTGCTTTGCCAAGCTCTAGAGGCCAGGTCTCTTTCCTTGTTCATTTATCAGCTTGTTTCCCTGCACAGAGGAGCTGGTTAGAGGAGAAAGAGTGTGATTTTCAGTCCACAGAGCAAGCAATTTACTTTTAAAGGTTGTTTGCCAAAACCGCATTCCAGCTTCAGCTCCCAGTCCAAGCAGAGGGGAGGCTGAGATCAGAAAAGAGAGTCAGGGACTGATTTTGCTCAATCGTTTATGGTCTCTCTGGCTCATGTGAGAGCTCAGCTCACTCAAGGGTTGAGGCATCCTCTGTACCTTCACATCTGAACAACAAGCAGGGAAAGCAAAAACCACAGGATTTCCTCTGCTGTCAGCAATACCCAATAAATTCACAGCAAGAGCGAGCCTTTAAAAGAAAAAAAAAATAAAACTAAAAATCCCCCAAACCAAACATTTTATCCTTTCCTGCTCTAATTGGGGAATAAACTTAATATCTAATTTTAAGGGTGAAGTGAAAGGGAAAGGGATGAAAGTGAGTCGAGGCAAGCACTGCACCCAGCCGTGATCACAGGCAGCAGGCTGGGGCTGCAGCTCCAGAGGTAGCAGCAGCTCTGCCTTGATGTGCTCCGAGCCAGTGGGGCTGTGGCAGGAGTCAGGCCCTTCTCTGCCCCACACAGCCAGTGGGAACCCCTGCCTGCCACCACCAGAACCTGCGAAACCATGGAAAACAAGGAGTAGCCTCAGCTGGGAAGTGCTGTGTGCTGGGAGGAGCCGGAGCACGGTGGGTGCTGGGTGCGAGGGGCTGAGCTCAGTCTCCCTTATCCTGGGCACAGCCCCACTCAGATTAGTGGGTGGTTCCTGAGTGATAACCCATACGTGGTCTCTCTGTCCCAAAGCAGCCTTAAAAGTGCTTTGGACGGGCATGAGATGATTTTACATCAGTCAAAGGATGCTCTGGTGATGCAGGGACATAAGTGCTGCTGCCTTGGACCTGTAGGGAGCCAGGCTGGGGGTGGGAGGCCTGGCCCCTCTTCCTCTTCTCTTCTTCACCCCACACCCTGGCTGCTCACCAGGCTCCCTCTGCTCTCCTGCTGCCTCAGGACCATCTCTCCACCTGGATGTGCCCAGCTGCTGACACAGGAGTGCCCCTCACCATGGCTGCTTAGCACAGCCACAAAGCCGTTCTTTTGCACACTCAGCTTTCCCTCAGCACCCTCTCTTCCTCCCAAAGCCCCGCCAGGTTTCCGAGCATCACAAAGCTCTCCCAGCCGAAGCAGGCTGGGAATTAGCTGGTCCCCGTAAGAGTGTGGTCAAGGGGGTGCTCCTGGGAAGCCCTGGACAGGTCACTGGGGCACTCCTGGGGCTGTGCAGGTGCCCTGCTGTGCTCCCCGGGTCCCCTGGTGCCACTGAAGCAGTCTCCAGGGAGAAGTGGCACAGCCCCAGTGACACAGTGTGGGGACCTTGCTGACAGCCAGCCTTTCAGTCCTCCCAAAGACAGTCTGCAATTCCCCAAAGGGGGGTGGTTCCTTAAGGAAAGAGGAGAAGTCTGAGCTTGCTTGTATTTAAAGGGCAGGTTAACAAAATAATACCCACTTTTGAGACCTGTTTCTTCTTTCCTTGCTTTCTCTTCCACAAACCACTGCCCTCCCCACCTCTGCTGCCTCTGAGGCAGCCCAGCCATGTACTAGAGCAGTGCTCCTATCCCGGGGTGCTGGCCACCCTCTTCACATCTCTTTGAGGACAATTTAGCATACGTGGGGTGCTGCTCCCCAAAGGGTTTTCCATGTGCATGAAGCTCTGGGTCCTGCAGGGAGGTGCTGTGAAGCCCCATGGATGGGGTGAACAGAGTCCTGGCACCCTGGTCCATCCTCTGAAACAGCTGGTGGCCCCTTCCACCAGCAGTGCTGGGGTTGTTCTTAGAGGAGGTCTCTTGGCTAATTTTCTTCTCTCCCCATGGCCCTTCCCTTCTCCTGTCCATCCCCCTTCCATCCTGTCCGGTTTGCTGCTCCAGCCTCTCCTCCTGCACGGGCTGCACAGACATCAATGGGTTGCACCAGCTTTTGTCCAAGCAGGAGCATCCCGGGGAGCCTGGTGCTGCAGGGGGAAAGCCATGGTGCTGCCCAGGCCCTCTCACAAAGCCAAGATGCCACCCAAGGGCACTAAAGCACCATGGGGCTCACGGCCCTCACTTAGCACAGTTTCTCAATACACGGAGGGTTCCCCCTCCTCTTCCACGGTGACATGGGGACAGGGGGCAGGGCCCAGTTGGAAGGCTGGCATGTCTTTAGGGAGAATACATCCTTCAGTAGGAAGAAAAAGGATTTGTCTGTGAAGGATTTGTCTCTCTACATGCGGAGAAGAGATATTTATATATTTTTTTAAAGGCTTGTAATATACCAGAATACCTTCCTCCCTCACCAAAGGTCAAACTTAGATCCAATTTCAGTCAGGAGGGAGACGTCTGTCAGACAAGCACTAATCACTATTTAGTATTCATATTCACCTATTAGAAGCTCCATGCTGTAAACATGTCTATGAATTAACAAGGCATCTGGCCTCTCTTATACAATATGAGCAGCTTGGATCATAAAGTGTCTGCAGAAAATAAAAAGTGCCTTCCATCTGTCTCTCCCAAATATCACTGCTATCACCAAAGCAAACAGACCGGCTCTTCCAAAGCAGCGCCGGCCCCCTCCCCCAGAACGTGTTAGTCAAACAAAAACAAGCGTTTCACCGAGAGCACTTGACAGATCTGAAACGGCTCCGAGGAGCCGGGTGCAAATTAAGAACTGGGGAAGAATTAGCTGAGAGATAAGTGTGTGTGTGTGTGGGGGAAAGCTTCCTAATAACAAGGTCTTTTCTTAGCTCTCTGAGTAATTACCCACAGCGCTGGCGCTGCTGAAGCCATGGGAAGGTCAGTGATGCCAGGACCTGTGCCAGGGCAGTGCCACCCTGGGAATTGCTGGCCCCAGCTTTGACACCTTTGCAGCTGGCGGCAGAGGAGGATGCTGTGAGACCACGGTGACCCTTGGAAAGGCCAGGGACTTCACTCAGCCCTGCAGCACGGAAAAGGCAAACCCTGGGTGGCCCTGAGCCATCAGGGAAAGGCCTCCTGTGTGTCTGCCCAGGGGACAGCTCAGCTCCAGCACTGCCACCGTCACAGACTGGCTGTGCCCCATCCCAGCTCCATGGGCTGTTTACCCTCTAACCCAGAGCCCTTCTGCTCCTCACTCTGCCCCCTGGATGTGAAATACATGGGAGCCAAGGGTGGGTAATTTGTGCCCATTCCTAGTCCAGGGGCAATTCCAGAGGAGCTGTGCCAGGATATGACAGCGAGGAATGGGACCTGCCCGGCTGGCTGTGGGAGGGAAGGGCTGGGGCAGCCCCTGCCATGGTCCCCGTTGGGCTGTTGAGGGTCAGGGGGGCCAGCAGGAGCAGCATCAGAGGTGGGGCAGGAGACCTTCCAGCAGCATCGAGCCACTCCCCTGGTCTCCGTGTTCCCCATCTCACTGCCTTTCCTTGTCTGGTTTCCCAGCCCACTCCAGATTCCAGCTCTGGTGCTTCCCAGGGAAACCCAGCTGCTGGCAAACAGGCTGGCTTTCCCCTGGCTTGGCTCCTGCCGGGGGCTGGATGAGTCTCAGGGTGAAGGCAGGACCTGGGGCAGGGCGATCATCACTTTTGGGGGCAGCTGCTCACCCAAGAGGCTCCAGGTCCCCAGGACATCACTCGTGCCCTGGTTAAAGCTGGTGGCCTTAAACCAACTCAGGCTTCTCCGTCTCAAGGGAAGGGAAGGTCTGCTCTAAACCCCGGCTTTGTTTTCCGAAGATAAATTTAAACCAAGGGGAAGGAAGAATGAGATTCATAAATCAGGCAGGCCTGAAAATGAGGCATGAAAAATGAATGAACAGAGCGCGTGCGCGAGCGCTGCCGCCCAGACCTGCCCCGCTGGCACAGCCCAGCCCTCCCACAGCCCCCAGCCCACACCACTGCCCCAGGCACACCTGGCAGCTCCCTGCCATTGCTGCCTCTTCCCCAGCTCACATCCACACAGAATACACCTTGCTGGGCTTTAAACTTGAGCTGCCTGGGCTGTGATGGGCCGGGTGGGATCCCACCCGTGTGCTCAGGCTCTGCCTCACTCCCCTTTCCAGGTTTAAGCAATGTTTTTAAGCTGATTGGACTGCATGAGATGTTTAAACTTAAAACCAGGGTTTTAAGAGGAAAGACACGGCTTTCTGGAAGTGGTTCTCACATCCCCCACATGTGTGGATGACAGGAAGAAGCAAACCAGGAGGCTTCCAGACCTCCCAGCTGCAGACATCTGAGGAGCTGGCTGTATCCAATGTGCCTCTCTCAGCTCCCTGCCTGGCCAGCGAGCTGTTCCTGGAACAGCAATGCAGAGTAGTCTGTCTCATCCAAATCATCCCCCGGGACAGCATCTCCCTGGGAAAGGGCCTGGAGCTGGCTTGGAGATGGACTCAGGCAGTGGGAGGGAGATCTGCACCTTGTCCTAAGGCTTTGCAGTGTCGGGTCCACAAAGTGCAGACCTGGCTTGGATGGCTGAGAAACCCTCACAGTTTGCAGCTCCAAGTGCGTCAGGGGTTGTGGCCACAAATATTTACATTTTGCAAAGGAAAAAGGCCCCAACCCATCCAACCCAAGGTGGCTGCAGCTGCTGCGGTGGGATGTGATGAGGCAAATTCTTAAAATACCCACCTGTGTCATTTGCCATGCAAATAATTTGAAAAAATAATTCAACCTGAGGCTTAGGGAGAAGTGGTAGGTGAGTGGCCAGTGGCTGAGGCAGCCCAGAGCAGCTGGTGTGGAGCTGGAAAAGGTGAGAAGGAGGGAGAAGGAGGAATAATGATGGGGAAATTTGGTTTTGGCTGCCTGTGGGGTGACTTTAAGTGTCCCTATCTGAGGGACCAGTGACTGGGAAAAGTTCTTATTGAGCATCACCATTCAGAACATCACTGGAATGCTTCATTACATCCTTCCTCTGGGGAAAAGCTTCTCAAATATGAGGGTTTTCCTTCCCCGGAGGATTTACCCACTCTGTTATACCATGTCAAGCACTTGCACTGCTGCAAAAATCTGCCGCAGAAGATTCCCAGCCAGTTCCTGGGCCAGGCACCACCTCCACAGTCCCCCAGGACAGGAGAAGCTGCTTTTCCCAGCTCTGGGATGGCAGCAAGACCCAGGGCTGCCCTCGGCCACGCTGCTGCCTGATCCCAGTCCCAGGCCACCAAAATCAATAGGGAATTTGTCACCAGCCTCGGCAGGGACAGGATCAGGCTCGGCATGCACAAGGAAACCCCTGGAGCATGAAAGCTAATTTAAGAGGAGCTCATCTCCTGGTGTTCAGAGACATGGAGCAAGGCAAAAGCATGACAGATTTTGGTATATTTTAACTGAATTATTGTCCACTGGGGATTGAGCCAAGACCACAAACATTATTTCACTTTCTGGTGAGGCTGCAGTGATGAATATGGGTTTCAAAGGAGAAAAGCTGGGTTGTTCTTGTTTCTAATCTTGAGTCATTCCTCCTCCTTTGGAGGCTGAACACCACAGCACAGGCATGCTGAAACAAAGGCTCCCATTCCTTAGCAATCAGGGTCTGCAGGTGAATGCAGCAAGGCTTAAAACACACATATCGAAACGCAACAGAATTTTGCACTAGGCTCTGTTAAAAATATTCTGTTTAATTGATTTTTTAAAAAAATCTATTATGCTGCTCTAGGCATGGCTATTGATCTGCAGTGCTGGAGAAGTAATGAAGAAGCCTTCAAATCAATAAGGCCAAAGTATATCTCAAACTATATCTGCTCCACCAGCACAACAGGGATGTGGCCAGTGAAATTCCCCAGTCAGGACCGGGAGTATGAACAAACCTGTTCTGATGACTGCAGAGATTTATTTCTATTGGCATAAACATAACTAATGAAACCTCGGCGACTCTTCACTTCCGTGAAAGCCGATAATATATTGTGGTGCTCACAATGAAATGAGCAAGAACACATTTGCAAAGGAAGAAAAAAACCCAACTCCCTCAACCGTGAGCTGTATTTTCTTCTTGGTGCCCTTGATTCTCCTCCACCCCCTTCCCCCAGACAGGGTAATATTTCTTCTCGGAGCTCTGGTACGGGCTTTAACAAGGCTTTTGTAAGTCTCCAAGGCTGCAGTTTTAGGTTTTCTTTTATCCCTCGCTGTCAGGATGGAGTAGGTAGGCAGCTAAAATCACAGGCAGATAATATTGTTTGGGGCTAACAGCCTTATCTTATCTTGTTCGTATTATTCATATTACCTTAGATAAGCCACCTGGGGCCGAACACAAGCGAGATCCAGGGAAGTGACCTCATTACAGTTCAGGTGCCTATTTACTGTAATAAGAACAGCTGGACTAACACAGCCACACTTTGAACTTGGCTGGCACTTTCCATCTGAGGCTTTGACTCGATCCCTTTCACACTTCAGAGCACAGAGGCACGGCGGAGCCGGAGTTAATCAGCACCGCCACTTTTCCTCCAAAAGGGATTACAGGAGGGCTTTGGCCACCGGGCACCGCAGGGCTGTGGAAGGGTGAGTGCTCAGCGTGGGCTGCACCCCAGAGCTGGGGGGGGTTTGCTGAGAATCGCCCACTGATGGAAAAGAGATGCTGCAAACACCACCGGCTCTTTATTCCCCATCTGGAGCTGATGCGGGAGAGATCGCTCGGTTCTGCATTTCCACCCTGAACAGATCCTGCATGCGTTTGCCCCTGCACAGGGATTTCAGACAGGTTTCCACGGGCAGAGCCGTGTCCAGAGTGGGAGATCCTGCTGCCTGAGCCGCCCAGGAGGGACAGCAGCCTGGCACCTCAGCCCCAGCAGCCACGCACTGCTCAGTGCCACGCTGGCTCCAGCTGGGGACCGTGACAGTCACTGAGCACTTCAGGCGCTTTCAGCCAGCAAATTAATCTAATTTTTTTTTTTTTAAAGGAATCTCCTAAGTTTAAAAATATGGTAATGCAATTAGTGGCTTTGGCAGGCTAATGAAGCCACTTTAAACCCTTGCAAAAATACCATTAAAAGAGAATGCTTAAGAGCCTCTTCAAACTTTCCAAAATGAGAAGTACGTTCGTATTCAGAAGATGCCAATCTAGTCTCCTTTCTCCAAGGTTCAAGATTAATTAGGGACTTGTTTAGTGCATGAATGAGGAAACAAATGAACTCTTGGATCACAGAGCACTGGAACCAATTTTTTAATCATTTTTTTCTTTACAATTACATTCCTATCAAGAAAGTCTTCATTAGACTTTCTGTCACGGGGCCACATCATGCCAGGTAACTGTTACAAGTGCTTGGCTTCCACCCAAAGACTGAACAATATGAGTTTTCTGAGAAATAAATACACGTGAGATATATTTAACGCTGTGTTTTCTCATTAAAATGTTATTGCATTTTCATAATAAATACATATAACCTTTCCTCCTTAAAAACAAATTATTTAGAAAAGACCAACAACATCTTCCTCTTTACAAGATATGCCTGGGTATTTAAAGATTACTTTTGAGAAATACATTAATGCCTGATCTAAGAAACATCATACTATAGATGGAAATTACTCAGGTAAGGAATAATAGGTGGGAAAAGAAAAAATATATTTGAGACTAAATGTTAAAAGGATGGGATTTGGGTGTGTAGTGAAAGAGAAAGGAAAAAAGTAACTGCTCCTTTTTATTTTTTTTTCAATGAGTTACAACATGTTCTGGAGATTGGAGGGGTTGGTTTGGCTAATCCCATCCAAAATGAGATAATCTAATGGGTCAAAACTGTACCAACTGTACGGCGAGGATCAGCTGAGAGAGCTCACTCCTCATCATTCGCTTACCCACACACCAGGTTTGTTTGGATGCTGAGAATTTCTCCAGCAAGAAAAAAGACACTAAAATAGATTAATTTGCAGAAAGATACTGCTGTAGTCATGCAGAGAAAGAAAACTCCAACGAGGCTGAGCTGCAAGGCACAGACACACAAACCACGTTGCGAGCAAATGCCAAAGACGTGTTCCTTCACCGCTCCTTGCGAGCTTCTACTAATTAAAAACTTTAATTATGCAGAGGTGGGCTGCATCCGAAACGCTGGTCGCAAAATCCATGGTGTCAGGAGCTCCCCAGGAATGAGAGCAGGCCTTGTGTGCCCAGTTGTGCCTCTCATTTTCCTTACCCAGGTGACGAAGAGGTCGAAGGTTCCCCGCACAGCTGGGGAAGGGATGGGTAACACCAACCATGACTGGCAGATCTACTCCCTCCTCCCCATTAGCACCCATTTATCATCAGCCAGACCTCTACCAGGGTGCACGGATAATGTTCTCCTAAGTGGAAAGGCAAGGGTATAATTTTCAGAGCTGATTTGTTCGTCTCTACCTCGCTGCCGTCCTTGGAGCAATTGCGGAGCGGAGCGGCGCTGCCCGGGGCGCCCTTCCTTGGGCATGAATAAATGAAGGAGCTTCACCCCCTGACCAGCATCCCTGACCTCCCTGCTGCCCGACAGCCTAATAGAGTCCACGCAATGGATACTCCTTTTGCAGGGGCCAGGCTCATTACCTCCCTTAGCACGAACAAAATTTGAAAGGTGGGGAGGGGAGGATTTAGCGCAAATCCGTGAGGACCTGCGGTCTCTTTGCAGAGTAACCACGGACAAGCACTGAAATCCAGACTCGTTTTGCTTACAGACTTCATGGCACATCTCTAAGAAAGCGAGAGCAGCTGAATCCACAGCACCTGAGCAGTGGGGAAGGTGCCCCTCTGCACAGTTCCTGCCACCACCCAACCTCCAGCTGGGACCCTTTGCTGAAAGGCCAGAAGTCTTTGTTTCCAAAGACTACTCCTTCCAGGATTGTTACATTAATCCAAGTGATTAGAATGGGCCAGTTGCTGATGTGTTATGTTGCATGAGCAGGTCCTGGGTTCTGCAGTAGCTGACTGGGGTGTGCTGTCTCCAGCTGGGCACTCCAATCACATCTGTGACAGTTAATGCTGGTAATTTATAGCTCTATAATCCACAGTCCCAGGGTGCCAGTAACCTAAGGATACAAACCTCTGAATGTTCTGATAGCATTGCAGAATAACCTCCTGCTTGCCTGGATCTTGTCTTTGCCAAGCATTCGGCATCTCAGGCAGGCCTGATGTACGGCTGGGATTCCAGAGACCTCACAGACTTCTGCGTTTTTGGGTTGTTTTCACTTTGTTTCTCCCATCCTTCTAAGTGCTAGCAACACTCATTTCATGCAGTGACACTCATTTCATGTAGCAGGGAGGTGTTTTTGTCAGATTCCCATCTTTCCTCTCATGTGCTCTACCCTTCCCAGGGAAGTGGTGGAGTTGCCTCCCCTAAATGTATTAAAAGAACATATAGACGTGGCATTTGGGGCCATGGGGTACTGGTGGTCTTGACCTTGGCTTAATCGTCAGATTCGAAGATGTTAAAGGTTTTTTCTCACTTAAATTATTCCATTATTGTCTCTGGAGGGCCACACTCCAATGGCTCTGAGATCACTTGGGGATCTTGTTTGCTGGACTTAATCCAATTCCTGGTGGTTGGAGTGTCTCTGTGGTAAAATCTGGCAGATTGCAGCCTCTGCCCAGGAAATTCCAGGCATCAGGATCTATTCCTTTCCAGCACTGACTTGCAGAGGCTGTATGAGGAATACCCTCTCTGCCACCCTTAGCCAATATTATCAGGCTGTGATGAACACCACAGATTCAGATTTGTGTCTCTGAGCTGCTGGGTGGTTGCTCTGTCTGTCTCTGAAGGGAGAGATTCTGCATATCTAACTGTGCTCCCACCTGTCTGAAACCAACAAAGGGCAGAAAAGCAGGAAATTCACCCCAAATTGCCAATGTGCCAAATATTTCCTCAGAAAAGACACTCCAGCTTTCACCTTTCACATGACTGCTGAGTCTGGTCCCACCAAGGGATGCTGATGCTAGAGCAGAGTCATTTAATTCGGAGAGCCGAAGTTTTCAAAGGAAGAGAAGAAGGGAGTGTGGGATGTTGGTGCAAGAGTTATGGGATGATAAAGAACTCTACCAGCTGCCAGTGAGATGCACAGATCACAGCTAGTTGGTCACAGATCACTTATTTGCATCAAAATGACAAAATGCTTGACTGAAGGAGGAGGGCTGTCAGAATCTGCCATTCTTCTTGTCCCACTATAACCCCAGGAGCCTTAAATCCAATCCAGTGCAACTCTGGGGATGTTTTGCTTTCTTGCGAGTCCAAGTTTTATATCTCAGATTCCTCCTTGCCATAAAATATCTGCTTGCATTAAGTAACTGTTTACCCTGTCCCAACAATAACACTGTAAATTGGACAAGGATGTAAGAAAAGCTGATATTCCCAGTGAGGATGGGACTGTGTTCATGCAGCAGTTTTAAGACCAGGCTCACTAAAAAGGCCAGGCAAAGGTGGTTTTGTATCCAGTGCAGATGCACTTTCCTCAGTGCTTTATTCTAAGCTGTCTGGATGGGCAGAGTCTGTGCTCACCTCGCCGAGAGCAAACGGGCTGCGCTGTCAAAAACCAGACCCAGTGAAGAGGAACTTTGCATTGAAGGTGTCAGACATCAACCACCTGAGGGCTTGTGCCCAGAATAACCCTAAAGGAGACATTCCTGTTCAGTGCACAGCACCTATTGTCAGCCTCCTGGCATCTTCTAGTGGGGCTTTTTTCTGGGGCAAAACCTGGGCTGCCTGGCTCTGTCTTTAAAATGCTGGCTCCTGCCTGCTTCAGTGGGAATCTTGCATCTGTGCTGTGATGTTTTGCTGGTTCTGGCAGTGTTTGATCACACCAGGTACTGGCAGACCTGCCCTGAGTGTCAGGAGCAGGTCCCTGAGCAGCGGGCAGAGAACAGCAAGTCCTGGAAGTGGAGCGTGGAAGGAGAATTTGCAAATTGCTGTGGCTTTTACTCTTTGCAGTTCAGGAATATGGAGGAGCATCTACAGCTGGACTCTAAATAACCAGGTTAACTACCCTCTGCAAATAGACCAAACCTGCTGCCCTGATCCCTGCTGCTCTCAGAGTGTTTTAATAGCTCCTGCAATAAAAAACAGTGAGTCCCAAAGGAGAGCTCTCCATTTATTCAGAAAGATATTGCTAAATTCCCATACACAACAGATTCCGGTGCTGGAATAAGAGCCTCTTCCCTGGCAGCTCTTCTTCCTGCCAGCCAGGCAAAGGCAAGGCACAGAATTATCTGTGTAATCTGATTTGGAAGGTTAACTTCCCTGGATCATAAATAAGCAGGGATTTATGACCATAAAGGTGCGCTACCTACGGCTTTAAGGGAAAAGCGCCACGCTCACACCTCCCTTCTCTCCCACTTCTAAAAAAGGGAGAGAAGGACGTCGAGACCCAGAAATTACCATGGCATAATGGAAGATCCTCAGATAGGCTTGGTTTAATTACACACTTCTATCATTTCCTGCGTGCTCCCCGTCCCATTAGGAAATTACAGCAGTAACTCAGCTAATAGAATCTCACTGTGCAAACAGCCACTGGGCTGCATGGTCCTGCTCCCAGCTCCTGCTCCCAGCTCCTGCTCCCAGCTCCTGGATCCCAGCTCCTGGCTCCCACCTCCTGGTTCCTGGCATGGCATGTGTGCAGCAACTCCGGAGCATGCAACTGGTAGGGACCGGGGTCCTTCCTGACACAGAGAGGGGATTTTCTTGCTCAGAGGAGCATCCAGTCTCCCTGGAGGGAGATGCAAAGCCCTTTTCTACATGCAAACAAAGCTGGAGGGAGCCCTGTGGTCTGGGGTCTGCGCTGGGAAACACCTGGAGGGTGCAGAGTTCGAGGGCAGGTCTGAGCTGGGCACAAGAAGATTTGTTGCACAAGGACAGGAGATAAAGGCTATTAAGGGAAAATGTCACTCACCCCCACAAAAAAGAAAAAAAAATCCTTTTTTGCATATTTCTTTCCTGCTGAAGGTACAAATGTGCCGGCTGGAGCACAGCCTCTGCTCCAGGGCCCATCGTGTGCGATACAATAGCACAGGAACTACAGAGGGAAGGATGGCGTTAAATCAGGCGCCAAATCTCTTCAAAAACCACGTTTTCTGTTCAGCCTTTCAGCACTTCAGTCATCCTTGGCAGTGGAGCTGACCTGGTCATTTTTCCCTTTTTGCTCCTCACTGCCACATTCCATGGCATTTTCATGAATTAACGCAGCAGTGTGGTTTTGTGCTTTACAGAAGGGGGAAAAAAAAAACCCTTTTCCTATTTAAATAGAGACATGTGGCAGCTGACATTTCTTGAAAACACTTTGACTCATATTAAGCTTTGTAAGTCCTTTCATTATCTTTAAAGACTCGTAAAAGGCAGGTCTGTGGCAGCAGGAAGAATGGAGGCAGGCAGCCTACCTGGGGGAGGTGGAGGGGCACAAAGATGCTTCTGGCTCCAAACTCCATCCCCAGCCAGCTCCAGAGCTACTGCTGGGACACCCATCACCTGCTCTTGCCCCAAGTAAAGAGAAGCATTGGTGAGCACAGCAGCTGAAAAAAGTGACAAGTGTCACCGTGTCACCGTCACCTCCCCTTTGTCCTGAACTACAAGGGAGGGAGCAGAGAGGGAAGCACAACCAGGGGAGCGAGGGTAGAAGTGGAGGCTGTGCAGAGGATTTCTATTTTCCTGCTGGGTTTTACAGTGCCCTTCCCTCCACTCCAGGCTGCCAGCTGCCATCCTGAGCAGCGCTGTCACCACTGCAGGATGATGCCTGCAGGGCCAGCACCTTCCCTCGGTGGGTTTCTGCTTCCCAGCCCTGCTGAGAGCTGCTGAGGGTGCTCTGCTCCCTGGTGCTGCCTCTCCAGATGTGTCCCTGGTCACAGCAGCTGGCACTGAGCCTGCTGGATTTGATCCCAGTTTAATTCCCGTGCTCTGAGCAGCATTCCTGGACACACCGATGGATCTGGCACTGCTGTGACTCACCAGAACTTCCCCTGCACTGTGCTGGAAAACATTTACAACTTCTCTAAATGGACCCCAAAAAGGCACAAACCAAATGATTTTGAGGAATGAATGAGGAATACAAAACTGTTTTCAAAGGTGGTGCCCAAGCAGAGGTCAGGTGAAGGTTTGTGTCCCCAGCCCATCCCATGGCCAGTGCTGAGCTGACTGAAGGAGAGGAGCTTCCCCTGCCCTGGCCTCACATCAACCTCCTCTCTGAAGCTGAACAGGCTGTGGGATACCAGCTCTGCTCTTGTGCATGGGCAGCACTGCCCAGCTCTCTGCCCCGCTCCACTGCTGCCTGCCAGCAATATTTTATTCCATTTATTAAGGCACAGACTGTCCAGAGAAGCTGTGGCTGCTGCCTCCCTGAAAGTGTTCAAGGCCAGCTTGGATGTGGCCCTGAATAATCTGGTCTGGTGGAAGGAGTCCCTGCCCATGGCAGGGGGATGGAACAAGATGTTTAAAGTCCTTTCCAACCCAAAGAATTTTGGGATTTCTGTGATTCTACTCCAAAATCCCAATGCCCCCCTTCATATCTGTCCCATATGGCTGTGGTCCCTGGGATGAGGCTGAACTGAACCCTTTGGCCTGAGAAAGATGAAGTTCAGAGAGTGGGATGTCAAATAAGAGGAGGAGTCTTAGGTGTAGGAGGTTTTTAGCTTCTTTCAGGGTCAGGATTGATAGGCAAGAGATGGTATTTCATATTCATGGCCTCAGGTGTTTATTTTTTCTTATCAATGTTACAGCCTCACAAGGGAGAGAGTTCTCAGCACATCAGCTAACAAGGTAGAAATGGCAATGATAGTTTCTCTCTACAAGGTCTTTGTAGGGTAAATTAACCAATGAATAATTGCCAGCTAGATTATTTTTACTTTTAACCCAATAAACAGACAGCTGTGGTCAGCAATGTGGAATTTTGCTCCAAATCCCACAATATCACCCAAACCCTGGGTGAAGAAGAAGGTGGAAAAGATGAAGAGAGCCAATGCTCTAAAACCTCCACCTTGCTCCATATACACCACTATATATCCCAACACCTAAAACTGCAAGATTTTTACCCTGTGATATCACACACCTCAATTAAAAAGATATCACATACCTCAATTAAAACTCCACACCCACAATCCCAGTGCCATCACTCAATTTTGGAGCCTGCTCCATGGCCTCAGGTCAGTGCAGTGTTCTCCTGGGGGTCGGAGCCTGGCAGCACAGAAAGCTTGAAATTCTCTGTGCCCAGGGTTCTGACAGTTCAGAGCAAGAAATGAGCAAAGGGGGAGCAATGAGGGGCAGGGGGTAGGGGGAGCACTGCCCAGATGGGCTTGTCAGCTCATGGAAAGGTGAGAGTGGCAGTGCTGGTGTGTGGGTGGTGCCTCATTGCACCTACTCAGGTAATGGAGATATCACTGCTGAGCCACACATATCCACATTGCACTAACCTGACCACAAGTGAAGGAAATCAGGCATTTTGCATATCATTGTTTTCTACAAAAAAAAATTTTTTTAAAGAGAACTTTCTCTCTCTTTGTGTTTTTCCTCCCTCCCTCCTTCTGTGCCAGACCCCAGCTGCTCTCATGGGTGACCCTCCTGCCTGGCAGGGGACAGGAATCCATAAACTGTGGCCCTGAGGCCACGACCAAGGCTGGTGGTGGGTGCCAGACCGGGGTCGCTGTGGGAGCTGGGATGGTGGCAGTGGCCAGGTCTCCCTTTGGCTGAGAGGATGGCGCAGGTAGGGCACTGCCCAGAGGAGCCAGTGTGGAGCCCAGCAGGAACGAGACCCAGTGACACAGCCCCAAAATGCTGCTCAAGGGTTTCCCTGGGCTGGAGGGCCCTGCCAGTGGGTGGTGGGTGCAAGGTGCTGCTGTCCCAGCACCAGCCCCATCACACCCCAGCCCCAGGCTGGCAGTTCTGCCTTTCCCCTTCCCCACCACACGGCAGACCCACACAGCCATTTCAGGTGGGGGTTTGGTCCCAGGGGACGGCTGCAGACCCCCACGACCCCGCACCACCTGCCCTGGAGGCGAAGGATGCTGCTCAGGGCAAGGAAAACCTTTCCATGGGGCTCTGCAAATCAAACCTGCCCACAACCACCCCCACTGGCTTTGCACTGGGATGGCAGCACCAGCTACAATCCCTTTGTCAGGCGCTGACCTAGTTTATGGGCAGGATGTCTGAGGCGACCCCAGCCCCTCGCGTGCCCCGCGCAGTTCCGAGCGCACCGCTGGCATCAACGGCGGCGCGGAATGATGAAAGGACACCGATTCCAGCACGGGTTTTCCAAGGGGAACCAATTAAAAATAAAAGAATCGGCACAACTGTTCAAAGCCTTGTGAAAAATCACTGGGCAATGTCCTTTTAAGAAAGGATCATCTCACCTTCCTCGCGTGCTGGATCCTGGGGCAGCCTACCCAGCCTATTGAAGTGGGCATCAGAGGGATGTGGACAATTAAAATTTACCTTGGACCAGCTGCTGATAAACGGAGTGGCAGTGGGGCTGCCACAAGGGAAGGCAGCATGGCAGGGCTGGCTGGTGATGCCCATCCCTGCTCTGGGCACTGTGGAGCTCCTTTCTCCCGGGCTTGCCCCAGGAAGAAACACCTGAGGAAAGAGGTCTGAGCCTCAGCACCTCATCCCTGCACTGTGTGCACGGGGCTTAGTGCAGACCCAGGGCAGCCAACAGGGGTTCACCCTGTCTGGGCATGGCCTCAGGGCTGCTTTTCTTCCAGCTCTGGTCATGGCTCTGCAGTGTTAAACACACACAGAGTCTTGTGTAACTCCTGCAGAGAGCCACAGAGGAGCTCATATCAAAGAGAAGTTCATATCAGGTTCCAGCTGTGGGGGTTTTTCCCAGTCAGAATGTTTGTGCACAGCGTTGGCACCCTGACTTTGGGCAGAGGCTCCTCTGAGCCCCTCACGCTGTGCCCAACAGGGTGGAGGGCCAGCCCCCCCAGCCTGGGAAAGATGAGGTGGGATTTACCCGAGGAAGGACAGGCATTTTCCCAGAGATTCCGCAGGAACTGCCAGGGAGGGGCAGGCCAGCCTCCCCCTGGACTGACACCACACCCAGAGCTCAGCAGAGAGACTTGGACACAGCCACTGAGTTGTCCCCAGTGCCAGCTCCCAGGACAGCTCACCGGGGGTGTGAGATCAGCCCCAGGACCCCCAGTACTGCACTGAGCTGGGCTGTGTCACCTGCAGTGTCACCTCAGCACCCTGAGCTGGCAAACACCTGAGCAGCAAACAGCTCCCCAGCACTGCAGGTGTCCCTGTGAGCCAAGATTCACCCCCTCCCTGCACTTACCAACCCCTGAGATCACTAAACTCCCCACCAGAACATGCCTTGGGGTTTTTTCTGGGTATTTTTTGTTGTTGTGGGGTTTTTTTTGGGTTTTTGTTGTTTTTTGGGTTTTTTTGTTCTGTTGTGTTTTTTTTTTTTTTTTTTTTTTTNTTTTTTTTTTTTTTTTTTTGTTCTGTTTTTTGTATTTTATGGCAAACCCCTTCTAGTCCCCATCTGGCTCGGTCTGGGACGCTGGGGTTTGAGGAGTGGTTTTAAATTGCTGCAGGTCCACGTGTGCCACATCAGAGCTGCTGCAGGTCTGTGCCCTGGGCAGCAGCCTCACAGCCCAGCAGGAGTCTGGCCTGGGGAGACCAAAACAAATATCTGCAGGGGAGTGGCAACTAGAACCTCTCCCAGCACTTTTCCTGAGAGCTCCTGGCAGCTCCCCGCCTTTGGCTCTGCAGAGGGTGTAGGCACATCCTGTCTGCCCTCCAGGGAAAGACCAGCCTCCAAAGCTGCTAGAAGCTGTGCCAGGCAACAGCCATAAAAAAAGGCCAGGGAGGAAAATTAGAAGTTGTCTTTTATGCCCTCCTAAGGCAATTGCTATGGGCAAAGGGCATGAGAAATTATTTTATGAAGCCTCTTTGGTTAAAAATTAAAAGCATTATGATGATTATTGTTATATGTGAAGCTGGAAGACAGGCACTCAACTAATTATTATTATTATTATTATTATTATTATTATTATTATTATTATTATTATTATTCTGCAGAGCTGGAAGAGGAGCACCCAACCTGTGGTGACCCTGGAGACTGCACCATCCTTAGGGACCACCCTTCACCCATTGAGGCCTGGAGGTCCTTGTGGAGCAGCTCAAGGTTGGCTCAGGCCCCACCTGCACTGGGCAGGGCTGGGAGCAGAACCTGTGTGGGCTCCTGTGGATCCTGCCCCCTACAAAGTGCCCCAGCAGGCAAAATCAGCGAGGATGAGCCCAGGAGCCACAGGGAATGACAGATTTGCTGCCCTGAAGGGGAGCTCATGGCATCTCCTCTGGCTGGAAATGTTGGTGTACAGCAGCTTTCAGGGCACAGATTGGTAGCTCAGCCTCAAGACCCCAACAGCTGATGAAGGAGCCTGATGGGCTGTGGGGTGAAGCCAGGCCGGGCCTGCCTGAGGCTCCAGCAGAACACGAATTCCCCCAAAGCTTCCCCTTGCTGCACCACAAACACCTCCTGCAGTGAGGAGCAGGGTGAAGGTGCAGGGCTTGCAGCCTGTTGCTTTGAGGTGAACACCAGAAATCAAAGGCTTTTGCTGGAAATCTCAGTTTTTGGTTAGTTCAGCAAAGCTGACAGTCCCTGATGGTTCCTGCTCTTGGTTTCTGCCTTAGGGGGTGGGATTTGTTTTGAAATTTGGAGTAAAAATAGCACAACAGCTCTCAAGAAGGCACATGGTGAAGAAGAGGTCATTTTAACAACGTGAAAATACTTCCAGGCATTTAAAACCAAATGTTTCTTGCAGGCTTGGAGGAGCAACAGGTGGCTGTGCAGGCACTCCTGCTCAGCACATGCAGAGCAGGCCAGTGCCCCCCTGCATCCTCTGTGCAAAATCAGATCTGACAAACCTAAAGCAAGAGAAAATCAAGACATGACTATGAAGGACAATATCAGGCCAAGCCTGTTAAATTATCTCCCCCCTTTCTGTCATGTCTCATTTGCTCCTGAGCTGTCAGTTCCTGCCCCCACCAGCCAGCTTCCATCGCCCTCCCATTTCATTTTCCATCCTCTGGTTTCTCTCTAAGCCAAACCAGAAGGACTCTCCTTAAATACCTGGAGATTCGCCCTGTCTCTTCTCTTTAAATGCCTTACGTTTTCCTTGCCCAAGACACCTCCAAAGATGTGATCCAGGCTGTTTCTCACTTTTCCCTGATAAGGCAGAGGGGAAAGAACACACCTTCCCTTTGTCGTGCCCGGGCCATGCCCATGCAGCAGCCCTCCAGATCCATCTCTGCCACCCCCTCCCAGGCTGAGAACACCAGCAATGCCCTCCCACGCCTCCGTGGGCATTAATCAAAGGGCACAGGGAGCTGTTGATGGTTGATGTGTCCCAGCCTCCAGCAGCGAGCTGGGCAGGTGTCCTGGGTCGATGCCGAGTTGTATCCCCATTTGTCTGTTTAACCCAGAAATAAGTTTTGCACCTTTAAAACTGGATTTGAGAGTGAAAGGGGGAAGAAGGAGAAGCTGTGGAATGTCTGAGGTGGTTGTTTTCAAGACACGAAGATCAGGGTGTTTAGCTTTCCCTCACACACGGCCTGTGCTGGCTGCGCTGCGGCCCAGAGCTCCCCTTTGCTCTCGGTCAGTTTTTGGCTACCTGAGGCACAGAAGTTCTCTAGACTGGGCTTTTTCCTTTCTCCTGGAACTGTTCAAACCTGCTGTGGACTGAAATGCCAGAAGAGCACCAGGAGCTCACCCCTGTGGCCCAGCAGGGCCTGGGCTGTGGCATTTTCCAGCCCAGGGGGCTGATAAAGGCTGAGAGAGCCGAGCTGCAGCCCTCGGAGGGGCTTTCTGAACTGGTCATCTCCTGGAGCAGCGAGAGGTTCTGTTCTTCAGTTCTTCAGTTCAGAAGAGAGGTTCTGTTCAATGTTGTGCTGGGCAGTGCTTTGCCTGTTAAATAAACAGTTTTTTCCACTTCTCTCTGAGGAGGCCTTGTTCCTGAACCAGCTGGGGAGGGCACCCCTTGGATCTGCCTTCCAGAGTGATCCCATCCAGAGGTTTTCTCCCAAACCTGCCCTAAACCAGAGCAGCGAGGGGATGCTGCTGTGCCTGCCAGCCACCTCCTCCTCACCTTCCTCACCTTCCTCCCCCGAGCACCCCAGCACGGACCCGGGCCCCACCCTGGCTCCCTCTCTCCTCCCCCAGCACAAGGAGGCAGCTACAGAGGAGCAGGGATGAGGGGAGGGAAGAAAAGACACGAGAGAAAAATGACCCAAAGCACCCTCGGGTCGGTTTCTCCATCAGGGACTTCCACTGCTGCGCAGGCAGGAAAAACCAAATAAAACCTGGCACAGCTCCGCTTTAATTTGCCCTGAGCAGAATCACAAATTCACAACATCTGCACGTCCCCTACGCCCTCCTGCCCCTCTCCCCGTGTGCCCAAGGTCGGCATCACCGCGGATTTCCTAATGCAGGGATAGGCAATTCTCAGCCCAGCTGAGCCCCGGGAGGTTTTCACACCCCGCAGCTTCAAATCAGCGAGAGCCGGAGCTTGTTGGAAATGTAAATGTGCTGGAAAACAAGCTTCAGGTGGGGTTCAGCGGCAAAACCTCTGCACATGATAGCGATCACGTTTCTTAATGTTAATTTCTTATCTCACCTCTCCAAAGTCCTTTGCAAGGATTTTATCCTGTTAGAGGAAATCCATCCCCCTGATTTTCCCAGGCTTATAGAAAAGCAAAGAAAAGTATTGATCCTAATGAGATAACACTGACAAGAAAACGGCAAGAGCCAGTTCCATCTGTTTAAAACTAGCTCCCTTTTTGACTGGTGGGAAAAATACATGATTTTCAATTATCCATGCAGATGGGAGATGTCCAGTCTAGATATCCAGTCTACATTCTATGGTAGCCTCCAAATTCCAGCTACAGCACGAATTTGTAAATGTTTTTCTCAGTGTGTTTTGTTCTTTAAAAAATAAAATAAAATAATGTAAAATAAAATAAAATAAAATAAATCTCAAAACTGACAATGGTCCCTTATACCAACCAAATTCCAGAACCACCAGTGGTTTCATATTAAAAGACCATTTGGTGGCATTTTAATCTCTGAAGGTAATGTAGATATTTGTCATTTCTGATCTCCCCTTTCTGCAACTGTCCACAGATGACGAGATCCGTGAAATTGCTACTGCCAGGGAGTGAAATGAGAATTAACCTCATGCCCATCAGCTGCCTCAGATCCACCCTTTCCACGCCAGCCTTGACCAGGGCCATCGGAGAGGTGGCCCTTGGGCCAAGCTGCCACTCACCCTGCACACCACAGCCCCATCTTTGCAGATAATAAACACCCCCTGCTCACAGATCGCTTTAAATTCAGCACTTTTCCCCCCATTCTCATTTGCTTTGCCTTTCATGCTGCTTTCTCATGTATAAAAGGGGAACCAGGGAAAAAAAAAAGAAAGAAAAGACACATGAACACCTGAAAATCCTTTTCATATACCTGCTGCTGCTACCACTCGGTGCTGAATCTGAATAGAAATGGATGGGAGGGAGATGGGGAAGGATGAATAACATTTCATGCCCTGTAGTCAAACATAATTTCAGGCAGGAGACGAGCAGGGACTGGTACGATGGCTCATCCTGGCAGAGAGCTAATGTGCACTTCAGAGCCTGCTCTTTGAAGGCTGGGGTCTAATTTCCAGCCTGCAATTACTGCACTGGAAATAATTTCCCAGAAAATGGGGTCACTTTTTGGGGGTGGGGTAGGGTTGGATAAAGTGTGGGGGGGTCAGAGTCCCAGCATGGAGAGGTTGGCAGGGCTCGGGGTTGGTGCATGTGGCAGTGAGGGCATCCCCCAGGGTGCTGGGCACTGCTGCTGATCTCCTGAGCTTTCAGGAAGCCAGCACACAGGACATCTGAGTCCTTCTCAGAGGGAGCATCTCCCTGTGTCCCCACAGATTCGGGTTGTCCCTGCTGTCCTACAACCAAGATTTCCACATAGGTCTCTGTTTCCCACTCAAAACCTGTGGCCTGGTTTTCCAAAGCTCCCAAAAGTCCGTGTTTCTCCTCCCAATAAAAGTGCTGGCCAGGAGCTCAGTGCTTTGCATAGTCAGTTTCTGATTTTCAGCAGCACTGTAAGGACAGAAGCGTTGCTGTTCCACCAAGAGCTGCTCTGCTCTACTTCCAACCAGGCAATGCTTGGAGGCTTTGCCTTTGCTCCTGCTGGCCTGGAGCTTCAGTCGCACCCAGCAATGGTCATTATGGGCCAGATCTGCCAAAAAAAACCAAGGCACAGGGAGTGTTTTGTCAGCAGAGTCTCTTTCTGTGGTACCTGACAGAGCTGAGGCTCTCTGGGCAGGGCCCACTGGGAAGGCTCTGCCTTCCTGCCTTACCCACAATAAGTCTGCCAACAGCAGAATAAAGCAAAATGACGAAGGACATATGGTGGCCCTCAGCGGGGCTGGGGACCCCGCTGGTTGGCCAGCTCAGATTTAAGCCCAAATAACCGTCTCCAGATGGGATTTGCTGCAATTCTGCTCTGACCCAAACTGACCACCCTCTACAGCTCAGACTCACAAAGGTTTTAGAGCACCTAAACATGCAAACAGGCACCTGGCAAAGATTTTCAAAAGCAGCTAAGAAGATTAGATGTCCAAGTCCCATTGGGCTCTGAGAATTAGGCATGTAACCTGCTTAGGTGCTTTTGGAAATTCTTTCAGGGATTTAATTGTTTGGGTTGAAACTTTCTGCAGCAAGCGTGTGCCTCCCCAGCTGCCCCAGCACCACCTCCAGCCTCTGCAGCCCAGCTGGTTCTGTGGGGAGCATGGAGACAATTGTGTTGGCAGGAAATTTTTGGACAATTTTTCACACTTTGGGGGAGGAACTTGAAATTCAGAGTATGGTGGCCAATGCCTTACCTTTGCCACAAGCTTTTCACTGTGCTGCACAGGTGAGGAGCTGCACAAAGGTAAGGTGGGAGACAGGGCTGTCCCCGGTGCTGGAGTCTGCCCTGGTACAGAGATGGGGCTGGGAAAGAGCCAGGGAGGGGAGGACTGAGCCTGGCAGGGTGGCTGGGGAAAGGGAGAAGGGGACAGAGGTCAGGGAAGAGAGGATCCAGGCTGAGATGCCCAAGGCGCAAGAACTGGGAAGTGGTGAGTGGGACAAACTGGGGAGGTGACAAATTTGTACCAGACCAGCAGGGGCAATGTGGAAAGGGTCAAGAGAGCAGGGAAGTGGCTCTGTAGCTTATGCCTGCTAAATCCTGTAAGCTCTCCTCGGCCTGGAAGGGAGCCCAGGGCTCCTGCCTGGAGCCAGCACTCAGCGCCAGCAGGGGCTGTGCAGCAGAGCTCCCGGGCAGCCCCCAGCACTGCCCCTCACAGCCTGTGCCACCCCTTCATCCCAGCTTCCCACTCTGCCCCCCACGGGAGCCCTGGGCATGGGGACATGACAGCCCAGACAGTTTAAAATTATAAAGTGCTGCAAAACCCAGAAAGGGCCTGTCCTTATAAATAAGCAACCTGCAAAACAAATGGCTCTGCTCTCCCCTCATGCTTCAGCAGCTGCCAGCAGGCAGGGTGTGTGTGCCAGGAGCTGGGGCACCAGTTCAGGTCTGGGTCGAGTCCCTGCTAGTTCACAGACTCTCTCCATGCTTTGGACAAGGCACTTGGCCCCTCTCTGCCTGTCTGAAGGATAAATTCCTCTCCTCACCCGAGTGATGTGCTGCAAATTAGATCTGCTCGTAGGTGTGCAGACAGCACTGCTGGTACATAGGAAGAACAATCTCTCCAGTGCTTTATCATGGTCAGAGGAGGCTGGAGCCAGCAGGGGAGGGCAGTGGCAGGGCCCGTGTGCAGCTTGCAGGGCTCTGGGCTGGGGCACAGGTCGGAGCTGGCAGTACCAAAACAGAAGGGTTGGAGCTTGGCCGGCCTGAAGCTGCAGCAGGAGCTCCACTGGCACTGCTCCAGCCCAACAATGGTTAAAGGAGTTGAGTTTTAGAGTGGCTGCTTAGGAGCAGTGTGGGCAGTGAGGAATTTGGCTCAGCTGGGGACAACACCTTGGCTTCAGCTGCTCTGCTTCAGGAAACTGAGAGCAGCAAACAGGCTGGGCTCAGCTGAGCCTGCCTGCTGGGAGCCATAGGCAGGTGATGGTGCTCCTCTCTCAGAGCTGCAGACAGGCAGGTGAGAGTGCACCTGCACGGTGACAACACCTCTGCAAGCACTGCAATATTGCTGAGGCATGGGTGGGAGCCAGCTGCACATCTCTGTTTGCCCATGGAGTGCCCTGAAGAGAGAGGGAACCACACTCTCCTCCTTTTTCATCTGACTTCTCTTTGACATTTGGACAGCGCTTGCCCTCAGCTCTCCTTGTCCTCCAGCCCAAATAAATGCAGCACTCTCCTCCTGCTTTTCTGCAGAGCCTCCTTTCACTGTCTCACCCTCTTCGAATTTATCCTTCTCCACTCCGAGGGCTGCTCGCAGTTCATTAAATATATTAAAGGTGTTAATGACTTTTTAAAAAAAGACCCAAACTGTCTGATGTTTTTCCAGCTCATTTCCTGCTGCTATCTCCCCAAATCCGGTGGGCAGTAATGACACGTCTGAGGCAGAAAATGGGATTATGATGAACAGAGTGAACTCTGCTGATATGTGGACATTAAACATTTCCAGATTCTTTTCTTTACCTCTCCCTTCTGCAGGTATCTCTATAAGCACATCCTCCTTGCGCTGAGCTGAGCTGTGGCCTCTTGAAGGAAGCCAGAGGAGAGATGAGGCAAAGCTTTATGCAAACAGAATTTTGCCTGTTTATCTCACCAGAAGCAACATGTTGGATAAAGCCACATTTTCTCCCTCTGAAAAATGCTGCTGGGGGGCCCATGACTTGTCCTTCCACAGACAGATGCTGCAAACTCAATATAAGCGAGAGGAACCATCCAGGACTGCATCTTCCAGACCCAAAAGATTTTATATTTTAATAGGCAAAATCAGGGAGTTGTGGGGGGGAAAAAAAGGCAAATTCCTGGCTCTGTTTGGCCAGGGAAAGGCCAAGAGGTTGAGTGACCTACTCAGAGATCCCCAGCAGAACAGGAAATTCACCTTGGATCTTCCAAATTGCTGGAATTAAATTTCAAGCTCTGTAACTTTTACTCCAAAGATCCTTCAGAAATAAAACCAGTACTTTCCAGAGGGTGAAAAATAGGCAGACCCCCCCCCTGATTTAGTGAGCCTGTATTTCTGTGTATTTTGCAAAGCCTGGAAGTGAGCCCCTTCCTGCCTCCGGTGGCACTGAGGGAAGAGGAGGATTTTTCTGGAGTTGTGTTTTTCCCTTTGAAAAGTGTGTCTGGATGAGGGAGAAAATTATAGAAAACAGCTGGGAGTTTAGGAGAAAAAAATGTATTGGCTATGGTAAGCTTATGATTATCAAAGGTTCATAACTCAGACGAATCAAATCCAATTTCTTGCAGAACAACGAGAAGCACTTCTTAACAGCAGCTCTTCCCGGGCCAAATTTCATCTTTGGAAATGACACCCTGCAAGCACTTCTCATACAACAATAGAAAAAAAGAAGGTTTCTTACGCTGCCTTGCCTGCTGCAGCCAACCAAACTGCCCTTTCCCAAATATTCCAACTATTCAGCTTTGTAGAGGCGCCCAAATCTTCGAAACTTCAGCCTGCCCAGGAGATAAGTGTGTGGAAAAGTTATTCAGAGCAGGGCTTGGGGGGAGCTGCTCCCCTGTCCAGGCACTCCCACCTCTCTGCAGGTTCCCACACTGGTTCCAAACTCGTGGTTGTGACTCCCAGCTCCTTAGAGAGGCAACCATTAAACCCCAAATATCAACCAGTCTGGCACTGGCTGTGTTTGAATCGTGACCCATTTGCCTTCCAGGTACCAGCACAACAAACAGGAGCAAAGGGGGGGAAATGGGTGATAAATAGAGAAGTGTTGGTGCTGCACTGTGGGACAGTGGGGATCCAGCTCTGCCAACCAGCTTCTCTAGGGCCAGGAAAAGGGCTTGGAAACCTGGCACAGAGCCCCTGGGGCCAGCCTGCCCCAGCACCCCAGCCCCACGTTGCCCAGCTGGGTTGTTCCCCTGCCTTCTCCATTTCTTTTACTGGCCCAAGGAAACTGGGCCAGCTCTGGGTAGGCACTGGGTGCTGCACCACTGGCCAGGAGCAAGGCAGCTTCATCCCATTTTTAATGGTGATTCCCAGGTCATTTCAAAGCTCAGGGATCTCAAGGCAAGGACCTAAAGCTGCCCCAAAGCTGCTGAAAACCCCATCTTGATTCCCAGCAAGGAGCCTGCTGCTCCAGCAGCCCTTTTCCACGCGCTGACCAGTGTGCAAAGGTGTGCCAACGTGCCCTGAACATCATCCCTGCGCTCCCACGGGCGGAAAGAAAAGCTGGGAGAGCTCGGCTGAGCCACCCAAAGGTGCGAGCACAGGTGATGCTGCTGCTGCCCAGGCTGGCACCTGAGACCCCCATCCTGTGCTGAGAGCCAGGCTGGCCTCAGCCTTACCACATTCCTTCAGCCAAGCCATTCCTGGGAGAAAAATTAGGCAAATATTCTGAGGCTCGCTGCATCGGGCAAATAAATGACTTGCTGAAGTTAAACAAAAATAAGAGATGTTTCTCCCCGCTTTCTTCATCTTGCCTTCTCCCCCTCCCCGTGAATACGACGGAGATTACAGTTTTAAAAAGCACTTTCCCTTAAATGTGGGAGGAAGATTGCCTGAGCTCTCATGCGTTCACTGCTATATTGTATTGTTGCTGCTTTTAACATGTTTCGCTCAGTTAAATAGTAACTGATGACAGCTACACACTTAAATCCTTTGGTGTTTTTATCATGGATTTTATATATATCTCTTATAAAGAACAGCACACTGCAAGGCCTCTTACCATATCAAAAACAACAAAAAAGCACCCTATTTTTGTGTAAGGTATCAAAGCAATAACGCGTGCCCGTGCAGCAGAGCCAGCCTATCAGAGGTTTATCGGGTTTTATTGGCCTTGGGCAACTCTGCACATGACGGTCTTTAGAGTGACATGGAATTTATTAAACTTTTCCACAGCCTGACAGTCTTCTCCCAGCTCGTCCCCACCCCCAAGCTCTTTTCTTTTGAAAAATGATTTCTGCCAATCTTGTGCTTTTAACATTCTTCTCCCCCCCCCTTTTTTTTTTTTCTTTCTCCTCTTTTTCTACCTTCTCCTCTTTTTCTACCCT
>VWZN01014469.1:361386-373601 GCA_013396955.1 Regulus satrapa | reverse complement strand
TCAGGTTCTTGCGGGGGTTTCCTCCGGCCCGCCGTGCCCTCCCTTTTCTCCCTGTCTCCCCCCAAATTCCCGTTCGCTCAGCTCCCGGGGCCGCGCTGCTCCTGCGGGGGCGATGCGGGGCCGCAGCGGGCGGAGCTGCCTGTGCGCACACCCCCTCTCTGTTTGCTGAATGCTCCTTTCCCGTCCCGGGACGGCGCCCGGAGAAGGGAGGGAGCACATCCAGAGCGCTGGAAGCGGCCGCAGATGTTTGCGGGCTCTGCTCGAACAGCTGGGTTGGTGCTCCTGCTCTCCTGTGCCCAGCAGTGAGGGCTTCTGCTCCTGAGCTCCCACCTGGAGCTGCTTCCAGCTCCGGGGCTCCCCACAGCACAGGGATGTGGAGCTGTTGGAGAGTCCAGAGGAGGCCATGGAGATCTCGCAGGGCTGGAGAGACTCTGCTCCGGAGCCAGGCTGGGACAGCTGGGCGTGCTCATCTGGAGAGGAGAAGGCTCAAGGGAGAGCTCTGGGCCTAAAGAGGCTCCAGGAGAGCTGGAGAGGGACTGGGGACAAGGGCCTGGAGTGACAGGACACAGGGAATGGCTCTAAACTGAAACCCCTCCTTACCTCCTTTTAAATCTTGCACTCAATCTCTGGCTTGATCTGTGCTGGTTATTACCCCTCCTGACCAGCAATATCAAACTGCTGCACAGCCCTCTGTGCCTCCTGCCCCAATCAGATGCCAATCTGATTTCCAAATATTAAAACCGAGTACATTCCCTAAGCAGAGTGCACTGCACACGCTGCTCTTGCACCTCATGCCTCCAGCTGCTGGGAAGGAGCCACCCAGGCTGAGTCTGGATGCTGACATCCCCTAAAAAAGGCTTCCCCACCCCTCCTCTCTCACGGGAGGTCCTTAGCAGTGTCCCTGCAACCAGCCCAATTGTTGGCAGGGGTGAGCATGGCACAAGGTGCTGTTTTCTCTGAAAAACATAATTAAAAGAGTTTGTTGCTCTAGGAGGGAAGAGAGA
The DNA here is from genome assembly GCA_013396955.1 of Regulus satrapa. NCBI lineage: Eukaryota > Metazoa > Chordata > Aves > Passeriformes > Regulidae > Regulus > Regulus satrapa. The sequence continues at coordinate 372,597 of VWZN01014469.1, read as the reverse complement.
CAGCAGGGGACCGGATGCTCAGGCACCAGGCTCAGGCTTCTCCCAGCCCTCTCCTGGGCAGGGATCGCTGTGAACAGTTTCTTTGCAGTTTGCCATCAGTCCCCAAGCTCAGGGGGCCCTGGGCACACAGGTCAGCATGGCAGGAGCTGCACCTGGCAGCTCAGTGTGCTCAGGGTACCTGGCACTGGTCTGGGGCTTGTTCATGGCACTAAACCCCGAGACAGCCGTGGGTGTGGGAGGCTGATGCTACCTGGGGAAAACAGCAATTATATCAGCATCCTTTCCCTCACAACAATGCCCCTGGTTTCCCAGGGTGGCTGCTCCCCCCACTCCAGACATGCAGAAGTATCTGCATCTGTGCTTGTCAGCACAACCGCCCGTAGGAAAATGAGCACATTTAAAGCACAATCCATCTGACCTATTTTCTGACATGCACCTTAGGAGGAGCTGAGCTGTGCACTAGCACTGCCTAGCAGCTGAACAGGGAATCTGGAGGGACAGCTCTGCTGAAGAGCCGGGTGCTGTAACACAGGGATCCACCTCAGCTTCCACCCAGGAGCAACTGCCAAAATTTTGTTTATTGCATTTGTGCTCTTCTGCCAAAATCTCACCTTGCACCACTTCACTTGCCTGCTTCTCAGGTGAGATGAAGCCGACCCTTAAAGACAAAGCACACCTCGAGGGTGGCTGGCCAGGATGAGAGAGAGAGCTGGGAGGGGGGATGGATGATGGAGTCCAAGCCTGGAGCTACATCACCTCATATGATGTCATCCCCGTGCTGGTGCTGCCAGTCCAGGATGTGAATCCAAAGAGCAGTGCAGCCCTTTAGCAGTTATCCTGACCTAGAGCAGTTATTCCCAAATAAATGCTCCAGGCACAAGGACTGCAGCCCTCTCTGATTGAAAAAGCAAATGCATGACAGTAAGTGACAGCCCAGAGCTGCAGAATCTGCATGAAGCCATAAAGCAGAAGACATTCCTGAGAGCTCGTCTTCCTGCAGAAGAGATCATAAGATACTCGGCTGGGTAGCTAAGCAAAAAGAAAAATAAATAAAGCAGCATCATTAGGATGTAAAAAAGTCCAAGGAGCCAGCACATCGCTGTCTGGCAGCAGCTTCAAATGAAGATCTCACATTTTTCACCAAGCTTCAAAACAAAATTGATAAGATAGAAAATAACCCCCTGCATTTGTGCCATTTCCATGGATTCATGAATCTGACAGTTGCAAGCAGAGAAACAACCCTTCCTGGCAGGAAAACGAGTGCTGCTCCCCGGCAGGCCATAATGACACTTTGCTGTGACCATGTCACACGGGCGCCTTCCTGCCCGGGCCAGTCCCTGTCTGTGCAGCGCCGTGATTTTTCTCACAGTGTTACATTTCTGTGATTAGAATAGGCACTAATGGAACAGCCACACACTTGGTACAGCAGGTTTCTGTCTGAAATGCTTTCATCGAGCAGAAAGGAGCTGAGGCTGCTGCTGGGTGAGATCTGCGGGTGCTCTGGGAGCGCTGAGGTCCCTGAGATTGGGAGCACAGCCAGGCACAGCCCTGATGTGCCACTCCAGCACTGCAGAAAGGACTTTGCTCACATACAGAGCACCCTGACTGAATGCAGCCCCTCATGCAAGGCAGCTGGTGACCCCCAGACCAATGTTTGCTGGATGCTGGGATCTTCCCAACCAGCCCTGGGCTCTGTCCCCAGCAGGGTGTGACAGCAGCATCATTTGAGCACAGGGGTGACACCAGCCAGCCTGGGCAGGGAGCAGCTGGGGAAGGTGCAGAGCCTGCAAGCAAGCACAGATGGACCTGGGGAGGAGATTTTTGAGGTCTCCTCCTCCGCTGACAGGTTTTAAATGGACCTTGCAAATGGCACGTGGAGAAACATCAGAAGGGGCTGGTCCTACCTGCACCAGGTGCTTCTGCTTCAGAGCCTTTAGCCCAAAGATGCTGGCACATTGCACAGGAGATCACACCTTTATCAGGTTCTTAGGAGAGACAGGATGTTTACTGAAACCTGGACACAAGGAAGAGGAGTTTGGGTGGATGAAGGAGGAGGCAGCTACAGTGAATCACCGAGAGCAGGAGGGGCTGCACCTGACTCATCAATGGATCCTAAGGAAGTTGGGAATCCCTGCAAAATCCTCAGGGAAGTGTCAGCCCAAAGCACAAATGAGATGTCCTAGCCCAGCTTTCCCTCCCTCCTGCCCTCAGCCATGCCTCTGGAGTTCCTTGCTCCTGCCAATGCCCCCTCTGGAATGTCCCCTCCCAGCCCCTGCCAGAGCGGGAGGATCAGAGACTGAACTGCCTTGATATTTAACAGATCTCTCTCCACTATGCATTTCCTTTATTAAATAAAGAAATAAACCAGCATCTCTTTGCCCTGGAGAAGCTTTCAATAAGATGGATAAATATATATAATTAGCCAAGGAGAGAGCAAACTCCAGTGAATACAATACACCCTGTGAGACAACCCTCCATTAAAAGCCTCCTTGTTTAAACTTCAATATTTTAGCAATAGTGACAAAGAAACATAGAGAAAAGCATTTATTTTTCACTTTTTCTTTAATCCCATCAAAAAGGTTGATCAGATAATTCCCTGTCAATTTCTCATACCTTGGATGAGAAATCTCCTCTCAAAAATTTCAAATTTTCTCAGTTTTTCCTCTAAGCTGGAGACCACAAACCTCTAACAGGTTTCCTGCTTCTGCAATCTGCAAAGTCTCTTCTTGACCTCCTCATTTTTACTGGGCTGCCCTGGAGGATGCAGAGTAGTGGTGCTGTATCCTACCAAGAACCTTGACACAGAGACAGTGACTTTAACACAAGGGTGGCAGAAGGGAGCTGGCCAATGCCTACTCAGGCTGACAAAGTCCATATATATATATAATTTTTAATTTAAGATGTATAGATATATAGATATAGAGATATATAGATATATAGATATATAGATATATAGATATATATTAATGTACCCCTTTTACAGATCTGCTTTCCCAGCTTGGCCAGCTGCCACCAAGACAGCCCATGTTCAACAAAACAGGAAAAAAAGAAGAAATCTTCCCTCAAGAAGAGGGAGGCACATCCTGGTGCTGTGCTTGGCTCATGTGTGCCTGAGCCAGGGCGGCACAGGAGCGCATCCGGAGAGGAGCTGGGGCACTGCTGCTCATCATGCTCCTCAAATGCTCTATTTTCCGACCTAGAAAATGGGAAGAGCCCACTGTGAGACAGAAACCAAGGGGTGAGAGCTGGAGAGAGGTTTGGCTTTTGCATTGTTTCACTGGGAGACAAGATGTGGAGTGACTGCAAACATCCACGCTTCTCTCCCGGGGGAGCGCACGGAGCTTATTCCCCCTGCCCTGGCAAACACCTCCAGCTCCCCGTGCTGCAGAGGCCCCAGCCAAGGCTGTGTCATTACCAGCAGCAGCCCCCTTTTCAGGGCTGTTGTACTGAGCAGATCCAGAATATTTCCCCAGGGAAGATCCAGTCATTCATTTGCACTGTCTGCTAATTTAAAAATGTGAATCTCCGCTCGATTCTGCACGCCAGAACTCAGCCTCCGACATTTAGACCAGTGTGAAATTTAAATGCAGGCAATGGCAGGATTCTCAGGGCACAGAAAGGGGAACAGTTGGTGGAAATGATGCTGCAAAGCCCAAGCTAAAAGAAAGGGATTAGCAAAGTATTCTCTCGGTCCAAATAAAACATGATGATATCTGTGGTCAAAATGAGATCCAAATCAGATAGAAAGAACCTGGACTCTTCAAGGGAAAAAAGGGCTGAAAACCAGGGATTCTAAGCACCAAAGACTTTGGATTAAAAAAAGAAAAAAAAAAAAAACAAACCAACAAACCAAAAAAGTGTTTCTTTGAGTCTAAAGTGGCAGCACTGCCACTTTTTTAGAGAGCACACCACAGGTAGGGCTCACGTCTGTGAAGCCACAACATACACAGCCCTCATCAACCCTTTCTTGCCCCATTCTGCTTCTGCTGTACATAGGAAAAAGGCACGTTCTGACATTTTAAAATCTCTCTATAATCTCTAAGTGGATTATAATCACCCTAATGAAACAGAAGGTTAAGACCAAATACTCAGTTTTTGTCCAAGTTCAAATACTGCATCAGCCACGACCCAGAATCAGCACCCCTCCTCTTTTATCTCAGCCTTTATTGAGTAAAAAGTGAACAAAATGTGGCATAAAACACTAAGTCCATTATTAGCTGGATTTCTGGTTTAATTTAGTTTACATTCAGAAGGATTTTCATGAAGTTGCACTGAAAATACTGCCATTTCCACAACGGTTTATCATTGTTATACTATTGCTACAATTACCTGTCATTACAATCAAATTTATATCAGGACAAGAAAATTATTCCTCAGAAATTAAACAGCACTCCCTGGTGGGATAATTCCTTCTCCTGAACTTTTCAATAATGAAAACTGTAAGTAAATTTGCTGTAATTCAGACCACAAAAGACCCTCCACTGTTAAACCAAATGCTAATGTTTTCACCAGGACAATAACTTGATGTTCAGCAGAAAATTCCCAAAGGCACCTAGAGCTGTAAGAGGGTTCCTACACAAGGTTACAACATCCCTGAGGAAGTCAGGCTCCAAAATCAAACAGCCGAGGTATTTCTGTGAATTCCTCCGAAGCTTGTACAATGAATGGCATTTTGCAACTTTAGGCAAATAAATACCTTTGAAAATCTTCTTGTGCACAGAACTAGAATCCCAGGTGTGGGGTTTTCCTGGACACACCTCCAGGGCTGACTCTCAGGTGCAGATGGACACGTGGACAGCCTGGGCTGAGGCTGGTCATGGTTACTGAAAATGCTCAGCATTTTCAGGTCACACTAGACCAAATATGACACAGCCACTGAGACCCAGAACATTGCAGTGAGGAACATCCCTGTTAGCCTTGCTAGCAGCTTATGACCTCCAGAATTTCCCTCTAATGAAATGGAGCCTGTTCCTCTGAAGGCCATTTTCCCACAGGGATTGTGCAGTGGGCTGCACACTGGATAAACACCTAAATGGTGTCCACCTTCACAGGGAGATTTATGCCACGAGTTTTAAGGATGTTTAATTTAAATCTGGACTCTAAAGTTCTATCTAAAAACAAGAGAAAAAAGAATCCCTCCAGAGTAACCACATGATTTCAGACTGGGATGAATTGCTCTGTTCTTCCCAAGGACTAAAGGCAGTCTACCCAACCAGCTCACCTTAATGGCCGTGTTGTTAAGTCAGGGCAGGTGGATTCAGACTAAGGAGCCAAAAATTGACATTACCCCAGCCTGGGATGAGTCTATGAAGAGTGGTTTTAGTGCAGACAGTCCCCAGATCGGGAGCCTGTGTGGGCCTCCACTTAGGAGCCTGCATTTTTTATTCTTTTCATGCATCAAAGGTGCTCTACTGCGCTATTCTACCTCAAAAACCTCAGTCCCAGAGGTCTGACAGGTTTTCACCACTTTCCCATGGTGCTGTAGGAAATGTCATTTATCAGCTGCCTGGGTTTGCAGCATCTCTGGCCGGACACCTTGCTGGGTGGGCAGATCCCTGATTGGTACCTCTGACCTTCGCCTGGCACGGGGATCACCAGAGGGCAGCGGGTCGAGCAAAAATGCAGAGACAGGCAGTGCTCCCACGGGATCACAGAGCTGCTGCCCAAATGTGTCTGCACGAGCTGTGCATGCAGAATGGGTGAAGTGACCTCCAGCAGGACAGGGGGAACTGTTCCCAGCTCTGAGCATCGGGGATTTCCAAGGACGGAAGGTCCCACCCAGCTCAGGGCACTGCAGTGACCTGGGGACTCTGCTGACACTCAGGGGAGCGTTTTCCTCTGGCAGCCTCTCCTGTCGGCTCCAGGGTTGGGTGTTGTCCCTTTGGGTTCAGAGCCTGCCGAGGCTTTGCCACATCATCACCCCAGAGCGCTGGGTGTGCACTGACACCTGCCTGGCCCCACTCCCACCCCGCTCCATCAGCCCTGCCCTCCCTGCAGCCCTGCTCCCCTCACTGCCCCTGGGGAAAGCTGGGACACCAGCCCAGCCGTGGTCCCAAGGGATGACATCTCACACTACTCAGCATTTCACTNTTTTTTTTCTTTCTCCTCTGAAACAGAAATTCTCACGCTGAAAACAGAGATTCTCTGTAGGGGAATCCAAATCTAGAGCAAACTGGAAAGTGAGACTCTCTGCAAAACCCACCACTTCTGCTTCAGAGGCTCAGCACAGCCCTGCCCTGGCTTTCTCTGACAGAAACACACACCAAGCAAGGTACTTAGAGCATTAAAATAAAATATACCCAAACCCTGACTTGTACCCACACAAGACACTCCATTGCTTGCACTTCTCCCCCTGGGAGACAGTGAAGAAACAGAACAAACCCATGTGAGTGTTGCTGGTCAGTCTGCTCAGGGTGCTGCGGCAGGAAGGGGCACTGACAGCCTGTGCTGAGCCAGCCCACAGCTCCCAGGTGAGCCAGCACAGCAGGATTTGCACACCTGTGGAGGCACAGCCTGTTTGGAGCATTCAGGATTGCAGGAGCTGGAGCCCCCTCACACAGGGACAGGGTACCAGGGCAGGGATGCACTCACTCAGCATCCTGCTGACTCCCTGGGGCTCCACCCGTGGGGCAGGAGCAGACCCTGATGAACAAACCTCATCATCCCCAGCGCAGCACAGGAGCTCACAGGAGCTTTGGGCTCAGAGCACTTCCACCCGGCCTTTGAAGCTGCCCTCAGCCGGGTGGGATGTCAGCGTCACACCAGCAGCCCCAGGGCAGCCCGGAGCACGGGGGTGAGCTGTCAGGGCAGAGAGGAGCTCAGATAAGCTCAGCAAGAGCTCCATCGGCCCCATAATCCTTCTGCCTGCCGTTCATCCCTCGCGGGGAGCGTGCAGCCGCCTGCCATGGCACCAGCCTCCAGCCCTCCTCATCCTCCAGCAGAGAGCACCCCGGTGTCTGCCCCAGCGTGGTGGGCACACCCTGCTGCGGTGGTTTCAGGCCTGTTGGAGATGCAGCACCTCAGGGTACCTGTGCCCCCATCCCCTGCATCCCCCCCGAGTGCCTGCTCCAGCCCCTGCAGCAGCCAAAACAACGCCAGCACCGCCAGGGAGATGCCGCTCACCCCAGAGAGGTGTAGGTGCCCTGGGGAGAGGGGGGAGGATGATTCTGTAGCTCTGGGATGCCAGGGAAATGCCAACCCCCCGAGGGAGAGGGTCCGAGGTGTTTGTACCCTCCTGGATTGTGTCTCCTCTCCACCCGTGGAGCTGGATGTTCCGGGCAGCCAGGTGCCCTTTCAGCCTCCCTGAGTGCTGCTAACCCCCCCAGCAGTGCTGCAGATATCCTGGGGAATCACTCAAAGCCCTCCTGTGCTCCCTGGTTTCTGTCTCACAAGAGAGGCTGACTTCCAGCCCCTGATTTACCTTCTCGGTGCCACTGCCTGCCTCCTTTTTCATGTGCACGGATCATATCCCCGCATATTTATCTCATCTTCAAAATAAATGTTCCCCCTCATCCTTCAGTCTCTGCTCATCTGCAAGTCTCGTGGTGTCTCCAATAATTTTTGTTGCCTATCTTTTGACCCCTTCTATTCCTGCTGTATCTTTTTGAGATGGATTGACTGGAAACGAACATGCTATCCCAGGCAGGACCACAGCACTGATTTATGTGCTGGCATTAGAATACTCTCAGCAACCTTTTAAACCCCATCTTCCTCAAATTTCCTCTTCTCGTCTGCTGGTGGCTGTACAAGGAGAGTGGAGATTTGCACGGGGATGTCTCTGTTGATGCTTCTCCATCTTCCCAAACATTTACAGCTAATTTAGACCTCATCATGTGCTCCTTCCCACCTGCAGCGTGCTTTGCATTTGCCTCTCCCGCTCACCAACACGCTGCCCATCCCTCCAGCTTCATCAGGGAAAACCCCTGGGAGGTTTTCCACCTCCTCTCTTGACAAACCAAAGGCACTTGCAAGTTTTGCCGTTCACCCATTTGCTTTTTTCCTCTGGCTCATAAACAACTGCAGTACAGAGCACCATGTCCCGAACACATCCCCGTGGTAAACCTGCAGCAAAATTCCTTTTTTCCCCGTTGGCTTTGAGATGGTTTCTCCTCTCATCAGTGGCCTCCCCTTCCCCCAGTGCTCCCATTTTCCCATTTTCAGCCCAGGTGGCACAAAAGGGCACTAAGGATTCCCCTGGTGAGGCCACAAAGGGGAAGCTGAAAGCTTTTCTGTCAACGATTTGAGACAGAACAAAGACAAGGGATGGGAAGGAGGGTGAGGAACACTGATCTGGGCCCCTGGATTTGGGCCCCAGCTTCCGTGGAGAACACCAGCACAGCAATAAAGCACAGGGGAAAGGATCACAGGCACCTGGGGCTGAATAAAATCTCTCCAAGGAAACTCCTTCCACTCACCCACCCATCCCTTGTCTGCATGTCCACACTTCCACCCACAACCCTGGCCAGCAAGGGGGTCCCCGTTCCTGCTGGGCAAAGCTGGGAGCAGAGCTGGCTGCTGGAGACACATCTCCACTCCAAGCTCTCTGTGTTTTTCCAAGAATTGGAAATGTGTTTCCCCCCTCGCCAGACATGTTTCTATTCAAATCAGTATCAGCCATTCCACGAGATATTTGCCTTCCTGCATTTATTTCCCAACAACAAAGCTGTCCTCAGCTTTTTAGAGCTGGTATTTTTACTTTATTTAGTTAATATTTTTAAACATTACTACTGCTATAATAAATGTTAACTATTTGTGCATAGCTCTCATTGCCTTGGCAGGGGCCTTTATGTGTGCAAAATAACAGCAAATCATAATAAATAATAATAATAAATTATTATGGTTGATTACAAGGGAATGTGCTACATTTTTATAAGCTCTAGACCACCTACAGCTCACAAAATATAATGGGAAACATTAAGCCTTTAACTGGTTTTATACATTCCCTTCCCCCTCTTCCACTCCCCATGTTCTGTAATAGATTTACAAACAGTGTAAGGGGGGGAAAAATATCTTCCCTTATAAGAATAGCATCAAAATTCTCCTCAGCTTTCCAGCTGCTGAGTGTTTCTGAAGCCTTCAGTGAAATGCAATTAGTATCTTTTACCGCCTGCCTTCTGGGGATACTGACATTATTATCTTATTGCAGTTTCACCTTGACATGCAGATCACAAGGCAGCGAGCTGGATTCTGTCTCCAGACGCCTTGAATTGTGGCATTGCCCCAGCTGGCTCAGCGAGTCGAGAAAGGAGAAGGAGGAAAAAAGGAGAGAAGAGCCATTTTCTCATCCTGAGGATCTCAGCTTTCAAACAAAACCCACAAAAAACCCAACCAAAGAAACCACCAAAAAAACCAAAAAACAGACAAACAAAAAAAAAACCCCACCAATAAATACAGGGAAACAGGATCTGTGGGGGCAAAAAGAGTGTCCCTGCTCAGCCCCAAGGAGGATGGGCATGGCCGAGGGGGATCTGCTCTGTGCCAGCCCCGGAGCTGCCAGCACAGCTCTGGGCTTGCAGCAGGACCTGCAGCTCCCAGCAGGGTTCAGCTCCACGCAGACACAGTCCCAGAGCTCTGCATTTCACTGCAAAAGGGAAGGGGAAAAGGAGGAGAAGAAGGGTGAGAGGAGGAAAGCCCCACCATCAGAACTGCTTTCCATGTCAGGAATGATCAGAGGGACACGCCTGTCCCTCCCTGCCCCTGCTGGTGGGGTTGGCCCTGTCAGCGCTGAGCCATCCGATGGGGAGTGACAGCAGTCACACATTTCTTTTCTGAGGCTTTTTATGATCAGCAAAATTTTGACATTAACCTTCAGAATATCCACCTGAAAGGGTCAGCTTTCCTCTTGCTTCCAGGCAGCATTTCTCCAGCCCTCAGAGCAATTTTGGGGAAGCCCTGAGCCTGTGTCCCCATCCCTGCAGTATTTTGGGTGGGAGCACCAGCCTGACACCTGCCCTGGAGAGCATGAGATGGGTGAGGATTGGAGCCCACCCACATTTGCATGGTCTCCTCTAAAAGCCAAAGCTTCTGATATCCTTGAGTTTAAACTGATAATCTCACTGTTCATCTTATTGAACACTGGTGTGTCACAGCTGGGAAGCAATATTTAATGGGAATGCACAACATGGATGGAGGGAACCTGGGTGGCTTCAGCTTCCACAGGTCTGAATCTGGCAGATGTGGTGACCCCTTTGTGGGTCAGGGGAGCCACAGCTGGAGATGGGTTCAGGTGCAAGGCCTGTGCTGGAGCTGTAGGAACTGTGTTCCAAGTTACAGATGGAATCAGCTGAAAATCCAACCTGTTCCCTGCTTTTCTTCAGCCCATTCTTCTCTCTTATTACTCTTAATTAACACTAGTTCTCTACATACTACTCCAGTGGTCTCATACCCCTGAGAACCCACTACGTGACCAGGTTCAGGTGTTGAGATCTCTGTACTCCCAAAAGGGATGGGACAGGAAGCCTTGAGGGATTCGCACCCAGGATATCCCTCCAGAACTGCCTTTCTCATCCGAGTTCAGGTCCTTTTCATTCCAGGAGGGAATTTTTATCATTTTAATCATCCCCATGGCCTCCCCTGGACTGGCAGTGAGGGTTGGGAGCAGCTGAGCTTCAAGGCCCCTTCCAACCCAAACCATTCTGGGATTCTGTGAAAAGGGAAGAGAAAGCTTTCAGGTACTTGGTTACTTCCAGTTCCCTTGCCATCCAAACTCAGAGAGGTGGAAAAAGGACATTTCCAACCTCCTGGTGCCCCGATGGCCTCCCGTGTTCCTGGCCAACCTGCTGACGTTGGGTTGGTGCTGCGAAACCCAGCTCACAGCTCTCTCTGCCCAATGCAGCAGCAGCACATCCATCTCAGAGCTGCACCTCTTTGTCAGGGGAAGTGATTAAAAACACAAAATCCAAGGAATATAAATGTGATCTGGATAAAAAGAGCTCCCAGCTCCAGCCAGAGTCCACAGTGTCTCTCTGGAGAGGACCAGGCAGGATATTTGGTGTCCTAATGCACTAGGAGCACTAGCAGAGCAAGCTTGGAAGGCCCCAAGCATCACCCCAGCCCCCTTGCCTTGTCCCACGGTGGTTTCTGAAAAATAATCACAGTAGCCCAGCCTATGACACTCTCATTTTTCTATCCAAGTGGGGTTGGGCTTGTAAAAGAGGCACCTTGCAAGGAATCTCTCTGCCTCTTGGAATGTCTGTGCTTTTTTTTTTTTTT
>VWZN01014469.1:346543-361350 GCA_013396955.1 Regulus satrapa | reverse complement strand
TTTTTTTTTTTTTTTTTTTTTCATTTGAAAATATTTGGAAAGAAGGGACACTTGAACAAAGAAACAAATACTAAATAAACCTCCTTGTTTTTCTGATGCTAGACTGGCACGGGCAGCTTGTAAGAATTAGTGATTCCGGAGAGCAACTGGCTGATTTCCAAGGGAATACTGAGAGAGGGAAGAGAGGAACAGCAGTAATTTACAGCTTAACCCATTTGTATTTTCTCTTTACAGCTCTCATCTGGATTACCAAATGCAGATTATTTATGGTATTTTATTGGCAAACCGTTTTAGTGTGCTGGTATGTGAAATTCCTCCCCAAATCCCATTTTTTCAGCCAAGAGGCTGCACCCCTCTTGGTCCTGCTTCAAAAGGTGAGTGTCCCTCCAAGATTTGGGTGGGCGTCATCACCTTTACACTGTCCCAGGACACACAGCACAGACCCCATCTCTCTTTGGCACCATCACTCAGACCTCCTGAACTATTGTTTGCTCCTCTTGTTGTGATCATCCTGTGAATGCAACACGAATGCAAAAGAACACAGCTGGTATCAAGACTGTTGCTTTCAAGATTCTACGAGAGGATCAAATGAAGGAGAAAATTAAATTTAAAAAGCAGCACTTAATTATGTAGACTGCTTTTGTGCTCTCTCCTTCCTCTGTGTAGTAGTTTCCACCTGAAAATCTTTAAGTGCTTTAGAGCTGGTAATTAAATCTCGGAACTACTGCAGAGAAGAATGCAAGGAAAGCATACGCAGCTCACTTGATTTGTCTGTTTGATTATACATTAACTTTGCATCTCTCCAGCCCTCTGCTCTGCCAGGACACTCCTCGCAGTTACCTCAAGGTCTGCACAAACGCTTGCAATGCCGTCCCTCAGCGAGGGAGCCTGCTGAAAAGGGGGTTGCAAATGGGACTGGGTGGGAGCTGGGATGTGTGGATGGTGCTCCTGGGCACCCAGCCCCAGGTGGGAAAGTGTTCTGGGGCAACCACAGTGCCAGGAGCCGCCTTGCACCAGCAGAAAAGTGCTGCTCCCCAGCATTCCCCCCGTTCCCTGGGGACCCACCCGCTGTGGTGGCAAAACCTGGCATCAGGCTTGGGAGCTGTGTCCCCTCCCTTCCTCCAGTGGCGATGTCTGAAACCAGCAGCTAGCTCAGAGTACAACCTGGGGGCCACCAAGAGCAAATTTATCCCTCATCCGTCTACAGGATGATACCTAGAAATGCCCCAAATCCTGTGGGCACAGGGCTTGGTAACGCCCAGCTCTGGGGCACAAACCCCCAACTGCTCACAGCCGAGCTCTGCGCCTTGAGCTGAGCTCCTCTTGGGCCAAACACCTCTCAGCAGGGAGGGCTCCTCTATCAGGGTGGATCTTCCCCTTCTCAGCAGCCCTGAAGCTGGGATCCTCCCTGCCAGGACAGCCTTTTTGGGACCCTCCCTGCCAGGACAGCCCTTTTGGGATCCTCCCTGCCAGGACAGCTCTTATGGGACCCTCCCTGCCAGGACAGCTTTTTTGGGACCCTCCCTGCCAGGACAGCCCTTTTGGCACCGCAGCAGCCTGTGTGTCATCACCACTTTGCTTTGGAGAGGGCTGCCCCAGTGGCATTTGAGAGAAGCTGCTGAAGAGCAGCTTCAGCAAATGTGGTTTAAGATGTTATTTTCAGAAAGAAAGGAAAGCACGGGGCGATGCTCATCTGGCAATCCAAACATTAGCAGGAGTTCTGGCAGCAGATCCCAGAGATGATGAAAATTAAAATGTCCTTGAAAGCATAATCAGAGCTGTGGCTGGCACAGACGCTGTTGCAACACCCAGACAACTCTAAAGAGGGAGATCTTCTGTGAAAGTGCAGTTTCATGGCATGGGAAAGCCCAGCTCATGCTTTCAGCCTCCTGATACGGAATTGTGTTTGCTTCTCCTGGCTTGCTGCTCATGCAGAAGCCTCTGGGGAGGCTGAGATGGAGAGGACGCTCAAGAGCCTCTCATGCTGGCTCGGGGGCTCCTCTGCAGCTGCCTGGGAGCTGTGGAATCAGCAAGGCTGGTGCCTGAGCTCCCAGAGGACATGGCACCAAGTGGAAGGGGACAAGATGCCAGCAAGGCACCCACTGCGCAGTGTGGATGTGACATCAGCCCCAGCTGCGGGGTCCCTGCCCACAGGAATCAGCAGCTGAAAGGATCCATTGCAGCAGCCCCAGTGTTCTCTAACAGTGAGGAAATATTTCAGGAGTCAACACATACTTGACATTTTTAGTGGTGCGGGAAGGTTCTATGGGTTTACATTTTGTTTTGGATACCAAAAGCCTGATTTTTTTCCTTATTTAGTCCAATAAAAGCAGGACTTACCCAGCAGCATCAGCTGGTCTGGTCAGGAAGGTGCTTCTCTGTGCCACCAAAAATGCTCAAATGGACACAAGAGCTAAAGCTACAGTTCTGTGTGTCAAAAAAAATTCAAAACTGGAGAGGACAGCAAACACTATTAGTATTGATAATGAGAGCCTTTGTAAGCTTTTTAAACATAACCATAGTATATTTAAAATCTGACTGTAAAGAATAAAAATCTGAAGTGAAGAACGAAGAAAGTCAGAACAGATGCTGTTCCTCCTCCCTCCAGAGAAGCTTTGCCAACCATTTTGAAAGAGATTTTGCTGAGCTCAGTGTAATTCTATGAAAAACTCCAGGTGAGTTGAAACAACCTTTTCCCCTGGAAGCTGTTCCAACAGCTGAGCTCCCTGAAGGACCAGCTGCAGCTCTGGAGCCTGGCCATGGGCAGAAGGGCAGAGGGACAGCACTTCCCTACTCACAGCACCGGGGCCAGTCCTTACAGGAACATTTTTCTTAGACCCACCTTGACAACCTTGGGGTTCATTTTTTGTGGATTTTTTTTTTGGTTGTTGTTGGTTTGGGGTTTTTTTTGTTTTTTGGGGGATTTTTTTTGGTTTTTATTTTTTGGTTGGTTGGTGGTTTTGTTTTTCCCTGCTGACTTCCTGCCCTCAAACATAATTTTCAGGTACAGTGGAAGAGACAGATCCTTCTCCTGGCTGCATTACAGATAGAGGAACTCAGTCCACATCTGGGGAATGAGATCAGGAGACCAAGCCTGGTCTCCAGCAGCCCTGCAGGGATCACCTGGTGTGTCCTCTTCCATCTCCACAGAACCCCTCAGCTCCTTCCCACCCCCTTCTGGGACTTCTTTTTTTCCCATGGAAAGAAGCAGAAGAGTCAACTCAGCCCCACCAGTGCCAGCAAGGAGGGTCTCAAAGAGCAAGAGCCCACCAGAATAAAGCTTTGCAGCCTCTGGCTTGCAACACAGAGGAAGAGGAGTAAGGATTCACCTAAAACAGAGGATTTAGCCCCAAAGTGGAGACTCGGTTCAATTCTGCCTTCACCCTGAAGCACAGGGTGAAGGGAAGCTGCTCAAAAACCGATTACAGAGGGGGTGGACGGCCCTGTCTGCATCCTTCCAAATATATCTATCCTCCTTCCCAGGAGAACTTTCTGCTGGAGGCCTGGAGCTGGTGCAGGTGTTTTCCTCCGGCCCAGCCAGATGTGGCTCAGAGAACCCTGATTTCAGAGTGCCCCTGGGAGCCCTGCTGCACGGCTGACTCCCTGACACCCGGCTCCTGCAGTCATTTCTGGCACAGGCAGCTCGGGCAGGTCTCCTGTTGTCTTCGTGATAATATTTGCAAGGTTTGTGTTTGAGCTGATAAAACAATCCACGGTTTTAAGCGCTCAGGACTGCCAGCAAATATAGGAAATAGGCAGAGCTTATTTGCCAGAGCATTCAGCATTTGCTACAGAGGTTTCACTCGTTCTCCACCCAAGATACCCAGGAAGAAAAACATCGATAGGGAAGATTTAATCGTTCCCATGCTTAAAGACAATATGCTTTTTAATGCCCAGCAGCACCACCTTGGGAGGCATTTTAATGCCAATTACAGCTTCCATTCCTCAGCACTGCCCCAAAACCCCCCTTTTCCCATCGCAAACCCTGACGCAATGAGCCCATCCGAGCAGGGCCAGCCCTGAAATTTTCACTTCTCCGGCGAGACCGGCCCCGACTGCGCTCCCAGACTCTCTTGTGATGTTAAGGGCGATAGATAAAAATAACTGCGGCTCCATTGTTCTGCTATTTATACAATGAAAAGTCAACAGCACGGAGGCGAGCGGCCCCTGGGCTGTGCGGGAGCTGATGACCCCGTTCCGCCCGCCTGTCCTTGGAGGTGCCAGGGGGGAGCACCGCGGGGCAGAGGAAATCAGGCTGCTGGAAGATAAAGAGGCTTTTCAAAAGCCCAAAGGGCAGCTCAGCCCGCGGGGCAGAGAGCCCCATTGTGCTGCCGATGCCCAGCAAGTCCATGACAAAGGCTGGGACAGCCCGGGCGGCGTTCGAGGGATGCGCTCCGGAGCACCGGGCTCCAGGGCGGCGATGAATAGAAAACCTCCCGGCAAAGAAACAGATGGGTCTGAATGCAGATGCAAAGCGACCCTCATCCCAAGGCCATCAAAGAAAACCAGACCGAAAGTCGGGAAGATAATAGGGCTTTTCGGGGATGTAAAAGCGGAATTTCCTCCTTGGCTGTGCATTAGCCGCAGGAAACAAAACTCCTCCGCCAAATGTAGTTTACCAAAATGCCCCAGGTTTACTAAGCCACGGTTTTCCGGTGTCATTTTGGTGGGGAAACCAAATGGTTCCCGTGGGTTTAGTGAGGCCATGGGGGCAGAGCAGGAGAGCCAGCAGAGTGAGCGGGCGGGCACAGCAGCGGGGCTGGCGGGGACAGCCCAGCACAGGCGGGACAGGCAGCAGAACTCACCTCCAGAAACAGAAAACAAGCTAAAGCAATCACCGTTCACAATGAAGGGATGAGCTCTGTTCGTTTACTTTGAAATTCTCCATTAACTGCTGCACGCTAATTATCTCCCTTTATGGGTTTGAGNCTATTACAGATAGCGTTCTGGAGGACATTACTTTCCTTGACCAAGAGGGCTTTTTTTTTTTTTTTTTTTCTCCACACTGGAAAATTTTGTTAATCTTAAAGCCAAATAAATGCCAAGAAAAGCCTGCCACCCACTACATGTATGATCAAAATAACAATTTCTTTTGATGAGTTCCTGCAGTTACAGTGGCCCAGAGAAAATATATTCAGTGAAGATCACTCACTGCTGTTTCCTCACTTCTCTCAAACCGGTGATGCCCTTCCCCTCCCCTCCCCCCTTGTATAAACAGGGTACTTTTTAATGGGGTAATTTGTACTACAAACTCCGGAAAACAAGTTTTGATTTTATTTTGCTTTTTTTGTGATTCCTAAAACCCTAGTTTTGAAACACTCGCAGATAAAAGTGCTTTGAGGATTTTATTTCTGTGTCTCCAGATTGCTCACCAGAGAGCCAAAAGTCACTCCTCGCCTCTCAGTCAAGGCCCCAGCAAAATTTAGACCCTTGCTGAGATAATCAGACTTGTCAGGTTACTCTAAAAAGCAGCAAGACCTGGGCCAACATTTTCCAAAATGCTGACATTACACGCTCCAGGTTCTGCAGGCCTTTATGAAAGATTTAAACACAGATTTATCTGAAGAAGAGGAAAGTTTTACTCTATTTCTAAGCAAAGCAGAGTGGAATAAAGCAGCAATGTGTAGATCTGAGCAGGTACCAATCAAAAAAGGAGTGAAACTGAGATAGATATGTGGGCTGGGACAGATCCTCTGCTCTCCTCCAGGATGGCTGGGCCGGTGACACTTTGTCACCCTGTTGTCACTTCACACCTCTCATCCTACCAGTCTTCATCTGCCTGCCTCACCCATCTGCTCCCTGCTGCGGAGCAGGAGGGATGGCACAGAGGGGCTCCCTGTTTTCTTCCTGACATTTTTTTTAAAGACATATAATTTGGGATCCTTGCCCGCTGCAAACAGCCACACAAAACCACCTGAAGCTTCCAACAGAACAAGGTGAGGGAGAAACATTTGAGATCTGGACAGCTGAAACATTAGGATTTCAGGAATGTGCCTGGGAGGTGCTGTTGGATCACCCTTTCCATTCCTAAACCCTGGATTTTTTACGGTCTCCACTTGGAGCCATCCCAGAAGAAAAGGAGTTGGTGTTTGGAAGTGCAGAGCAGCTACCACCCCAGCGATGGGAACATCCTGCAGCCCAGACCACCCGGTGTCCCAGCTGGGGCAGCCTGTGCTGGGCACTGCCCCTGCCCAGCGGGCAGAAAGGAGCAGAGCTCTGCTGCTCCTCAGGGCAGGCCAGCGGGATCCAGGGAGAAATCGGCTGAGCTGAGGGAAATCAACAAACAGCGGTGCCAAACAACAGAAACTTCCACCCTCTGCAGCTAACCTGAGACTGGGGACCCAAAATGGACGTGAACAGGGAGAAATAAGGCTCTTAAATCTGAAAAAATGCAAGAGCTGCTTCCCACCATCATGTGAACATCCCAATTCTGTCACTAAGCGCCTCAAATTTTGACGAGTTTTTAACTTCGCTTCCTGTGGACATCCTCTCTAGGAATAACCAAAACAGACCAAAGAAAAATCCTCCTTGGGTAGTCTTAAAGTGGTTTTTATTTTCCTATTCTGCCAGGGATCCCTTCAGCTCTGTCATGCCCCAACCATAATCCACTGCCTGTGGCCTTTGGGAAAGTTATTCCCAAAACATTAATCAGCTTCTGGAAACACAAAATGTAGTATCTGAACCTTGTTGGAAATGATGTAACTTTTCTAACTAATTTTTAATTGGTGTTTTAATTAATTGTGGGCAGTGCCCACCTTGAACCAGCACTAGTGAAGTTCCTTCACAAGCTTGTATTGTTATTTTGATGACTAAATCACCAAGACCTTATTTTTGTTAAAACTTAACACTGACAAGCTTCAGTGAACAAAGGACCTTAAATTTTTGGAACTTCAAGGACATTGGAGTAACCAGGATATACAGAGAAATGAAGGCCTGGAAAGTTGGAGATTCCCCATCTGAGAAAAAGGTGATAAAACCACAAAAGAATGTGGAGCAAAGTAGCATGAAGAGTGAGAAATCAATAACCAGTAGAGGATAAAATAGTACTGAATATAGTTGTGTAGCTTAGAACCACTAGAGCATTAATTTCTTTGTTTGTTAAAAATGTATAAATGAGTGAAAAAGTCATCATCTGTGTGGAGGGCAGAACTTTGTCAGCCCCACACAGCCCTCTTGGCCAAGAATAAAGCAATGCCCTAAACACTAAAAAGACTCCCTAAAAGTTAGGGAGTTTTATTTATCCCAGCAATTTTGGGGGATTTGGGTAACAACCTCAGCCTGACATTCATCTCACCTAATATCTGATATCCACCATGAAAGATGATGCTGGAGTTGGACCCGGGGCTCTTAACTAAAGAGGAGAAGTTGGACAAACCACAATGTAAAAGGTTGTAAAAAGCCATCCCAACTGGCCCCAGTAGTTTTCAAAGCCCAAAATGGGTTCTTCCCCCTTATTAGGCACCCATCTGTGTCCCCCAGCTCTAATTAAGCATCTGCTCTGCAAGAAGCTAACAAGTTCTTCTGCTGCTAATCCCGACCAGCTTGGCAGCATTATTTATAACACAGTGAGCCCCTGCCCCGGCCGAGTCACTTCATTGTCAGAATAAGATGTAGCTATATCATTATTTTAGCAGACATATAAAATATAATCCAATTATATGGCGGATACGTGGCATTCCCAATGATTTCAGAGCACGCTGCTTTATTCAGGAGGGGGGAAAAGATTTAAAGAGACAGGTTGTCACTGGGCATCAAAGGATTTGGGATGATATTTAGGATAACAGTTTATAGACATGGAGCAAATCCTATTATAATGCCACATGGCCATTGGGCTGTCACAGTGGCTGGTACAGTGCATGTCTGGGCAAAGATGCCAGCCAGGAGCGTGGTCACCTCAGAGGTGTGTCCTGTGTCCAGTGGGAACTGGCAGGTTTTGTGTGCAGCCCGTCGACAGCCTCTGTGTCGGCCTCAGCTCTGTGGTGTCCTCCCCAGGGGTTTGGAGCACCCTGAGCCCAAAAGGGCTGAATTTGAGTTTACCCTGCAATCCCTCGAGGAGAGGGCATGGAAAGAATGCAACCAGTGGAGTGAAAATGGCCATTTGTCAAAGCTCAGGGTCTGTGACCATGGACAAGAACATAGCAACAACCCTGATGTCTCAGTTCAGTCCAGAGTTCTATTGCCAAGGGGATGAGTCAAATCCTGTGGACAAGGAGCCCCTCCATGGCTTCACCCAACTTTGTTTTGGGCGTGACAATCATGGGAGAGGTGGAGAGGAGAGCTGGGAGCTCAGAGAAGCACTCAGAGCAGAGTGTGGGGCTCTTTTGCACAACCCAACCGCAGGGCCTGTGAAAGCACAAAAGCTGATTCCTCACCCAGATACCAGAGGAACTCCTGAGTGCCACAGGGGCGGGCAGAAAACAGCCTGGATGGCTGGACATGCCACACCTGGCTCAGCCAGGAGCTGCTGGGGGCTCTGCAAAATTCTGTCCAGCATCCACCAGAGCTGCTACAGCTGAGCAGGGACCCTCAGCCCACGCAGCCACACCCAAGGGGGGAACATCTCCACTACCACTCAGCCCCCAGTCAAACAACACAAAGGAAAGCCATTCCTGCTTCCCTTTCTTTGCTTTTTTCTCTTTGTTTGCTCTTTCCCCTCAGCAGCACTCACAGGTTTCGGGCTCTCCTGTTGACAGCTGGCCCTCCTCAGCAGCTCCCATCTCTGCCCACCATCCACTCCTCACCCTCGTATTTTGGTCCTCGGTGGCACCTGGAGCCCTGCCATGGTGTCACCCAGCAAGGTGATGAGCACTGAGATGCCACCCCACTGTGGTGGACAAGGATTAAAGGAATAATAAAAATTCATTTGCTGAACAGGAGATACATTCCTGTGTGTGCAGTCCCTAGGGAGCTGGGAGGACTAGCAGCAGGAATTCAAAAACTCCTGGATAGTTTATAAAACAAAAGAGATTCATTAGTGTCTGAAATATCCAGCGAAGCAGCCTCCAAATGAAACCCCAGCCTTGCTGCTGCCAGCTTGTAAGGAGAGTGAGGATGTCTGTGACTTACAGGAGTGACAAGGGTTGTTTGTTTTCTTTTATTTTCTTTTTAAAAATACATGTTGTTAATCCAGCTGGTGCAGTGGCAGCAACACCCACAGCATCCTTCCCTGAGGAGGTCCTGGCAGTATTTCCCACCCTGTAACTCCTGTGAGGGGACCTACAAAAGCACAGGTCACATAGACCCCAAGCTCCAGAGGATTTTGGGGCCCTGCAAGGCTGTGCTGGGGTAGGTGAGATGCAGTGATGTGGCAGCAAGGAGCAGCTCCAGCAGCAGTGACAGGGACACGTCCCTGAGGCGGCCAGATGGGCGCAATAAAAGCCTCATTAATGGGGATCGTTGGACCTCAATTTCAGAATGCTGGATGAAACCTCCTCAGTAAGTATCATTATTATGGCACTCTCAATCAAGTCAAGCAGCTTTATGACAAAATCAAAAGTTGTGATCCAAGCAGAGGAGGGATGGGGGAAGCAGCCTATTTATTTTGCTTTGGATTCACAGCAAGGACCCAGCAGCTGCCAGGACACAAGAATGATGGTCACATCCCCCAGGCAGCTGGGGACAGCTTTAAATGTCATCACAACCCTCTGCCCTCTCAACCCCAGACCTCCCTGGCCCACAGTGGGATTATGCAGATACCACTATGCTGGTTTGTGGCCCAAAACCAAGAGGGAAAACCTCAAGGAATCATTAAAGTTGGAATAGATCTCTAAGATCACTATTCCCAACTAACCCAGCACTGAGAAGTCTGCCACTGTGTCTCTAAGCACCACATCTACGCATGTTTTAAATCCCTCAGGGATGAGGGCTCCACCACTCACCTGGGCAGCCTATGCCAGGGCCAGACCACCCTTTCTGTGAAGAATTTTTTTTGTACTAACCAATCTAAACCTCCCCTGGTAATTTCCTCTTGCCCTGTTCCTTTCTGTTGGAGAAGAGATCAACATCCACTTGTCTACTGCCTCTTGTCAGGGAGTTGTCAAAGGGAGAAGATCCCCCCAACTCTTCTCCTCCAGATTGATCCTCCCCAGCTCCCTCATCTGTCCCTCAGGGGCCAGACCCATCCAGGGACATGAACAGCAACATCCCAGCCGTGTGTTGTGATCTTCCTACAGAGCACTTCATGCTGCATTTGCTCCCTAAAACTTCTTCCAGATACCTCCTCCCACTGAAACCCCTTTTCACTGATTTGCACTCCTCTCTCTCCATAACCTTCTGCCATTTTCCTGTTCCACATGTGACAGTTTTGCTCCACAGAGTTGAGAGACCACCAGAGAGAGCAGGTGCATGCAGCAGGAGCTCCCAGTCCTCACTGTAGTACTCATCCCAGTCCCAAATTCAGTGCTCATCCCGGTCCTCATCCCAGTCCCAAATTCAGTGCTCATCCCAGTCCTCATCCCAGTCCCAAATTCAGTGCTCATCCCAGTCCCAAATTCAGTGCTCATCCCAGTCCCCATCCCAGTCCCAGCCACTCATTCTTTGAAGGTCTGATCTTTCTGCTCCCCCTTGGTGTGTAAGGCACCTCCGAAAGCAAGAGGAGCAGGCTGGGTGATGGCCAGGCTGGTGGAGGGGGGTAACCCAGCCAGGCTGGTCCCTGCTGGGGTGGCAAAATCCACTGCCCATCACCTCCAGCTCACCAACAGCACCCGGCACACAAGCACCCTTGGATTTGGGAATGACTCTCACTCCTGACGTGCCTCTCAAGCCGGGGGCTCCTCAGCTGCCCTGCCAGCCCATCCCAGCTGCCATCCTCACCGCAGGCAGGCAGCTGAGCTGTGGGGCTGCAGAGCCGCTGGCAGGGAGGGAAGGAGATCAGGAGATCACTCTCTGAAGAATTAGGATCCTAATCTGCCTTAAGCTGCTCAGCACTGCCACGGGCCCTCCTGAGGCAGCAGCTCCTCTCATCCCATCGGCAAGGACAAGCAGAGGAGGCAGAGCAAGGCGGAGCCTGGCCTGGGGTTCACAGCCACAAAACAGAGGCTGGCAAAGCAAGGCTCAAGCCTCAATTAGACTTTGCCCTTCATTATGTAGTTTGCTGTCGCCTGGCTCATTAAAAGGCAGCTGCAGGTAGGAGGGAGCATCAGAGGGATTATCTGAAGCACAGCTGTGTGAGGAGATCTGATCTCTTTCAGCAGCAGCAGGCACAAGAGCCAAAGTCTCTTCCTGCTCCTCAGAAAAGCCACCCAGGGAGGACAGGGTGATGCTGTTGCCTGTGCAGCACAACCTGGGAGCAGGAGCAGCCCCTTCCTAATGTGCTTCTCTTCTCTTTTAGAGGCTTTTATGGCACCCAGGAGATACCACAGCCTAGAGCAAGGCTGAGTCCTGGGCTTTTGAAAATCCCAAGGGAAAAATGAGTCTGACCTTCAGACTCTGGCTAAGCACCCTGAGGCTGCCAAAAGTGTTCTGGTGAGGAATGAGGATGGTATTTCCACACTGACCCCAGGGAAGCAGGGCAGCCCTGCAGGGAATCACTGGTGCCACAGGAGGCCACCCTGGACATCCTTGCCTCCTTACTTCTTCCACTTGGGAGCAATCTCTTGCTGTTGGAAAATGTACCAGTTTGAACATTTTTGTAAAACTTTAGTCAAGTTGTGTTTGCCTTTGCCCTGAGTAAAATAATTTAAAGTTTTCTTTCCAGGGCGCTGTTCCACCAGGTGGGGTCTGGTGAGCTGAGCACCAAGGGAGCGGGAGCAGCCCGAAAGAGCCGGGGCCATCGGTGAGCACCTTCCAACATCTACCCCGGAGCTGCCTCTGGCACGGCTGGAGACATCTCCTCAGGAAACCACTGCCGAGAGAACCGGAGAATGAAACTCTAATCAACATCAGAAGAGAAACCCAGATCCAATAGGAGGCCAAATACCGGGAACTGCTCAGCTTGGGACCGTGAACACCGACCCAGCTCGTCTCTCTGAGTTTTCATTGTGTATTGTGCCATGGATGAGTCCCTCTACACGCCCGGCTGTGTGTGGATGAGATGGTTTCTGTGCTACATCCTGGCCAGATAATAATGTAACACCTTGACTACTTAACTTTAAAAATGTTGCTGGAGGGTTTTTGTTTTCCCCACAGTTTTGGTGACACTGCAGCCTGGCTGCTCAGGGGGAGTGCAGCTGTTCCTCCTCCAGCACTGCGAGTTCAGCTCCGTGCCACAGAGCAGTTGGATCTTCACAGCCTCTCGGCACTGGGATGCTGCAGTGGGAAAGGCACCTTCCCAAAATACGCTGAAATCCAAACCACGCAGTCCCTGCTGCACAGCGAAGAGGAGGAAGGGAGTCAGTGAGCAAATATTTGCCTGGCTACCCTGCTTTCTAGCACAGAGAGTCTGAAGAAGCAAAAGCCCAGCTTTCCAGTAAAACTCAGCCCACTGTTGCTGCCCACACCCTGAAATGGTGGCAGTTTGGTAACTTCTCAGTGCTTGGTCTTATTTTCTATTAAAGAAGCCAGCAGAACATTAGGGGAAGGAGGTGGTTTCAGAGCACACCAAGCCAAACTGCTGAGTAATAAATCAGCCAACTCCTCCCTTGCTGCTCCAGGACACTGAAAGTTGTGCCAGCTGCTTTTTCTCTCAGCACTGTTGGTTTTACAGCCACTCCAGCAGTCCCAGGACTGTTTTCACCGTGTGTCTTGGATCACATCTGGAGCACAGGGCAGAGGGCTGTACTTGCAGACCAGACAAGATGGGCCCCAAGGTGGGGGTCACCTGCTGAACACACACTGTCCCCTGGCTCAGGAAAGCAATTCCTCCAGCAGGAGGACTGATGAAGCCTGGTCTCTGTGTCATGTCTCGTTGCTTGGCATTTTTAACAAGGCAGTTTGTGGGTTCAGCCCCTTAGCAGGCACTAAAGAATCCAGAAAGGAGACAGACGTGAATGTCCTGACCATGGGGAAACTCGTGAGACCATCCTGTTCCATCCATCAGTCACAGCACTTAGAGAAACCTTGGTCAGGAGTAGATGCTCTGGTGCCCAATATTTCAAAATGTGGCTGTATTTTCTGCTTGGGTTTGAGATCCCTTTCCTTAGGTGGGTGCTCTGATGTGTCACACTGCCCGAACCCCCTCTGCAGCCCCGCTCAGTGGGGTTTCTCACTGCTCTGGTCTCTTTCCTTTACCTGCTCTGCAGCCTTTATGAAATGTGTAGTTAAAATCACTGAGATCTGACTCTTTCAATCACATCCCAGTGGAGCAAAGCCTTGAGCTGAGCAGGGAATAGGGAAGACTTGACAACCACTCTCAGCTGAGCACAAGGAGTGCAATCACCTAAGCCACGTTTCTTTAGGAGCCAGACTAAAAATAACACAGAAAAGCTGCAGAAATTTGAGTTCTAGTGTTTTTTAGGGTGAAACAAATGTAAAGTCCTAGCGTGAATCTTTGCTTTTGCTCTCCTAACATGCTGACATTCCCCACCAGCCCTCACCTCTCCCAGCCATGAGCACTGTGCTTTGCCAGCTGCTGGCACCAACCAAGGAAATTCCAATGTCTGTGGCGAACTCCAGCTCAAGGGAAAGCTTGTTTTCCTCTGCCCAGAGCCTGCAGCTTTAAATGTGGCCCCAAGTTTGAAAACAGAACCCTTGTTTTTTGTGGAAAGTCTCGTCCATCTTAACAAATTCCGCTGCATCCAGGCTGTGTCACAGCGTGGTGCTTCCTACCACTTGCCCAGGTGCAAAATAAAAATGAGAAAAGGAGCATTGTAAGATGAAAGCAGCATTATTGGGCCTTTCCTTCACTTCTTCCATGTCCTAGGCAGGGAGATGAAAATATTCCCAATATTTTGACCTGCCCCAACCCTTAGAAACTGGCACTCAGGATGGCAGAAGGGCACTGCAGCCCCAGCTCCATCCACCCAGCCCAGCACAGAAAAACTAATTAGCTGTAAGAGAAGGGAGGAGGGAGAGAAGTGGAGAAGGGAAAGGTGTGGGGGCAGAAATGCTGAAGCCCCAGATCAATGGGAAAACACTGCAATCCAACTCGGGCAGGATGAAACCAGCCCAGTACAACATGGTCCGGTTAAACTCGCAGCCCTGTATTATTCCCAGCTTGCATTAAGCAGCTCTGTAGTGTTAGTGCTGTTCTTGAAAGATAACTTCACCTTTGACCCCTTAAGCTCCGAGACACTCCTAAAAGTACCAGCATGTTATTATGAACAGAAGAGCAGTGTTAATGCTGAAATGCTCTATCCCCTTCTCCTCCCTCCTTGTCACCGCTGGATTTTAAAGCACAACGTTATTAAAAGAGAAAATATATGCTGGGGATGCTCCATCCCCTTCCAGCAGCAATCCCTGCATGTGGAGAGACCCCCTCGGGTTTGCACAGAGGCTGAGGGGAGGCTTTTGCAGCCTCCTCTGGTGTCGCTCCTGGCCAATTCCTGCCCTCTCTTTCTCCGAGGTCTCTGCTCTCCCCTCCCCAGGGCAGGACAGGATGTCCAAAGGAGGGCAAGGACCAAAGAAAGTCAAGTCACCTTCACGCACTTGAAACTATCCAAGAGATGCCTGAAACTCGAAGTGCTCTAAAGATGCTGAGACACAGCTGTGTCAGGAAATGTAAGCCACAATCACCAGGGGTTCATGTCCAAAGAGGAGTNTCCCATTGTTTCTTTTCTCTCTCAGTGCTGGTTTTATCAATCAGCAGGCCCACAGCTTGTTTGTAAAGACACATCCGTGTCATTCCTCTCAGCTGGGATGAGGTGCTGGTGCTGCCCCTCTGCAGACTGGGCTGGCATGGGCTCCAGTCCCCAAACGCCAGGAGGAACCTC
>VWZN01014469.1:300027-322058 GCA_013396955.1 Regulus satrapa | reverse complement strand
AAAAAAAAAAAAAATAAGCCCACAAAAGAGTAAACATCAAACTGCCAACTGCTTTTTACCTTCTGTAAATCAAAATACACTCTGGAAGTAAAACCTCCCAAATTACAGCAGGCGAGATGAAACATTAACCCGCCAAGAGTGGGGATGGCAGTGGCAGGGATGCACAGACTGGAGCCAGAGCTACAGTTTGTCTACATTAAAAATGCAACATCAGCAGAGGTGTCTGAAAGAGTCATTTATCAACTCCTGGATTAGAGAGACATCTTAAAGTAAGTGCACCATTTATACGCACATATGCACAAATTGTCTGCCGGGGAAGGAGAGCAGAGCTGCTCTCTTTGTGCCTTGGAAAGTTCTCTCCAGTCCTCTGGGTAAATGTAGGGCCACAATGACATTAGGCATGGAAAATAGGAACCTTGCTCATGGTAACAGGGGGTACAATTCATGTGAGCAGCCGGGATGGAAAGTAATCTAATGCTGCAATTTCAGAGAAACAATATAGAGTCGCTCACATACATCATGATTAATGGCTGGATACCATAGTGTGAAAACCATTTAAAAAATGGCATTTTTGTCACTGACAATGTTACACATATAGTAAAGGTCATACATGATAAGAGCATTATCCATATTTCTTCTGCAAACATGCTTAACCTTGTAGAGCACAATTCCCTGGAAGATTGGTGATCCATCTCCAGCTGCAAACTGCGCTCTTCAGAACCTGAGAAGGCCAATTTTACATTTATATCATTCCCATCCACACACACGCAGGCGCTGTGAAGCCTGCATGAGCCTTTCCAGGCAGAAAGGGATGGAAATGTTTTAGAGCAGCGCCTGCTCGGGGCTCTCCTCCCTCCACCTTGTCACCTGCTGCTGCCCCTGACACCGGAGCTGATGCTGGGCCCGTGCTGAAACCATGATGGAAAGAGTTTCCTGTAAATTCCCTCTCCAAAATCGACTTGAGGAGCCCCTTTGGCACCCTCTGGGCACAGGGAAGAACCAGCAGTGGGTCCACACTCCCAGTGGGGTTGTCTCTGCTATGCAGAAGGAAAGGGGCAGCTGGTGATTTCTGCAGGGAAATCTCATCCCGTTCAAGGATGACCACCTGTGAGGAAACCTGAGATCCATCCACAGACCACACATTTATCTCTTTGAGAGCTGCATTTTTTTGAGAGCTGCTGTGCATAAAACACACAGATCCTGCCAAAGGGTTGGCTCAGCCCATGGAAGAGAGTAGGATTCACCAGGTGAATCATTTAGGGAAAAACCCAGTCTGACTCAGCCCCCACACACCGTGTGGAGCCCACAGGGCTTGTCAGAATTGTTCCAGATACAGCTTGCATTGTCCCCTAGACTCAAAAAAACCCCTGAGCACCAATACCTGTGAGCCTCACTGCAACCCTGCCTTGCAGCTCTGGGAGCTCGGATGTCCTGGCTGAAATTTGGAGGAGCAACAAGCTTCAAAATACATTTTGCAACAGATTGTGACACCCTCTGGAAAGCCCCTAGAAAGTGGCACTAAAAGCTGACAAATTGCCATTGTCTGCTGGCTGGCACACAGTGGCAAGGGGGACTTTTCCAATGTGTAGTCGTGTAGTTGAAATTGTAGTGTCACAAAATAATAGAATCACAGAACCATAGAATCATGAAGTCATAGGATCACAGGATCATGGAATCACAGGATCATAGATTCATATTCATAGAACAGTTTGGTCTGGAAGGGATTCTAAAGCTCGTCTCATTCCAATCCCCACTCCCATGGGCAGACACCTCCCACCAGGCCAGGTTGCTCAATGCCCCATCCAGCCCAGCCTGAGCAATCCTACCTACCCATGCTTGTGTGAGTATTCACTGCTGGGTCACATCTTTCCCTGTCCATCCACCTGCCAGGATCCTTTCCCTGCTGGCACTGAGCTCTCCTGATTAACCTTGGTTCCAGCTGCAATTCAGAGCTGTGCTCTTCACTAACAAGATCTTACAGGCATTTTATGAAAATTTCATTATTTCTACAGCAAATAAACCCCTGCCTGAAACAAATATTTGTGTAGTGAGACACAATGCAGAGCTTGTTGCACCAAGTTAGACTATTTTAAAGCACCTCTGGGATGCCCACCTGGGGCAGGGGTGGGTGGGTACCAGGACAGGGGCTGTGCTCACCTGTTCTGTTCCTCCTCAGCAGGCCACAAACACAAAAATGTGCCACAGCAACCCCTGGGACAGGCTAAGCAGCAGTGCAGCTCAGAGCCTCTGCAGGCTGGATCTCTGCTAACAAATAATCACCGCTATAAAAAGTGCAGGGATGCTGTTAAACCTTGCTGGAGCAGGGTGAGTGCGAGTTCAGAGGCTGCAGGCAGGATCTCCCCCCATCGCCAGCTCCCTGCTCCCCAGCATCTGCCCTCCTTTGGAGAGGAGAGCATGATCTCACTCCAGAGGAATTTCCTCTGTGGGAGACACTGGAAAACGCTCTGGTGCCTTGTGACCACCTCCTGGAGCAGAGCCTTTCCCCCAGCCGGCTGCCAGATGGGGCTGGAGCACCCCAAGGCGTTCAGGGGGTGACCACATCAGTGGGAGTCGCTGCCAGCCCAGCGATTTGTGCTTTGCTTGGAAAAGTGTGACCCCAGATCTCCCGACCATGTGTCCCGAGCAGCTGGCAGGGTTCAGCCCCTCACAGAGCCCGGGAGGGATGGAGGGGACAGAGGGGATAGAGGGGACATTTCCACGCTGGCATTTGCAGCTTGTCAGATCAGCTTGTGCTTTCTTATGTGAACAGCACAGCAAAGGCTTCCCACTGCGCCCAGGGTGGGAAAGCTTTTCCCCAGAGTAGTTTGCAAAGACTGGCTGGACCAAATTATTCTTCTCATCATGAATGCCTCTCTCTGAGCCACCTTACCCATGCAGATACTCAAATGTTATTAATATGAATGAATGCATCTTGTCTCGGGGTGTCTCATGGTAGAAGCCATTTCAGAAACACTGGGAGGGTGGAGGGAAGGAGAGAACACAATCGAACAGCCCTGGTTGCATTTGTCCTATTCCTCAGATGACAATTTCCCTCTCCCAAGAGCATCGCACACTAGAAGCCCTCACAGATTATACATCATTCAGTCTTTTGCTTTGCAAAATTAGCTTTCTTAGCAAGGAAACAAAGGATTTGCTGTATTGGATCAGGCTACCGACATTGCTGCTGCTGCATCCAAGCTCTGGCACTTAAGAAACACGGCAGCTCTCCCTCCTCTGGCTGTGCTGGCCAAGTCCCTGCCTGGGGAGCTGCATGCACAGAGATTGCTTCCAGATTGCCACAAAAATTCATCTGATGCTCGGTAGCAGGTAGTTTAACTTCTCTCCTAATTTTGTCATCTTAGAGACCCACAAATGGCCAACATTATTTAGTCCTTTTAAAAGCTCAGTCAGAACGTTTATCTCAATAAGTGCCTTCGGCACTGCCCTCCATAAAGCCGACTGCATACCACATAAAAGGAGGGTTTCTTTTTACTCCTTCAGAATTTACTGGCCTGCACGGTTTACTTTACAGCTGTTAATACAATGAAAGCTTTTGTAAGGAGAGGATGCTGCTGGGGAGTGGGGCAGGAGCTGGCCGAGGAGAAAGATAACAACAGTCTGTGGCTAATGCAGGGCTCCACACGCCCGGCCCGACGGGAGGACCATAACTCATAACACATTTAATGGCACAGGCGAGGAGAGGGACTGCTGAGCGTTCCCCAGAGGGTCACACACAGCCATTCCCACCAGCTCTGGCAGCGGGTGATGGAGCGGGGAGGCTTCTCTGGGGCTGCACCCGGCGGGGATGGCAGCAGCAGCTTTTAATCCTTCCCCTCTTGTGCAAAGGAGGGATGCAGGGGGCTCGTGCCTGCAGAGCCTGCAGCTCCCCGCGGAGCCAAGGAGAAGAGTTCACAGCCAGGGAGAAATATGAAAGGTGATGCAGAGCCTTGTGTGTGTGCAAACACGGGCTGAGCAGCCTGGGAAATGCCAGTGTCTGACACGCCAGCGACAGCCTCTGTTCTGCTGACCTTTAACTCCTCCTGGCCCAAACCAGAGCACGCCAGGCACGCCGCTGTGTTTTACAAAGCCTCGGATCAAACACGCAGCCCAAGGCATGGAGAAGAGGTTTCTTTGGGGATGAGCAGACGTGGGCTGTGCAGCAGCAGCTTTGCCTCGTCTCATCCTGGAGACGCTGGCACTGAGGTGGCACTGAGAAACCTCCCTGCTCCTCCTCAGATCTGCTCCAGGGGCTCCCTGTCTGCAACTCGTGGAGTAAGGGAAGGAAACCTTCCCCGCTGCACGCAGACAGGAAAAATCAGCGTTTGCAAAGGGCACAAATCCAATCTCTAAAGTGTCCTGACACTCTCTAAGAGTGTCCCGGCTCTGCCCATGCCCGTGCAGAAGGCAGGGCAGTTGTTTGGAACGGGGTGAGAGCCCATGTGCCCACACAACACGGAACCACACAACTCCACACTGTCACAGCTGCGCAGGGACACACAGGAAGGACGTGCAGGGAAAATCCCGGAGGCCTCGGAGCGCTCCGTGCTCAGATGTGTGTTCACACACACACACACTGTGGGAGCCTGCCCGGGTCTCCACGTGTATTTTCCAGCAGCTCCATCCTCCCCACAAACCCAGAGTTAACTGCTGAGAATGCTCTCTGCCATCTTTTGTGAGCCGGGAACCAGGAACGCTGCATAAATCATTATTCTTGCTAATTACCAGGAAACATCAAACAAGACAACCATTTTACTCCTCATCACTGAATTTTGTTATGCTAATTAGAGCTGTATAAGCTGTTGCTATTAAACCTGGAGAGTCAGAAAAACATTTGCATTAATACCCACAAAGCTGCATCAAAACCTAGTTATTAGTATTTCAATGAGGTTCAGGTTACAGGGAAGCTGCTGCCATTTCAGGGGCTGGTTTGTTGTTTTTAAATCCTGCTGTGAGAGAAAATATAAATAAATGCAGGGTGAGGCCTCATGCAGACAATACTCCTTTTATATGGGGAATTAAAAAAAAAAATAAGGCAACTTTGATCAGGAGGAGATATAGAAACAAGGGGGGAGGGAAGGCAGAGCAGTGCAGAGATTTTGGTGCACTGCACACGGGGCTGCTCAGCCAGGGGCTGCACCGACTGTGGATGCCAGGCTGGGAACTGCTTTTTGGATTTCTGAGTTGCTGCAGCTCCCAGGCTGATCTGGGTGGTTTGGGTTTGGCTCTCTGGAAGGGAAGAGGAGCTGGCTCTCCTGCCTGCCTCCATGGAAATCACCTGAGTTTGCCTTCACCTACACCTTGTGCATCCCACTGGCACCAGGAGCATGAGGGACAGGATTTCTGGGTGCCAAAACCAAGCCACACGTCTAAACCTTGCGGGGAACCGACTCTGTAACAGGAATTGGCAATTCCTTCTTTTTTAGTGCCAATCACAGCAACCAAGTCTTTCATCTGAAGATCTCACAGTGCTTCAGAAAGGCAAATTATTCCCCCATGTGCCCCTTTAATACAACAATTATCACCATTTGATGCATCAAATACATCTGAAAAAATTAGGGGAGTCCAAACAGGCGGCCTGTGAGCAAGAGAAGGGAATTTTAACCCCTGAGGCCCGAATGCTGGAGTTTCACTTTGGTGAGCTGCTCACAAAGGCACGCTCACAACTGATGATTTCCATTATGTGGAGGTGCTTGTGTTGAGCTCACATGATGTTGCAGCAAACCTTGTCCTTCACTGGTAGGCTGTGACAGGTTCATACACAGCAGAGGGAACCCGTGGGGGAAGGAGCTGGGGTGTAACTCAGGTTGGGAGCATCCTTATCCCAGAACATGCCACGGTTGTTGAACCTGGCACTGTCGCTCTCTCCAGACACTCAGAGAGGGCTCCATCCAATTGCAGGTACCCTTGGCTCAAACCACACCACTCCCTTTGCCTGGCATTTATTCCTCAATAAGGAGCAGACCCTCCTGACAGCTGGGTGCAGCCTAAAAAACACATCTGAGCTGTCTCTGTGACCCCAGTGCTGTTCTATTGATGGGAGGGACGAGTTATCTGCTTTTAGCGTCCACCTGTCAGACCACTGGAGAGGGAGAGCCATTCACTCTCTTGCTGTACATTTCTATCAAAGAAATAAAAAAAACAAACAAAAAAAACCCAATTAATGAAAGGGAAGTCTGTGCTGCCTTTTCCCTTGCTGGTGGGAAGCTCAGTGAATTGAGCAGTGCTGGCCTCGCTGATGATGAATTGCGGCGCCAGCGCCCGCTCTCCATCATTTTGCTGATGTGGAGGAGCGTGGATGCACAGCACAGGCATCCAACCCCTCCCTGTGCTGGCCCTGAGCTGTGGGATGCTCCTGGTGGTGTTCCCAGCCCAGGGCCACGTCCTCTCCCCCAGCACAGACCCCATCACACGCTTGCTGTGCACCCTCAGCATCCTTTCCAACTTCGGGGAGCATCAGGTGCTTCTCCCCAGCCCCATTTCCTGCTGCGTCCAGGAAAATATTCCACAGCTCTCTGGCCTCCAGAAGGGGATGGTAAGGCCTCTTTCCCTCTATCCCTCCCAGGATCAGTGTTAGGAGAAGAGCCAAACACAAGGCAGGTGCCAGAACCCCCCGCCCCCCAGTCCCACTCTAACACTGCATCCTCCTAATCACAGGCAGATTAAAAAAAAATCCACGTCAGCCATGCTGAGGAAAGGAGAACTCTAAGAAGGATGAGGAAAATGAAGACACTGTGAAAGGCAATAGATGTCAACTTCTACTTATTTTTTAATTTCATCTCTTACAAGCTTTTTGGAAGCTAACATGATTAAGTTCTTCACACAATTTATTAGCATCTTGTTGGAAATCCAGCAGTATATTACACTGTCTGAGTAATCCAATTAGTAAAATGTATTTATTTAACCAGAATATTAGCTGCACACAATCCCAAATGAAGTAAAGTCCCTGATCCTGGGTTCCTCTCACTTCCTGGAATTCATTTACCGGCTCCAGGAAGGCTTATTCTAATGAAATAAATACCAGCCCTATGTTTTTGGAATAATACAAGAACACCAATCTTGCTGCTCGGCTAACTTCTGGGTTTTTTTTGTTTTGTTTTGTTTTGTTTTGTTTATTTTGGTTGTTTTTGGTTTTGATTTTTTGTTTGTTTGTTTTGTTTTTGTTTTTTCTGCAGCAGATACTGATGGCACGCAGATTTCACAGCAGCATAAAGGTTTTTCTGGCTCTTCCATCTTCCTCTCACCCCAAACCCAAGAACTTCCCCAAACCCACCTGGCTTCCCATTTTTTACAACTACCAAATCATTCCCCAAATTTAGAACATGCCTTTTTTTTTTTTTTTTCTTTTCCCATTCAGCAACCCATGTGCAGAAGTGAGCCTCATACCTCTTTACCCTGATTTGAAAGAGCTTTGAAATAAACCCACTGTAGGAAGCAAGGGCTCTCCAGCACTTTTTTCCCTCCTAATGAAGGAGCTGAGTGACAGCCCCCGAGGCAGGAGGTCTGAGGTGCCTCAGCAGCATCCCTGCCATGCTCAGGTGCTGGCCTGACCCAGTGCTGAGCCTCAGGGACTGTGCTGGGGGTATGTGACAATTTGGGGGGGTATTTTAGTGATTACTTCAATTTTTTTAACTCCATCCCCTCCCTGCTTTAATTTTGTTATTACCTTGGGTGCTGCCAGCTCCTGACAGCACAACATCCCCACCCAGAGCCCCTGGCCAGAGCCTGGCTCTCAGCACTGTCCCAGCCCGTGGCATCTCCCCGAGGGAACATGAGCAGTGCCAGCAGGAGAAGGGGCAGGGCTCAGCCCAGGGAACGACCCGCTGTTGATCAATGGTATTTTTCCAGAGCTGTTACTCCAGCTTATCTTCATAAATTGGCTTAATTAATTATTTTCCCCAGCGAGCAGCAGTGGGAGGTGCAGTCAGGAGCAGCAGCACGGGGGTGGTGCAGGGAGCAGAGGGCTCTGCTCTGGTGACCCTGGTGCTGGGGCAGCTTTTGGCACTTTTGCTGGCTTTGGGTTTGGGCCTGAGGGGAGCTGCAGATGGAGTTGGGGAGCTGCAGATATCATATTCTCCTTCTACCCAGACAGAGTGTGGAAATAAAACCCTTGGGCATCTCAGGCACCCCAAATCTGGGATTTGGGGAGTCAGTACATGCCAGATGCCAGCAGGAAAAGGCACAGAGGGGATGGATTTGCTTTATTTGCTCATAAACCCTTTTTTCTCACACCTCACAGAGCATGACCATGTTCTCCATGTCCAGCAGCACCTGGGAGATAACTCTGAAAGCCACAATGGCAGAGCTGGGTGGAGAAGGCAGGGACTAATGGTCACATCTAATAATAGGCATCATTTGCAATGTGCCTCCAAAAAAAAATGGACGTCCTGAGGCAAAGGAGCTAATTTTGTGTTTCCTCTCAGATCCTGCCTGAGCGCAGGGGAGGGGAGGAGGGGAAGTGTCCGCACCAGACACTCACCCAAGCTCAGAGTGTCAGCCCTGTGATGCTCATTCACATGCAGAGAATTTGAGAGAGATCCTCCCATTAATGCAAACAGGAATTACCCGTGTAATCTTGGGATTAGCAGAGCCCAAGGAATTATTTACATTTCCTAAATGAGGGAAACTGTATCAAGTGGGTGAGGCAGAGAGGGAGCTGGGGTGTGGGAGAGCCGCCCCCCCTACTCTGCAGCAGCCAGCATCCTTCGCTGTCCTGAGAAGGGGATCACCCAGGGTTGCACTCAATATTTGGTGTGCTTGGACAAAAGCCACTGCTGAGGTGCAAAGCAGACAGTCTGACTCGGGCTCATGGCCAGGGAGGGAAGCATCAAACTCCAGACCCAAATCCCTGCCTGCAGATCCTTCCAGCATCACAGGGTGCAATCTCCTCATGCTCTGCCGGTGACTACAGCAGCAATGGGAATAATCAAAGCCATTTCTAAACTCTTTTGTTTCATTTCTCTTGCAAAGCGTCTCTCACAGCCACCCAAGCCTCCCTTGGCAGTGCCACACTTGGTGTGACTGCTAGGTGGGGACACAGGCCTGCTCCCTCCTGGCCACAGCATCACGGGGCTCCAATCACCCAGAGCATTCCCCACACGGTGCTTTTCACTCCTCCCTCCTCAAAAGCCACATCGGGACGCAGCAGAACCCTCAGAGCCCCATCTTCCCCCAAATCCTATAATACCAACCGTAATCACAGCAACAGCCACAACAGTTGCCATAACCCTCCATCCTTCACGCACCAGACGAGGAGTCAGACTCCATTTCCAAACTAAGACATCTCGTGTGCTATTCTCCCTCCCCTCCAGACTAATAGCTGACAATGTATGCCTTCCACATTAATGATAAGGGTTCAAGGGGAAAGAGACTGCTCTCCTGTTTCGCTGACATTACACTCTCCTATGTACCCACCAACATACCCTAAGGCAACAGAACTCGTAATAGGTTCCTCTAACTGCCTCCTGCATCAAATTTGACACCGGGTGCTTTCTTCTCCTTTCCCATCGCTCACCTTATAACTCTGTCATCATCATTGATTTTGACTTAAGGAGAGGAAAAAAAAACCCACCACCCAACCCTCTCCCCCTGCTTGAGCAGCGCCAGGGTGGTGAAGCACAGCTGCTGCAGGGACCTGGAGCAGGGAAGAGGGAGCCAAGGGGGTTGCTTCTGTTTTTCCTGAGTCTCAGCTGTGGAGGGACTGAGGTAGCACGCCGGGAGCGTTTGCTGCACCCAGCAGAACGAGTCTGCAGCCTTAGGACACCCCTGCTGGCTTTGGGGATGTTTCCCAGCTTGCAGGCAGCACTGCTCAGGTGCTCAGTGGATTTTTGCTCTGGGCTCGTGATTCCTCTGAGGTCAGGATATGTTAATTTTTAAAGCAGAGCTCCTTTTTCCTTCTGTCTTTCTTCCACAGAAAAGACAGCTGGAGTGATCTCTACCTCTGCACTGTGTCACTCCATATACTGAGCCCTCCTCCGTGACCCCCCCCAAATTCTCTGCATCCCACCTGCAGCAGAGATGATGCTGGGCCCAGCAAGCTCTTGGGACTGGCGGTGGGAAGGGGCGAGTGCCAGATTCACCATGGAAGAGTGAAGGATCCTTCCCAGTGGCAGCCCCAGGATGGTGACAGGAGTGTCCCACGGGACAATTTCAGCTCAGTTCAGCTATCAGATGACCAAGGCTCTCAGAGAAGAGGGCCAGGCTCCCATGCCAGCACCAGATGCTTTCCAGCACAACCCTGCCAGGAGAGACCTGGGACCAACTTCCAGCACTTTTCTTTTGCAGTTGCATCCCAAGATCTGCCTTCCACGGGCTATAACAGTGCTGGAATAGGAAGGAACCTGTCAGAATTCCCCAGCATGGAGCAATCCTTCTTCCTGTAGCCAAGGCAGACCCTTCCTGAGCCGGCTCCTCTGTCTGGTTTCCTCATGGATCCAGAGCAGTGAATCCCCAGAGTGTGGCTGACCCGCAGCTGGTGTTTTCTTTGATTTATGTCAGAGCCTATTTATGTCCTCTGCTTAAAACAATCCAGTTCATGTCAGCAGTAAATGAAACTGTGTACCATCCAGCAGCTGTTTGGCTGCTACCTGAAATGAGTTTCACTCCAGTTCTTATCATGAAGAAATCCTTTTAATCATCAAAACTGCCACAGCTGCCTTGGAGCTGTGATGGTGTGGTGATTTTAACAGGGGAAGGCACATTGCAAGCCAGGGCCATGGAAAGAGCCCTGGAATTGGAGGTGATTTTCCCTTCCAGGCTTGCAGCCACTTTGGGCACAGTGACAGGTTTAAATTAGGGTCTTTGGCTGCAGAGACCAGTTTGGTGTGAGCCTGGACAGCAGCAGGGTTAATTTGGGGCAGTAAGGGCCAGACTGAGCCCAGAGGTGGTCTCTGGAGTGCTCACCAGCGGCCCAAGCAGGTTCCTGAGTCTGAATCCTGAGTCTGAAAACACCAGTGGTCGCTAAGACTTGCTTATTTTGAAGATCCTGCTACAGGACCTGTTCAGGAAAAACGCGGATGAGATGGGCTCTGAATCCGTGCTGCAACCTCTGCACCCTGGCAAGTCTCCTAACGAAGGATTTAACTAACGAGGCCTTTGGCAGAGAGCAGGGATGCTGCATGAGAAGCAGGGAATATCTGCCCAAAGCTATTCTGAATTCATTAAGGGGGATGGCAAGAGCTGGGCTGCTGCGTTTGGGGACACAGCGTGAGGCCACATAACCTGCTCGTCCCACCAAAAACTGATGATCACAGCTTGACTAGCGAGGAGCAGGCACCTGCCATGCACTGCTTGCAAACAAGCTGCAGACCAAAAGCAATTTGAAGGAGTTATTTGGGAAATAATTGTAAATAATGAATGAATGAATGGAGAAAACTGCAAGCTGTTTACAGATAACTCGCCCGCAGAAAAGAGCTGAATTTGCCGAGTAGATGATTCACTATTGATTATTTCCCCAGCTCTAGCTGTAACCTTATAAAGCATTAATTAAGACAAGTCTTCACAGTTCAGCATATTCTAATCTGCTGCAGGTCTCGAGAGCTCAGCAGTGTCCTCCTGGAAGGGAGGTTCACACCCTGCCTGGGAGGGGAGGAGGCGGGGGGACCCTGAGCAGAGCCCAGCCCCGCACCAAACCCAGCCACGTTCCCAAAAGCTGCCGGGAATATTCCAGCAGGCCGGCACTGGGGACAGCCTGGGCACGGCAGGGGAGGGCTGGATCCTACCTGGCTGCAGGATTTCAAACGGGACAGCTGCCCCATGGGATAAACCCTTTAAAGGCAGCCATGGCAATCTGGCTAACCCACTGAGGCTGTCCTCACATGACCTGTTGCCAGCTCTGCCCTGACAACAGTACTTAAACGTGCCCCAAAGTGGCACTCTGCAAGTGCTCCTTGTGCCACCCGGCTCTTCAGGGGGTCTGCACTGCTCCCCCAGCCTCAGCTCTGACAGACCAGGTATTGGGGGTGCCCAGAAGCACAGAACTCCTGAGGTTATGGGTGGCATGGAATGTGGGAGAAAATGGGACAGTTTTTGGAGAAATTCACTGCTCCCATGGTTTGGGAGTTCACAGCAGGACTGTGATCAAGTGTCAGAATATTTGCCAGGAGAATGCTGCGGCAACTCCAGACATCAGCAGCTTAATACAGTGTGCTGGGCCCTGGATACTGTTTATTAAACATATTTATCAGACATGTTTATCAGCAGCACCTATCCCTGGATGTGCTGAGCAATGGCAACCCCATGGAAATGCAAACACCCTGGCAGGGCCTGGCACCCCTGGGCATGTCCTGCTGACACGAGCACAGCTCCAGCCCGTGCTGAGCCAGCCTCCAGCTAATGAGGCACAGGGCCGTGTCTGCGTAATGCACAGACACGAAAATCCAGCAGAGCAATCTAATCCAGCACAGCGAGGCTTCTGATTCCAACCCCAGAGGAATAGGGGATGCTGAGCCAAAGGGGCGAGCCGTGGCTCTCCAGCTGTGCTCCCCAAGGAGGATCTGCAGCCTCATTTTCCTGGCAGAGCCCCGGAGTGCCCGCCCCACCCCATCCTTCCAGGACTGCTGGCCCAGCTCTTGGCAGGCAGGAACGTGCCTGCTTTCCCCACATCCTGAAGAAATGAGGATGTGATAACCTGGCACCTAGCTGAAGTTAAAATACTCTGCCTTTCAAGCAGCTGATTAGCTCAGCATGGCCCAAAGCACGTTTGCATCATTTCTGGATGTCTTGGAATAGGGGGAGAGCACATTAGAATCTGCATTAAGCAAGCCCAGTATTCAGCTGATTTTTTTCCTCCTAACTCTGTTTCAGAAAGAAAAGCTCAGGCAATAAAGTTTTAACTGACAATGAAATGCAGAAACCCCATGATTCTGATCTTTCTATCCCATTTCCATGCCCGCTGTGAGCTACCAAACATTTTACCAAGAGTGTGACTTCTCATATTCAGCACCAGTGATACCCCACCAATTAATCAAATCAAACTATCCAGTGTCCAAGAAATTGTCACCTACACCCATCGGAATGAACCTCACATTAGTGAGGCAATTAGTAAACCATCAAAATCTGGCAAAAATTCTAAAAGAAATCCAGAAAAGTGGCCAAAGGACTTCAATAACTATTCATCACGATGCTAAAGAAATAAACCAAACCTTGTAAGGAGTAGAACAAGATACTAGTGATAACTAGTGAGTAATTCCTTAATTCCCATGGGATTGGTTTGCCTGCAGAGCCACCAGACCCTTTCTGGCCACTCAGCACTCTCTGGCGTGGTGTTCACTCAGCATCACATCATGGCCAAGCCACGACCAGCTACATGGGCCACACACAGCCTTAATTTCTCCTAATTTATGCACAAAAATTAATAGGAAGATTCCAGTAAAAGCCCCTCTTTCCCCCCCGTCAGATGCAATCAGCCACAAGCTGTGTCTGACAGGGCTGAGCTTCGAGGTAAAGTTACACTTGACCACTAACCAGTGGAAGATAGCAGGAGAGGAATTAAAAGTTCAAACAAAATAGAGAATAATCAGCTGGATTTTAGCAGCATGACTAGGTTCCTAATGATTTCAGTGCTTTTACAGACTGTTTTGGGCATGTAATGAAAATTATTTCATATCATCGACTTCGCAGGAAAACCTTGTCAAGATTGCAAATATCTGAAATAAACATTTGAAGGACACACAGCACAACATCCGATTTCTCCTCGTTCAGGTGTCCAAGGTGGCCACATGCAAGCAGATAATAATACATCACTTACATTGTGAGTGCATTGCTTTTTACACACACAAATACGGGATGGAGCATCGTTTTCCACCCAGAAAATCCTCTAGCAGCACCCAAAAAAGGGGAAGAAAATGAACCTGAGGCTGCAGACTGCTCTGCCAGCCCTCATGCCGTGTATGAGCCCTCATGGCAGCAGTGGAGCTGGTTTTGGCTGAACCAAGCCAGGCCAGCCCATCCCCTGCTGGGCAGGTCCTGCACAGCTCAGCATCAAACACAGAAGGAAATGCTCCTCGTGGATATCATCTGAAGGAAAATCCCTACCTGCTCCACACTCCTTCAAGAGCTGCTTCCCAGTGAGAGCTTAGCTGATGGTTTGTCCTTCACTGGAAGACATGAAGAACAAACTTGAGTTAGAGAACATATGGGGAGAAAACACACATTTCGTGTTTAATTTCATTACTTTCTCATTAATTTCATTTTCTCCTTTCCCTCATTTCACGCCACACGCACTTAGAAATGTGCAAAATTCTCTCCACCCAGTTTATTTTATTTTGCCAATCATCAAAATCTCTCTCCGTGAGTAAATGTTTTGCTAATTAGGACAGAGGAACAGATTAAGTTCAAATGAGTAGGCTTCCTTGTTGATGATGTTGCTTTCCCTGCCTCTTTCCAACCCAAAAATCAATGTAAATATTCTGGGGAATTCAGGCAAATTTTCATTGACATGGATATAATATGCTGCTGAAAAAAAAAAAAAATTGAATTAGAAACTCTGTGAGAAAAGGGGATTGAGACAATGAGAGATACCAAAAATGGGAGATGCAAAACACATGTGAGTGTTATCCAAATTCTGAATTTCCAGGCCAAATCTGGCGAAGGGCAGAGGTGAAGGAAGTTGGTCCGTGTGTCCTCTCAGCTACAGGCACTTACAGAGAACACCCACACGGGGCAGACAGGCTTAGGAGAGTTTGTGGTGATGTAAAAGGATGCTGCACTTAATGGTTTTTATTTAACGGACTTTCAAGGCAACCTGGAGGATGAAACCTGCAAAAGCTTCTCACTGAGCTCACACCATGGTTTATTTGCCCAACTTTTAAAACTGAGCACTGCCATCAGGTGTGGTCCCATTATTTAGGGGAAAAAAAAAAACAAAACCACTGTGCACATGTCCAAGCATGGGACACCTGCAGGAAAACCCCTCTGACTTCTGGCTGAGGACCTTGGTCACCATCCCCTCACCACACTGGGAATTGTGCCAGCGGTCAGTTGGTCAGTACAACCAATCCACTGCCCAAAGGAGATATCCAGGCCTAAACCCCGCCATGAAACAAATACCTTGGCATAGGAGAGAGCTTTTTGCACCAGATGGACCCCCTGGTCTCTTGGTAAATCCAGTTCTTTGGCTTTGCCACAAAGAGGCTTAAAATTAATTAGCAGATTTTTTTTTTTTTTAAGAGTTCTGCATACAAGGAGTGTGTGAGAAAGGACATTCATCAGGAGATTTTCGGTGCTTACAGGCCAAGATGAGGATTTGTAGTTTGCAAGACAGTTATTTTCCAAAACTGGCAATTTCGATGTTAAAGGCTTGCAGATGAAAACATTCCCACCTTTCCCACAAAGACAGTCGGGAAGCAGGAGGCTTTCTGATTCTCTGACCATTTTTACCAAAAATCATCCGTCCCCTTTAGTCTTCCAATGAGCAAATCATCACAACCTGCAGTTGCTGAGTGCTGATTCAACTGCTGCTGACCCTGGCCAACTCCTGAGATGGTTCTGGAACAGCACCTGCCACAGCTGCTCCAAAAACATGGGGAGATGATGAGAAATCTGCCTAGTTAAGCAAGTCACTGAAAAAAAAAACCCTTCTTCAAGCACTTGCTCCCATATTGATTCATTTCTTGGCTTTGACAGAATGATTCTCAAAAGGCAAAGTGTTGGTGGGGGGTTTTGAACCCGTGGTTTCCTGGAACTTTTTCCCCCCCAAAAATAACCCCACACGAGGTGCATGCAGGAAACCCTGCCAGCACAGCCCACCTTCCAGAGCACTCACCCTCACCCCAACCCACAGCGCTAATCCACACCGGTTTTGTAATCCACGTCTCAAAATTCACATTCATTTGCTAATACTTTGGGGGAAAAAAGCAGATACAGCCTTTGGGAGGACACATCCACCGGTTAAAGTCACTCATCCACCAGTTCAAGTTGTTCATCCACTCCCTAGGTCAAGAGAAGACCCATCACTGCTGGAATTGAAACCCCACAGTACTGTTTAAAGTTATTTATTGTCTCAGCTCTGTGTTGCCTCCCAGGAGCTCGCAGTGCCTTCCAGCACCTGGTAGAGGAGGAAATGCACTAAAAATCATGGGTGAGCAAATCCTGTGCAATGCATGGTGGCACTCCTTGGTCTTGTTCAGCATTTCCACAAGAAGGAAACCCCCTTCTGTCAGGCTGCAGTGTTTTCCCAGGAAAAAAAAAAAAAAGGAACCAGTTTGTGCTGCATTAATAATCCTATCCCTCACTTCTTTAGCCTTTAGTGACTCCTACAAGCATTAATTAATTTACAAGCCCCTGGTGACCAAACTCAAACTAAACAAGATTTTCCTTGTCATAAACCCACCCTGCACGTGCACGACCATCAGCAAAATCCCTGATTTTCTAGGAAATAGCCTAAACTCAGTCTTGCCTTTATTATGTGCTTTTTCCAGCCTGCTTTGCCCCTTGATGTTTCTGGGGAGGTTTCCTTTGGAGGGAGGCTCTTGTCAGTGTTTTGCTGGTGGTGTTTGGGATCAGCTCTGGGTTGAACGGGGTTTGAAGCTCCATCAGTCTGCCCGCTCGGCCATGCTCTCCCCTGTCTAGCTGCTCATGCAGCACCAAAAAAAAAAAAAAAAAGGAGGAATTGAAGGAGAGCTAACCTAGTTAGAATTTGAAATGATGTTTTGAGGACTCATGGAACTGGAAACACAGGAAAACCATAGGAAAAAGGGACATCATTTGTAAAAGAAAGAATGATCTGAGATTGGTGGATTGCAGACTTCCTCCCACTCCAGGTTTGGTCTGGGTTGGCAGAGAAATTTAAATTTTATCCTTTAAAATACTGGAAAGGAAACCCATGTCTTTACAGGACTTGGGATTGCACCAATATTTGGAAAGAGAAGTTCACATGAAAAGATGGGTTCCCAAGACAGAAATCATTCCTCATTCCTGCCAAGCCCCTTAGAATAGAAATAGAAAAAATAGAAAAAATATTGGGAATGTCTGTGGCAACCTGCAGTACCCATTTTACTTCCCTGACCCAGCTCTTAATCTCAATGTTCTATTTTATCCTAACAAAGGATTTCCTGTACAATAATCTGAGGATAGGAGAGATGGGGGCATTTGCTCTAAGGAAAGAATAAAGAAGATATTATTACCAGGCTAGGCTACATCCAACTCTAACTGTTCAAGTATTAAATCCATTTTTCACCATCAGGAGTGTTATCCAACAACATGAGAAATACAAGCAAGAGAAAATATTCTCAAGTGAAGGAACTGATGGCCAAAGCCTCAAAGTTTGGTGAAATGCTTTTCCACTTCATGTCCTACATGCTGTCAGCACTAGGATGGAAAACCACAGAGCAGTAATTGCAAAGGACACTTCTTCTTTCTTGCACTGTCTCTGTCTGTAAGGCAAGAGGATGGCAAGTTAATTAATTATCTCCAGCATCAGTTTACTTGAAGATCTTTTTTTCCAGCAGCGCATCAAAGGAGACTGATAGAAGCCTTGATTAGAGGGATAATGAAGGAAATCTCTAATAGATTATATAATTTCTTGCCCGTCTGCAGCCATTCGCTGCTTCACAGGGCTGGGATTCACGCCTGGAAAATATCACAAGCATGTAAATCCACCTCCGATGCAAAATTTATGGAAAAATTCGAATAATTGCATGTTTACCATATTTCTGTCAAAGGTCTGGGAAAAAAGATATCAGATCATCTGACTTGCTATAGAGCAGAGATTTTCCACGTGTCCTGTTAAAGTCTCTGACTCTGTGAGGATAAATCCGTATTTTGAAGTCACATCAGACATGGAGAGAGAAAATTTATGAGATAATAGAGAGCAGGAGGAGAGCAGAGAAGCAGGAGGAGAGCCCACACTGATGTGTGGGTACGATGGACAGTTTGATGTCCATCTTGTTATCTGTCCCCAGAAGCCTTTTCCTAACAATGACCATTAGCAGGGGTGGTAGGTGAAGTGTTTTATCTGTTTTTTTTTTGCTCTTTCTAATCTTGCTTTCACCTGCAACACCACATCTCCCCCAGCCCTCGCTCCAAACCAGCAGGAGCCTTTGAAGGGCAGAGCTGGTTCCCACTGCAGAGGAGGAAACTTGGGTCCTGCATCCCTGTCCCACCAGTGCCCCCCGGTTTGCCTGAGCATTTGCAGTCCCCGGGGGGTTTCCATGCCATTTCCCTCTCCCCCAGGCTGTGCACACACTGCCAAGTCTAACAGCGAGGGGAAATGAAGTGTCAGGTTCTGATGCACGGACACACCGGCCTGATTCCTATCTCACACTGATAAACCCCAAGCCATTCCCAACGAGTCCCAGTGGCACGTTTAAACAATCCATTTCTTTTAAGATGAGGCTGAAGATTCTCCCTGGGTGCTGTTTGAGGCTTAATAAATTGTTGGTGGCCGCAGTGGCTCTGACCTTTGGATGCTCAGGCACCCCAGCACCAAC
Organism: Regulus satrapa; assembly: GCA_013396955.1. NCBI lineage: Eukaryota > Metazoa > Chordata > Aves > Passeriformes > Regulidae > Regulus > Regulus satrapa. The sequence goes on along the minus strand of VWZN01014469.1, from coordinate 303,633 downwards.
ATCTTGAGCGAGGGGTTGGACAAAGCACTGTGCTAACAAAGGGATCATTAATTCCAGCAAAGAGCCACAGAGGAGGACCAAGTCACCCACCAGAGCCATCCTGCCCTCTCACCAGCATCTCCAGCACCCTGTTCTTGTCCTGGCCAACAGGTGTCAGGAAGAGAAGCCCCAGCCCCTGCCCTGAGTCTCTTCTGTCCCCCACAGCCAAGGGCCAGAGTGAGTGGTGCCATGCAAGTGAGCAGAAGCAACAGCAGAGGGGGACTAGAAAGTGTTTTATGGGGTTAAACATCCCAGTCTGAAGTAAAGCAATTTCCTTCGGTCTCCTGCCATTTCCTTGTGGGGGCTTATCATCTCCAGCTGGGACAATATAAAGGCCCATTTAATCGAGATCCATTTAACACTGAATCACGCTAACAAGATTACTTAGCCAGGGCTAATTCTGCATTTGCTGAAGTGCAGTATCCAGGGTGAGTAATCTCTGTGTGCTGGTGGCAGGTTCAGAGACAGGTTAGCCACTGGCTTAGCATCCCAGACAAAACATGGAAAGCACATGGGGGACCATGACAATGAAATTGCAGCCCCTTTAGCCCATCGGGCTCTTTCCTTTCCCCTACTCAGTGTGATCAGTGTGGAGAGGGCTCACTCATTACCCCATAGGATCCTAAAAGGGGAATTATTTTCTTTGTCCTCACAAGCAGCTGAACAGGCAATACAGCAAAATCCTCTTCAGTCATTATCTGTTAAGTGCATGGCATCCTTTTGTGAGTTAAATGACACAGTATTTCTTGCATGGGACTGAATTCAAAAGGTTTTGCCTTCCATCAGGAGATAACTCAAGATTTGAGTGCTAATTGAATACATTTATATGCACACAAGTGATAGGCATTCATACAATTTTTTAAAGTAGATTCTCACCATTCAGTCATTTAAAAATATAGCACTAAGGGCTCTATTATTTATGATTATTAAATCACAAATCTGAGTAGCAAAATACTTCACTCAGGGAAAATGTGAAGAGGCTGTTTCAGAGGAAAAAATCTCCTTTCCAGAACTCACAGAACATCATCCCCGGAGGATGCTGATAACCGATACTGTTTTACAGCTAAGGCTCTCCAAGTGACTTCCTCAGGTACATGGATTAATCCTGATCACCCCTTCAAATGTTCCCAAATCCTCCAAATGGTCAGAGTTGAGGTGTTCAGGGGAGCTATTCACTTTTTTTGTACACGCTGACTCATTATGCCAGCGGTGCAGGGTTTGGGACATCCCCAGTCATTCCCTCCTTGCTTTCAGAAGATGGGTCTTGTCACTTCAGGGGGGATTCATCTCACCTGGTGTCAGAGGTCCACAAGACAAGTGTCTCTACTGGAGCGAGTCTCTTAAATGTGTAAGTGGAGAGAAATTGCAGTGATTTGTCTGACCTATTTTAGGCAACCACCTCCAGATGAGAGCAATTGCCTGCTGGAGGTGCCCATTTCTCTCCATTGATGGTAAATGAGATCTGAGTGCTCAGTGCAGATGCCGAGACCTGGGTGCCATCAGGTGAGATGGATCCTATCCACAGTAATTGCAGCCTTTCAAAAGGAGAGGCACTTTTTTTTTCCTTCCCTAAGGAGTTTATTTTAACCATTTGAGGAATTTTCCAAGCTCTCATTTCTGTCCTTGGTGTCTTTTGGTCTTTCTCCCCCTTTGAGCAGGCAGCCCTCAAGCTGTGGCAGCTGGCCTGTGAAAGGTGGAGGTGAGAGAGCCCTGGGTCTTTCCTTACACACAACAGAGCAGGACTCATGGCTTTATTTTGCCACCCAACCCAGAAGAACTTCTGTTCAGGGCTCAGCCAGTCAGAAATAGTTCTCTGTAAGCTGAGTGAGCACTTTTCTCTGGTGTGGACAAAAGCTCAGGCAGGGCAGAAGGACAGGAGCAGAGATGACAAGATGACCTCCACAGGTCCCTTGCAACTCTGTGAAACAACCCTGATGGGTTCTTGATTCTGTGAAAAAGGAAAAGCCCTCCAGGGCAATATCTTCCCACCAGGTATGGAGATCTCCATGCTCAGGGTGCTGCTGGGGACATGCTTTGCCCCTGGAAACATCCAACCCCTCCGCACTGCTGGGGCCGGCACCTCCAGCAAGTTTCAAGATATAAAAAAAAGTAATCTATGGAGCTGAGGGCCTTTAGGGCACTGCAGGAGCTGGGCAAAAGTCTTCAGTATCATCATTTATATTCAGATTTCTGGGTTCACTTGAACCCAGCCCACAACTTCTTCTCAAAAAGTGACTTAGACACTCAGGAAACAGAATGCCCCTGACAGGGGCTCTCAGCCCCAGCTGTGCACAAGCCTGCACGTGCCTGGTGCTACTCCACGTGCCCCATATCCACCCATTCCAGGAGGAGATTAAGGCATTACATCAGAGCTGGATCCTGGCCAGGTGCTGAGTTCACTGGTGAAACTGGGGTTCTGCTGAGACTTTTTATTCTGTTTTTTTATTGTGGTCTAGAGCTCAGAGCAGACGTTTGCTCCCCTTCCTTCTTCCCTGCCATTGCCCTCAGATACTAAACCATGCCCGTGGTCTCTGCACACGGCAAAGGGGGTTTGCTGGTCAGGTCTACACAGGGAATTCACGTACTTGACATCCACCCCCTCAGTGCCTGGGAAATGACCAAACAGATTTTGAAGTCTCATACGTGAAAGGGGCAGGCATGAGGAGAAACCTGAGTGTCTGAGGTTTGTTTTCCTTGAAAAACAAAGCGTTCATTCAAAACATTCAGCTGCCCTCATGACTTCATCCCCAACATCTGAAAGCAACAAAATCTTAAAATCTACCTAAAAAATATGTCCAAGTCACACTTCAAATTCAAGGGTATCCCTCTTGCAAGTGCTCCGGTTTTCTGCAGCTATAAAAAACCAAAACACATCCCACTGATATTCCTTCAAAGGTCAGTCCACTAGTCAAGGGGTTGGATTGTGCAGACAGCCCTGAGTCTTGGACATGTTGGAAGGAGCTGAGAGTCTTGAACTTGATTTCCAAGAAATATTTTCCAGACATTTTCCAATATTAATGGTGCCTAAAACAATCACAAATATGGTAAAGGCACAGGCTGGTATGCCCCAAGTTAGAACCCAAAGTTTCTTTCCTCAAGTTACCTTTTCTGAACCACTCAAAAAAAATCTGCTGGCTGCACGTTGCTCCATTACTTGTCTTGCTTTGAAATCATGCCATTATCTCTAATTGCTGGGGTTTGAAAGGCTTCAAGTCCTGCCTGTGTGTGTTCCAAGCAGGTACCAGGTGTGACAACCACCCCTTGATGTCACACCTGCTGCTTGGGCAGCGGTGCCTGACCACAGAGGCAAAGTGTCTTCCTCCCTGCAATAGGACCAAGCAGACTCCATGGGAATCGTTATTAACTTGCCTTTAATTACCAGCTAATTTCCTCCTGCACAGCCAGTAATTTCAAGCCATGTGGAAAGTGCAAGAAAACAATAACAAGGCATTTCCCAGAAAAAGGAGTGTAAACAAACAGGCAAAACACAGAGATTCAAAGGAGAGCGGTGTATTTGAACACTCCAAATACAACAATCTGAGAATTTTTCCTCCAGAACAAAAAAAA
>VWZN01014469.1:285150-299997 GCA_013396955.1 Regulus satrapa | reverse complement strand
GAGAATTTTTCCCCAAAAAAAAAAAAAAAAAAAAAAAAAAAAGAGCAGAAATCGCCCCGTTCCAAACCCCCCACACTTCCCAGCTAAATATTTAATTTTTAAGGCCATCCAGTGTTGCTAAGTTTTAGGGAATACCTTCTGGGTATTTCTAGCAAGGACTGCTTGCACCTAAAGAATATGCAGAGGTTACCACCTCTCCGTAATAAGCTGGTGCTGTAAGTTGTTCATCAGCTCCAGCGCTGCTCAAACCCTGCTTAGCAGCTGACAGACAGCAAGGAGAGCTGGAGGAGCGTGAAGGCTTGTTAGTGGCAAGGTTTTCCCAGCTGAGGCCCGGCCACGCGCTGATTGGCAATTCCAAGCACGGCGTTTGCCCCGCTGGAGCCTCCATATGTTTCTTCCCCTGGAGGAGCGATGAATGTCAATTCACCCCTTGGGGTGTGTCAGGCGAAAACCTTCCCGAGGGTGAAACGAGAGCTGACAGCAGCCAGCCACAGGTGCCCCACCAACTTCCCCCACCTTGGCCGTGCCAGGGCTCGGGGAGAAAAGGGAGCCGTGCCTGCTGGGTTTCCGTGCACAGCGCTGGAGAGAACAGCCCCCTCTTAAAATCAGCTGCTTGCGAACGAGAGCGAAGGGAACACACTCTCGCATCCCATAAAACTGGGAAATGGATGTTTGTGCTGGTGGATCGTCAGCAGGGATGTCCCCAGAGGTTGTGGCGATGCCCCAAGAGCGTGACAGTGGCAGTGGATGGACAGCTCCATCCTGTTCTGTTCACCCAAACACAGGGCAACACGTTTCCCTCCCTCGTGTCCATTTCTCATCTCAACACTTCCTCAGAGCATTCTGCCAGCGGCTCTTGACGGGCTTTCCAGAACTTAATTAAGCTTCAAGACACCTCAGTGAAGTTGACTAATGTAATTAAGTGAATCTCGCAGATGAGTAAGCTGAAGAGAGGTGAGATCACACAGCAGAATGATGGAGGAACTGTTATCCGGTGGCAAAGTTGGGCACAGGGCAAGGAGAGCTCATCCCCGACATCCTACAAAAATCTCTGCCTTTCCCTTCCTGTAGCTGTAGCTGATTATGCCATGACTTTCTCCTGGAAATGGTAGTTTGGACCATTGTCTTATCAAGAAAAGCAATTTCTTTTGACAAGGAGGCATGGAGGTAGAGCTGCTGACTCTGTCACACAGGGGTGTTTCTTGCAAGTATCAAGTCCGCAGTTATTATTATATTAAACTGGGGTCCAAACATGTATATTATTTCCCTGGAAGTGTTCAAGGTCAGGTTGGATAGGACCCTGAGAAACCTGGTCTGTCCTCACCCACTGCTGGGAGTTAGAATGAGCTGAGATTTAAGTTCCCTTCTAACCAAAACCATTCCATGATTCTGTGATAATTCTACATGTACATGAAATGATGTATTTTATTCTTAATAAAGATGACAAGAAGCTGTAGTCCAGTGGCTTCTATCAAATAAACTCTCTGAAATTACAGTAACTGTATGAGTTGTATTCAAATCATTCCCAGATTGTCTGGGTGTGTCCTAAATACAATTTCTGATGAGATTTCTTTCTTTAATTTCAAAGCAGCCTGGAAGAATGATTAAAGGGAAAGCCTGACTCTTGCTACAACCTGAAGCATGACTTATGTCATCAGTTTACAAGGGTTAATATGGACTTGAAGATGAGCATCCACCTAAATCCCCCCTTGACTGGAACCTAACTAAGCTGGACCATTCACTTGGGGAATTTTCCCTGTAAGATGAAGTCTAGAATGACACATTGGGGTGTATTTCATTAGAATGAAGTATTAGGGTCCAAAAAGGAGAAAGATGGAAAATTTCCCAGCTTGGACTTGGATCTGTGATGTATCACTTTCCTGAAGGGACTATCCTTCAAAACAGCCTTTCCAAGGAAGTTCAGCACATTCCCAGCGACCTTCTTACAAAGGGGTTTTTTCCCTCTGCGCCTGTATGACAAATGGCATTATTCTGCAGTGTCCTAAGCATCCTGTTCTCATCACACAGGGAGCTCAGCCCTGAGAGGCAGCAGTTCCAGCATCATCTCCCATTCCAAAATGTGCAGGAGCACTGGAGAAGAAATCACTCCTGTCTCAGCTGTCGATGAGTTTTGAGCACCTGCAGGGCTCTTGCTCGGCTCCGTGCTTGGCTCTGGGACTGTCTGGGAGCAGCCCAGAGGCTGCTGGCTCTGCCACTTCACACCACTGACTTCTCTTCCCACCCAGGCACTGGTGACAGCATCACCTGACACTCACCCTAAATCTGCCAGAGGGGATAAAATCCACATGACTGTGGGAAAATTCAGGTGACACCACTTTTCTTTAAAACTCTTGTTTCCCAGTGCTGGGAGTCCATGGAAAACTATGAAGTGATGGCAGCTCTTGGGACCTAAGCCACAGTGATTTTTTTTTTTCTGTTTTGCCTCATCTGTTTCTTTATATTTCTCTGTGTCCCGAGTGACTCTGACGTGGGAATTCCTGCTTTTCATTTTTCTGCTGTACAAGATGTCAGCAGATAACAATCCATGCTTCACTGCTGCTATTCCATAATTGAAAGAGCCAGCCATACATCAGCCTCAGAGCCTGCAAACCTCATCAATAAGTATTCCATTACTTGGGCATAATTTTCCACCAAACCCTGGATGAGACTTCACAGGCAATAGGGGGATATCGCTGAACCCACACTTTGCTGCAAACTGGTTCAGATAATGTCTACTAAACCATAGTCTATTGTCACAAATTAGTTTCTCAGACAACCAGCGTCTAGCAAAAAAAAAAAAAGTACTTAATATGCAAAGCTGTCTGTTCAGATCTATCTGTTTTCCAGGGAAACCACCTCAAGGGAAAGAGAGCTGAAGTCCAAAATAACAGCACACGTTTCTTTCCAAGTCAACATATGCAGATCTACACCTTTCTCCAGAAACAAATTTTTCCTGTGTCACCAAGAGGGTGGGGTGGTTTTTTTTGCTTGACTTCTCCTGCATTTTCAGCATGTAGGAGAGACCTTCTCAGCTTCTGCAGCCTTACAGATTGTGTGAGGGCACCGTGAAACTTGCTTGGCCTCTCTTTTTAGATTTAATTCTCTGCACTTCTCCATGGCATGTGAAGAATCAGCTTCCTGGTCCGTTTCAACAAAATCCTATCAAGTCCCAAGAGTTTCCCCTTTAAATAAATACCAGGGCCTCGAGTTTTAATTACTTTCTGTAGAATCCCCTTATCAGCAGCAGCTTTGACAGGCACAGGCTATACGTTATCTGGAAGCACAACTGAGATCTCTAACTCCTTCCGTGTCTTTAGCCCTTGAAGCTCATCTCATACCTATTACATATCATGCCCAGAAGCACTGCTGGAGTGCAGGCTCTGATACCTGGATAGGCAGCTCTTCTCCTCCACAGCTTCTTATCCCACAGCCTCCTTACACCCTTGCCTTGTTGCCAACACAAATAAACTGCTGATAATGAAGCCGTGCTGGCTATCTATCTGCACACCAGGCACCTTCAAAAGGTGTTTTTTTTCTGGCACAGAACCTTATTTTCATTCTGGTTTGCTCCATAAGCTTTGGGGCGCTGCAAACTTCCCTGAAGCTGGTGTCCAGAGCAAGGAGTCACCTGTGCAGGTTGTGAACTGCCTGCACTACCAAAGGTGTGTGGCGGCAGAAGTGGAGCAGCTGGGGAATTGGTGCCTTTTTGAGGTTCAGTGCACCCACATCTCTTTGTTTCACAGAGCAATTGCAAGAACCAGTATAAATTATCAAAGAAGAGTTAATCATAAGGCAATTAGAGTTCTGCATGGAAGTTCAGGTCATTTAATATATTATCTCTGAGGGATCAACCAGTCCAGAAGCTGCCTTATAAAACCCAGAGGGAGTGTGTCTCACCCCAAAATCTCCAAAACCTGTCTGCTGCAGTGCCGGCATGGTAACTTATTGAAGGATCTTCATTATAGATCTATTTGAGTGCATTCTCATTTTTGCCCTTGAAATCTCCAGCGAGAAGCATTGCACTGCCCAGTGAGAATTATGTTTGGCTCTTTCACCTCCTGCACCGTTACCTTGTCCCCTCCATCCCTCACATGCACAGCTGGAGTCTTGTCGGATTTTCATCTTCCAGAAATTGCTGGAGAGATGAGCTGTAACCTAAAGCACCCATACTTATGATCAGCTGTTTTCAAAGGCTCAGAGGGCTCTGTTCCTGAGCAGGACAGTGTCTAAACTCTGGCTGCAGTGCACACTTGCTGTTTTTATGCATGGCAGAGCTGTTCCTGCCCCGGAGGGCACCCAGCTCCTGCCTTTTTACCATGTTAATAGCCCTCCTTTCCTCCAGCTCACCTTCACGCCAGGAATGAAGTAGCCAAACTTCAGGGCGCCCAGAACAAAAGCAGGCAGCAGTTTAGCCTCAAAGCAAAAGTAGACATAAAACCCCATTAAACCTCATGGTTCAGCACAGGAACAGAGCGAAGGGGGGACCTCCCAGAGTCCTGTGCTTGATTCCAATAACCATCCATAACTACCCCTAAGGATAGTTTCTGAAGAGGGGAGAGCAATAAACAGCACTTCCCCTCTTCATTACACAACTCCAGCAATAACTATGATGAATGGCAACGAACAACTGGGTTTCATTGCTGGATTTCCAGGCTGTGGTGTCCAACAATAGGAGCATAATAAAGACAGATGGCAGTGGATTAACTCTTCTTGCAAGGCGGCCAGCGCTGGCTGTTCAGCCGTGCTCGTCCCCACCCAACAACGGCCCCAGCCCTGTCCAGCAGCAGGAAAATGCTCCTTGTTTTTGTGCAGGGTTAGGTACAATGGGGACGGGGGAAAATAGAGGGTTTGCTCTGACCAGAGAGCAAAGCTGAGCAATGGACACCAGTTCTGGTGTTGTGCTCCAAACATGCAAAAAAAAAAAAAAAAAAAAGAAATCCAAGTGGGTTTTCTGCAGAATCTTTCCGCTCCTCTTCAACGGATGGTATTAATTCCTGGGGTTATTTTTAGATTGGAAACCTCAAAAAGAAAAAAAAAAAACCAAACCCCAAATGAAACAAGCCACCATGAAAATGCTGCTGTTTCAATGTAAAAGGAGTTGTTTTTTAAAACTTGCTGTATTTTCCCTCTCCCCATTTTGCCCAGTTTTTCCATTTTAGAATCACAGAATCATTTGGTTTGCAAAAGATCTCTTAGATCATCAAGTCCAATCAATAATTAGCATAAATAATGGATAAAAAAACAAATAAATAAATAAATATATAAACAAATATTTTATATACAAATTATAATTATATTACAAACAATTATAATAATATTATAGATAACATTATTTTGCACGCTTTTTCAGTAGGCTGAATACGGCAGTAATAGGTGTGTACTGGCTACAATTTTAAGGTTCCCATGAAGTTTTGTGTCAGTTCAAGCAGTAGAGAACAAAGAGTCTAGGAGGGCTGAGGAGTGAGGAGAGCTGGGCTTTGCCCCCAGCCCCAGCAGAGCTTTGCTGGGTGCAAATGTATGAAATTCACTCGGATATTCAGCATTAAATCGGTGTGTGCACTGCCAAAATTAGCAGGGCAGGGGTCTCCCCACAACTAATTCATTGATTTTGTAAAGGGTTTGGAGACCTTCAGATGGAAGGTGCTAAACAAAGTGAAAATTATCATAATTTCTGCTGAAGTGAAACCACCGAGCAGCGCTGCTTCCATCCCTCACTGCAAACCCAGGCCCTGAAGCTGTTTGCAAGTCCACTGCAACCCAGCTTAATTCCTGCAGATGTATTTGTTATTCAGGAGCATCCTCTGGGCGGAATCATTTTCCGATGGAGTTTTTGGGAAACTCGTTTCGTTTGCCCATTCATGATCTGTTGCTCTGGATGTGTGACGGGCTACACAAAGCAGCGTGCTGCTGTTGCTGCCTGCTGCCTGAATGGCAGAAAGTTTATTTGATGGGGGAATAATGAATAACCAATAATGAGTACTCTTGGTTTTGTGTGAAAACAGATGAGCGTGTGAAAGGCGGCGTCTCTCCCCACTTTCCTGCCAACAGATCCCCATTGATGATAATGTTTTCCAACAGGGAAGAGCAAGCAGACTCTTGAGACCGCCAAATATCTGGCCATTCACAAAATCTGATTTGACTGTCTAACCAGAATCACTACTCGACTGCCTGAAATATGGAGGTGGCCGCTCTGGGGTTGACCTGTTGTCTTTATAAAGATGACAGAAGGTTTCATGAGCCTGTCTTTAAGATGTGTGTTAACCAGCCACGTGGCATGCTGGGCTCTTCTCCCACAGTTTCTCCCTACAGTACAGGAGAACTCCTGCTCTGTGGGGGCTTCTCCCCAACGCCTCATCTCAACCGATCTGTTCAGTCTGCAGGACTCCTGCAAACCCCATCTCTACTCTGGGGCAAGCCCCAAACTCCTGGCAGCGAGTCAGGCCAAAGTCCTGACTCCAACCACCCCAAATCCACCTCCACCCGGAGCTCTCCTCGCTGCAGAGAGAGGGAAAGCTCAAATTTACACAGAAACACTTCCTCGTCTCACTTTTTGCTGACCGTGTGACTCCCGGTTGCATGTAATTATTTTGGTATGCTGGTGTTAATGATGTGTCCAGTTCACTTAGCCTGTTCATCAGTATTGCTGGTCATTTGCTGTTTCTTTGTTTCTTGCCTCCCAAAAGGTCACTACATCATCAGCAAAACCGAGCACAATTCATCCATTATTTATCAAGCCAGGTTTACTGCTCACCTGTCCCTGATTTCAAGGCCGTGCTCTATCCACGCACCTCCCAGCCCACGCCTGGGCAGAGAGGCACCTACTGGCATAAAGCAGCTATTAAACAGAAATTGTCAATTGCTGAAAGTGAAGCTTGCTGTGCATTTCAGGCATTTGGTATAATTTTAAGACTTTCCCAACCTCAGGCCCTCCAACCCCACTCCTGCTTTGCTTTTCATTGACTGGAAAACGATTTATAAGTAAATCTATGCAATAAAGGACCTGCCTTTTGCTACTTGGCCTGAGTTGTGACCTGCTTTAACCCGCCATCAGCGAGGGCTGCCTGCATCTGTTACTGCCCCAGCCTAACTGGCTGCTGAGTGCTCACCACGGCTTCCTGCACTGCCTCATTGACATCTTCCTCTGGAGAAAAATCATGGAATGGCATCCCAGTGGGGTCCTGGGGAAAACCAGGGATGCCCATCACAGCTCTGCCCTGGACCGCCAGCACCTTCCCAAGGTGAGCGGCCCTGCAGGAGGAGGAGGGACCTGCATGCTCACAGCCTCTCCAGGGGTACAGGTGATGCAGAATGTTATCAAAGCTCCATCTGCCCCCGGGGAGTCTTTTAAATCTCAGCCCCTGAGAAGAGCAATAACCTTCAAAAAAAAAAAAAAAAAAAAAAAAAAAAGAAAACCCAACAGGGACTAACAAAAAAAAAAAAAGGAAACCCACACGGGACTTACTACAAAAAGGGAAAGTCTAACCTACAAATAAAGGCAATAAAGAGGCAGACCTCTGCCTCCCGATCACAGGCAGCAGGCTGAGCTGAGCCGCCCCGGGGTGAAGGCAGTGTCAGCGCTCCCGGAGCCGCCGAGCCCGGCCGGGTCACCCCGGGGCCGGGCTGGTGGCATTTGTCACCCCTGCTGCTGACACCGAGAGCCGGGAGAGGCAACGGGGAGGAGAGCGACGCCGCTCTCTGCTCCCCCCCTATTTGTCCTGGTTATCAGACTGGAAAAGATCACCAATTACCCTCTTCCCAACCACCACCGCTCCTGCCAACAAAAGATGAAAAGCACATTTATTTCTCTTAAGTGAGATCTTTTTGTGACACATAAGGACCCTTGTATACATGACAATTACTTGTAAAAAATGTCTCTCTGTCTACAGCACATCTGTAAATGGATTTAAGCCCATATAAAGGATGTAAAAATGGCAATAACTGCCCCAGTGCAGCTCCCTGGAAGCTCTCAATGGTGTTTTTTTCACATATATAAAAGCCAACACAGAACAAAAAGGCCTGTCAGCAAAGACAGGTAGGCTTGCCTTTCCACACCTAACTAGGGAAACTTAATTTTATTTATTTTTATTGACAATTTCAACAACTATTTCTCAATCATAAAAGTAAAAAGCACAGGCTCAGCTAGTCAGCCCATCATTTCTATTTAGCCTTTTATTTGTGTGAGGAACTCTTTGGAGATGCAATATCTTGTTTGCAGAGACACCCTAGTGGCAACACGACATTACTCAAACCACCAAATGGGGCTTGTGCACACATTGCAGCCTCCTCCTCCTCCTCCTCCAGCACCTCCAGGACCTTTATGAATCTCCCCCTGCACCCTGGGGCTCCTCTGCTCCCCCCACGTCCCCAGCCTCCCCCACTGCTGCCAGCTGCTGGCTGTGACATTTCGGGGAAGAGGAGCAAAACTCGGTTTAGAAACAAATGCTGCCATTGCCTGGTGATCATTGATTGGTTGGGGTTGTTTGGGGCTTTTTTGCTATTTTTTAAATGGATGTCCCCTGGGGTTCTGCCTCACTGACCATCACAAAGGGTGCTGGAGGATTTATCCTGAAATACAAACCTGACACTCATCCTTCCCTGGCCCAAGGGTTTCTCAATCTCCCAAGGAGTCAAAGGATGCGTGGAGGAATGAGAGGAAACCATTGGGACTTCCCAGCTGAGCAGATCCCAGCAGAGTTGCTGGGAGCTGGGAATCCAACGGAAATCTCTGGGACCACTCTGGCTTTGGGATAATGCTGCAAGGCCAGGGGTGAGCTTGGTCCCTGTCCCTCAGGATGGGCTCAGCAGTGACCCCCGAGCAGTGGCCAAGGGCCCAGGGCACAGAGCAGGGGGATCCCAGTCCCCTCACACCCCAAGGCAGCTGGTTTCCATCCCGAATTTAAAAGCAGGGACACGGAGGGTGGCAGGGACTCACTGCCTGTGGGCAAGGCTTGTGCTGCCTTCCCGGGGCGGGCGCCTTGGGCCACGGGGGATAACAGAACCCGGGTCGTGCCCCCTGTGCTGTTCCTGTGCTGTCACTCAGAGCCCACCAGACCCCGCTGCTGTTTGCACTCCTACCCCAAGAGCAGCTCTGGTGTCAGGTGTCTGCGAGCCAAAGGCTCCCCTCTCCGTGGCACGCTGTGAAAAGCATATGCAATGAGACTGCACCTTCTGTTCACACTCTGTCAGTAATCCCGGGCAGGCAGGTTTGCTGTTAACCTTCCTAATGGAAACTCTGCTCAGTGGCTCGCTGCCTCTGCCTCAGTTCAGTATTATCTGCAAAGATGCAGACTGTTGATTTGCGGGAGTCTTCTGAAGTGAGCGCTGCAGAGGCTCAGAAGGATGAGGCAGCCTAGAGCTGCAGAAGGAAGGTGGTTTCTTGCCCAAACACAGGCCAGGGCAGTGATATATAATTCCTACAGAAGAAATTACTCGCTTTAGCTGGTTTGGGGAGAGGGAAAAAAAGAACTTGTCTCAGCCTAATTACAAATTTACTTCTTTCTCTTTCCTCTCTTGCCATCCCTGCCCCTCACCCCCTGATAAAATGAGGGTAGAAAGCCCTGCAAATGGCAATATCCAATATTCATTAGTGGCTTGTGAGAGAGACAGAGAGACACAACTCATTACTGGGTTCTTCACCTTTACCCTTGACAATGGTTATTTACATAATAACCTGACCCTTAGGTTACTCTTCATTAACAAACACATGTGCAAACATAGAAGCAGCTGGCTACAACTCATAAATATATATTGTTAACCTTGGCTTAGAAGACTTACTTTCACTTACTAAAGAAAAAAAAAAGAGAAAAGGAGACATTATTTTGCATAGCCATTATGTTATAACCTCAGTAAATGGTACAATGAGCCAGAGGCTGCTGCGTTTGAGCTTGCAGGACACGGCACCAGAGCTCCTGCTGCTCTCCACATCCAGTCTCCAGCAGATTTGCAAACCAGCTCGTGTCTTATCCCGGTCTGGAGCATCTCCCCCTGCCCTGTGGGCACTGTCCTAGCTGGAAGATGGAGCAGACACCACTGACACTGGGAGGGGACTTAATCCAACTCTTCCATTCCATAAATCATCTCATTATGGCCCCTGAGCTAGGCTGTGGTGGGATGAAGTAGGGCAGGACCTCTTCAGAGTGGTTCAGCCAAGATGAACGGCGCCATTCAAGCCTCTGAGCAAGAGTTTCAGACTCCACATGGAAATATTCCTGTGCAAAATCTTGCAGACCAGAATTTAGAGCTTTTCTTCATCTCTCTGAAGGCATCTTAAAACAGCTTCTGAGCCCTCTTTTCCATCACCTGGCTCTTGGAGCCAACCTCCACAACTCGGAGGCCCTGTACCATATTCTCCCAACGCAGGCCCCATGACTTTGGGCAGAGGTTTATGATTTTCCAGGGAATACTTTGGTGGCCACACGTCAGTCAGTCACCCCCAGAATGACAAAGCACCACTACCACCACCACCCCCCCCACATGGAGAGCAGCTTTCATTTGGCCATGGCTTCACACACCTCTGATCAGGAGGTGCCACACAGAGGACCTGGCCCTTTTCCAGGTGTCCTTGTCAAGCTGGCAGGTGACAGCAGGAACCCGGTGCTCGGGCTGTACCAGCAAGCCAGGGATCAAACCAAAAGGTTTATGTTTTATTAAGTTGCTCAGAGGAACACACCCCCATCACCCTGCACGTGGAGCAGAGCTGTAGCACCAAGGGTGTTCACTGTCTGCTCCTGAGAGAGGCCAGCTGGGATCTCAGCACCAGCAGCTCCCTGCAGATGCAGGATGGGCTCCCTGGGCCCCACTGGGCTCACCCTGAGCTCCAGCTCCTCCCAGCTGTGATAATCACTCTCCTCAAGCCCTGCCCAGCCCCAGCTCAGGTGCCAGAAGGACACATTTTAGAGGATGTGAGTGGAGAGAGCTGCAGCTGTGGGTCTGCCTCCAGTTTGACATTTGGGAAACAAAGGAATTGCTTACTGAGAACTTAAATGGGGATAAGGTGCTGTTGGAACAGAAGTACATCTACTGTTTACAGAGTACAAATGTTAATTGTGTTTACGAATCCAAACCTGAAATTAACAACTCAACATTTGCAAAATCTCCCAGGAAAGGCAAACCCTGCTGTTCCAGGCACTCTGTATTATCCAGCACAAATCATTCTGAAGCCTCTTTACCTATTCACTCAGTATTTCCAAACCAATTACTAGCTCAGAGTTTGCAAAGCAGGCTGACACTTGGGGTTTCAGACAGGGACTTCCTTCAGTCCCACTACCAATCCAACTATGTTTTAATTTAGTGGAGAGGGAAAGCATATAATTTTTTAGCTCCAGGGAAGCCAGAGGCAATCACAAATATCCCTTGAGCTGAGTCAAATTTTTCAGTTTAAAGAAGCAGCCCATTCTATTGCAATAATTGGACTTTAGTGTCCCTTTCGTTTAAAGGAACAATGGCTGATCTGGAGAGCTGATGGCTTGGACAGCGGGCACCTCACCTTTGGGACCTGAGCCACAGACCTGACTGTAATTGCCTGAACCCAGAATAGCAAGCGCCCTGCTCGCATGGAAATAATAATAACAATAATAATATTAATAATAATGGTGATGATGATGATGATGAACACGGCACAGCTGGGTGTTTGTCTGTCAGCAACCCAGCATCTGGGTGATGCCACACCAAGGCAGACCTTGGAGAAACAAAGGCTCGGGCTGGTGAGGAAGAGGTGGGTGGAGGTTGGAGTTTTTGGGAAGGCCGTGACACCAGCCAGGCCGGACAGTTAGCTCCACACAACACCTCTGCACCACATCAGAGCTGAAAGGAACACCTCTCCAGCTGGAAGGAGTGGCTAAGAGAGATGTCCTTGGAGGGTGAAGGAGCAGAGGGGAACTCCTGTTCTGAGAAATGGCTGAGTGTCACCCTTGAGCAAGGAACAGCAAAGGACGGTGGCACGACTGAGTCCGTCAGGAGGCAAAGTGAACATTTATTAGGGCACACACACATTTATATAGCTTGTTTTGTGCTGTAGAAACACATTGGCTAACAAAGAACACTTTAAGCCTATTGGTGCAGGAAGGATCATCACCCTTTGGTAAACATCTCAGCATAAACAGCGCGTATCTCACGCTGTGGCATTTGCACAAACACCAGGTGCTGAGTTTGTTTTAATTCTTCCTCCAGACTTTCTCATGCTTTTCCCAGGGCCAGCATGGGAAAGCTTCTACTCCTTCTCTCTGACCACTGTCAGTGTCCACAGCTGAGAACTCTTCCCATTACGGTGGAAACTCAAGAAATTGAACTTCTTGCACTATCAGGCTGATTTCCAGAGCAAAGGGTTCCCCTCAAGTGTCCCACCCAGCAATGACCTCCATACCACCTCCCCACCTCCATCAGCAGAGGCTTTAATTGCCCCAGGAACTGTGATGAGAGAGGCCTGGTCCCACCCCTGCTGTCCCACCAGGGAGGGGATGGCAGCTCTCCCCAGCCTGCACCAACAAACCACAGTTCCCCCCTGCGCCCAGCAAATGTCAGCCCAGTATTAGATGCGGCGGTGGCACTTATAAATCCAAGTTAGAAAATGCCATCATGTATTTTTAATCCAATCGCCTCGTCACCGCATAATAAAATGAAAGGATTGCCGAGTTTGACTGGCATTTGTAAGTAGCATGTGAAAGGGGCTAATAGAGGGAGAAAATTAGCTGCATTTATCATCTTAACTACATTCATATTACACTCACGATCCAATTGTTTAAAAATTGGGCTTTTAGAGCAGGTCCTTTTGAAAGTTTAAGCATTCCAAACAACTGCGATTTATTCTCAGAACAAACATTACCTTAGAAAAGATTTATTCTGTAGCTTTTGTGAATTGTAAAAGGGATGGACTTTGTTCAGTGGGTTTCTGGTAAGTGCAGTCAGCACCAAAGATAGTCAAAACACTGGATTTATGTTCTTCACCAAGTGCTGATATTTGGAGAAAAAAGTGTAATTGGAACCCATTTAATATTTCAAAAAATCCCACAAAATCTTCCCTCTGAAATAGCCCTGAGTTTAACAAAATTTCCAAAACATTCAAAAGCTGAAGTGAGAGGGTTTTTAAAATTTTCTTTTACCATTTTTCTATTACAATTTTATATTACTCCTTAGCATTTAAGTAGTGGCAGCAAGTGGTTTTAATGGCATTACAATGTAAGGCTTGAAACCCAGTAGTAGTTTTGCTTTTCAAATCAGCAGATTATCTGTTACTCAGCCCTGACTGAAATATAATTATTTGAGATTCCCGTTTGTGATGTAATCAAAAGTCATAATTGAAAGAAAACAACATGAAAATCAGGAGAATGAAAGCTTTCACCAAACTCACTGTTGCTCAGCTGGGCAAACTTGACCAAGACACGTAGATATTTCAAATAGAACTAAATACCTTTATCCTGTAATTGAGTAAATAATTCAAAACATTAACAAAATATCTAGTTTTAGTGATTCTAGTGATATCACTAGATAATCGAGTGATAAGTCAGAGGTTGTTCAATGTGCACCCATGACCTGAATATATAAATATACATATATATAAACAATTCTGTGGCTCTGTGTGAAGTTAACCACCACTAATGCTTTGTTTCACAGAATTTTTGTACACTGGAAAAAAAGAACAAACATCATTTTTAAACTCTAGTTTTTTACTATACCAAAACAATGCAAACTTGAAGGAAACAAAAGTTTCCCTGAGATTTCTTGCAGGTGTTTGTGCAAAGTTCCTGCAGCCTGTGCTGAGCTCCATGTGCAGCTGCAGGAGCTGGCTCCCACACCTGAGTTACCTGGGGCCCAGTGATAGCATGAACATACAGAAAATCTCCTGCTTCCACAGAAAATTTCCACTCCTGGAGTCCTGCCTGCTCTTCTCCCATCACAGACCCCAGGGCAGCTTCCTCCCCAGTTAGTTATTATCAGTCCTTTTGGTCCCAGGGTGACCTGAGAATTCATTCTCTTGCTGAGATGTCTCTGCCCACCGGCAGCAGGAGCATCAGCAGCCAGTCAAAGGTTCCCTGCCTGCTCTGCTGATGTGAACCCCGGGGAGGTGGGCGTTGATTTTGTCCAGGGATGGTCCTGGCATTTCAGTCAGCTGACAGGTGCACCCTGACATGGACCCGGGTGCTTGAGAGTAGGCCACAGACTCTTCTGCAAAACTTGGGGTCTCCCCAGTGTGACGGCACCTGGTGGTCTGGAGACAAAATCCCCAGCACTTACAGCACGGCTGACACAGAGTCACCCTCCTGAGGGGCTGGGATGTCCCCCTGCCTCCCTCTGAGGTCCCTCTCTCCTCTGATGTCCATCTCCCCTCTGATATCCACCTATTTCCCCTCTGATGTCCACCTCCCCAGTGATGCTGTGGGTCACTCACTCCCTCTGCCGCCAGCACCCCCTTTTCCCACAGAGATGTGGAGCAGAGGAATGCATTGAAAGTGTCAAGAGAGCTTAGGGGAGGGTAAATCCCAAGGAAAAAAATCAGGAAATAAGCCGCTGGGCTCAGGACTGAAGCTCTGCAGACACCGTGAGGTCTGCAGGGCCCTGGTCAGGCAGGAATGACCCTTCCTATGGGAGAAGGTGGCAAAGAGCCCCTTCATTTCTCCTGCTCGTTGCTGGTGGAACGCTGAATCCCAAAGGCGAGCTGAGCTGCTGCCCCTCCTTCCAGCCTGGCCACTCCATCTCTGCCCAACTCGCCGCTTGCTGCGGCAGCTCCCCATCACCCTGTCCCTTCAGCCGGTCCCTGCAGTGTCCCAGGCGGGCTTTTCCACCCGTCCCCGCGGCTCCGGGCCCGGCTGAGCTCTGGGAGCCCGCAGTGTGCCGTGGCGATGGCCGGGGCTC
>VWZN01014469.1:254830-273540 GCA_013396955.1 Regulus satrapa | reverse complement strand
AAAAAAAAAAAACAACCAACAAACACCAAAGGTATTTCTGATTCAGACTCTACTTCTACAACAACAACAACAACAACATGCATGGGGTTTGTGCTCTTAATTCCCTGCAGCCCAGCCAGGCCATGGGCTATTTAAAGGTCACCCTGCAAGAGTAAGGCTCTGTAAGAGACACTGCCCCAAAAGCAGGGAGAGGAGCAACAGTGGCCAAGGACCACTGTAATAATCATATATCTGGATATTATTTTCTTCCCTCGCACATGGTTATTAAGAGACGATGCGGGTCTTAAAGCTAGAACCTTTTGCTCTGGGAAAATTATATGTGACACTTTACATACGGATTAGATAATTAATGTATGTCCTGATTTCTTCCACCGTAACATAAAAAGGGCGAGAGCAGTGCTATAATTCCAGATAATTAAGGAGCGATGGAGTTGCAGTGGCCTCCATGGTGGTGGGAGTGCTGCCCGCTGTCATTAGCGACGGAGAATCCCTCTCTGTTCTCCACACCTCGCTGCTGGCTCTGTCCTCCTCCCCAGGGGCCACCCAGCTGTGGCCCTGCTGTCCCTGCCCGCTGCCACCCAACCCAGCCCCGTCCCTCTCCTGCCATCTGAAGGTGCCAGGAGGAGGCAGGACCCTGAACTTGGCAAAGTGCAGAACAGCAGAGCTGGTTTGTGCTTCAGCAGATGAGCCCATCCCGTGGAGTGTGGGCAGCTCCTCACAGCCAGGCACACGGGGCTTGGGGTGAGGGCAGCCACCTTGGCATTGCTCCCAAACCTTGGGTGGTACCAGCAAAGAGCTCAACCAGTTCATCTCCTCCTTCTCCTGCTATCAAAGGACATCACGGAGGACAAGTGCAAAGCTGGGCTGGCCACACTGAGAAATGGGTGCCACACTAGTGCTAAAGTGAGCTGAAAGCTCCTAAAAACGCAGTCCTGATGAGACCCCGCTCTGGCAGAGAGCAGGTGCCACCCGTGTCCCTCAGTGGGGACTGCAGGGTGCTGCACCTCTGTGCTGGCACTGGAACTCTGGTGCCTCTGTAGCATGGGTGGACAGAGCCTTTGGAGATACAGCAGAGCAGGGCAGATCCCTTCCAATGCAAAAATATTCATACCGAGCACAATTTGCATTAAGCCCAAACGAGTTTTTTTCCAGGGAGGTAGGCGAGACGCACTCGTTTAATGTAAAGAAAATGCATGTCGGTGCATGGGGACAGAGCATCTTTACAGAGTATCCTGAAATCCCTGCAGGACCTCCCTGCCTGCTGTGATCAAACATTAAAATCTAGAGCTGTCGCTAAGCAAAACAAACAGAAACTGTCTGTGCTTTCATCTGCACAGCATCCTGCATCCTGCCCCGCCGAGTGCTCCTGCAGCAGGGACCGTGCCGGGCTGGGGGGACAACAGCAGCACCCGAGGCACAGCACGGTGGGACGTTAATGGGCTCTGAACAAGCAGGTGTTTCCCGGTTTGCTCCTGCAGCGGGAACTGGTTTTGGCTCGGTGTGGCCTCTGAGGGCTGTGGGTGCCTGCTGTCCCCAAGGAGGAGCAAATAGAAACAACGCAGGGAGCAAGAGGGGCAGCCCCAGGTGAGAGGTCAGGGATGTAGGGCTGTGTCCCCCTGCACTGGTCACGTCTGTGTGTGCCAAACCTCCCTTTTCCTGTGCAGCTGAGCTCTGCTCCCAGAACGAAACAAAACAGCAGCAACAATTAAAAAAAAAAAAATTAAAAACCCCCAAACCTACAGGCAAAACCCACCTGCCCCAACTGCGGAGCTCTCAGACAGGCTCCTCTCATTTCCTGGGGCTTGGGCACCAACGGAGGAGCGGAAAGCTCGGGCTGCAGGTGAGTGATTGTCTCTTTGGGGCTCCTCACTCCATCTCTGCCCATCTCTGCAGCCTTTGTTTACCCACACGGCTGCTCCCCAGCGCAGCACTCGCCGCTCTCCCTGCTCCCCAGCACCCTGACCATTCCCTAGTTAAAACACTAATAATAATAATCAAGCCGTGTTATTTTTTTCCTCCTCCTGCAGGATCTCCTAAGGCTGTGAAGGTCTCAAACGTTTGACCAGGAGCCTGATAAATGCTTGCCTTCAGCGATGCACTTTCTTGTAGCACCTCTGAAATATGTATGCACATGTTATGCGGTGTGGATGCATATCAATGCCATATCTACCTTTGCATATTAAATCATCGCCACATCTTCTCTGGCAGTAAAATATGCAGAGCATATGCTAAAGACAGCATCTCCCCTGCCTAAGCACAGCAGCCCTCCCCCTGCACACTCTCCCCCAGCACAGACTGTGATCCCAGGTATTTCAGCCCCTCTCTTTTGTTCTTCTCCTAGGAGAGGTATTTATTTTTATTTCCTCCCTGCACGCTGCCTTCACTGCTTTAAGGACTCCTGTTACTGCCTGCTTACATATATATTCCAGCTAGAGCTGTATCCTAACTTCTCTCCCCCTTTGGAGGGAAGACAAATACGAGACAGGGTGGAAAAGCTGCCTGAAATAACAAGCCAGCAGGAGCATGGGATTGCCTTCCCTGTATTTATCCTCTCCCACTGCACAGCCCCGTGCAGGCACTCAGGGATTTCAGACAAACCTCAGGCCCTGCCATCACTGCTGCCCCATCTCCTGCTTTTACACCTGAGCAGTCAAACCTGGCTGACATCACATTTGAGTTACAAAAAAAGGGAGAGAGAGGTTTCTGAAGGAGAGCAGGAATATTCGCTTTGATGATCACTGCAATAAGAGCCAGAAATAAGAATAATATTGAGAGGCATAAACCAGCTGCTAGGTGCTGGGATTAGGCAGAAATCTCTTGTCAAGATCCACTCCTTGGAAGGAGCCTTGATCCTGCTCTTGGCAGCCATGGAATTGTGCAGTGAGTCCTGAGCCTCTCCCACTGTAGGGCTTCCTATTCTGCAGGTTTAATAAAAATGCTAAAATTGACAGTGGAGCCATTCCAGTTCACAGACAAAACATGCTCCCTTCCCCTTGGGAATCACAAGAAGTGGCTTCCCCAAAACAATCCCATGGGCCCATACTTGTGTGCAGGTGTGCCAGGCCTGGAAGCAGGAATTGTGCACTATGGAAGGTCCTGACTGGCTGCTCTATTATAGATGTAGTAAAGATAAAGATGATAAAGATGATGAAGATAATAATAAAAAAATAATAAAAATAATAATAATTTAAAAATAATAGTATAACCCAGGCACCCAAACTGACAAATCCTGCAGTCCAGCCACTGGGCAGGCAGGGAGCTGTCATCTCTCTGTTCACACCAAAGTTCCTGGGGCAGTGGCAGAGCAGAGGGACTTGCTGCCCTGCCCTCCACACAGTTCTGAAATCCTCCCCTCCTTCCCTCTCTCTGCAAATAGGCCAAGGATCCAGGTTCTGCTGTGACACCCCACAGCTTAGCTGGCTGGTGATCAACCCTTGTCCTTCCTCACCTGCTAATTCTCCTCTCCTCGCTGGGGGCTTCGCTCAGGAAATCCTTTTCCACACCAACTTGACTCTCTCCTCCTCGTCCCACCTTTCACTCACCCTAGTTTTGCAGATTTCAGAGAAGAAGTGAGGAAAGCTGTCACTGGTAAAGGAAGCTCTAAGAGAGCAGAACAGCACAAGCCCTTTTGTTTCTGTAGATGTCAGAAGGAGCAGGATTAGTGAGAGCTGTTTGCTCCTCAGCTCCCAGGTGGCTGCTTTCTCCTGCAGGTACTGACCTGCTCACCTTTCCCAGCTCTGCAGCAGAAGCCCCTGCAGGGCCATCCCAGCCCTGGTCCCTCCCCACGCAGAGAGCAGAGATGCTTGCTCAGCAGTCCCACGTCTCATCCCCGTCACGCAGCGCAGAGCTGGGGTCACGAGCTGTGCAGGGCTCCAGCCTCCCCACTCTCCCTCCTGGCTGCCACCACTGTCATTTTCCAGGAACAGAGGGACCAGGCTGGTTATGTCACCACGTCACCAGGCTCATTTCTACCCACAGCTGCCTGCTTTTCAATTACCACCTGCCCCAGGTCAAAAAGAGCTTGACCCCTTTCACCCAGTGAGAACATGCTCAGCTTTGACCTGCGGCACAAGAACAAATCCTGCAGCACAGATTAACAGCACAGGGAGCACTTTCCAGTGCTTCTCTAGGAAGCAAAATCCTGTTAAACTCTTTCAAGAGATCAAGGAAAGCCCAAAAGGGCTCCAGCCTGAGTCCCCCAAGCTCTCCAATGGCACTGTGTCCTACAGAAGCCTCAACATGAAGTAGAATCTCCCTGACAGCCTTTTGGAGCTTCGATCCTCAGTTCTGGCATAAGTCAGGTCAGCCAGCACAACATGTGGAGCTGCTGGAGCAAGTCCAGAGGAGGCCACAGAGGTGTCTGAAAGGCTGGAGCCCCTGTGCTCTGGCCGGGCTGGGAGAGCTGGGGGTGCTCACCTGGAGAGGAGAAGGCTCCAGGGAGAGCTCAGAGCCCCTGCCAGGGCCTGAAGGGGCTCCAGAAGAGCTGGAGAGGGACTGGGGACAAGGGATGGAGGGATCCGACACCGGGGGAATGGTTTCAAACTCAGAGAAGGCAGAGTTATACGGGATATTGGGAAGGAATTCTTCCCTGGGAGGGTGGGCAGGCTCTGGCACAGGGTGCCCAGAGCAGCTGTGGCTGTCTCTGTATCCCTGGCAGTGCCCAAGGCCAGGCTGGATGGGGCTTGGAGCAACCTGGGACAGGGGGAGGGGTCCCTGCCCATGGCAGGGGCTGGAACGAGCTGATCTTTAATGTCCCTTCCAACCCCACCTGTTCTGTGATTTCCCGACCCTCAGTGCTGCCTGTCCAGCCAGGTTCCTGAGCTGTGGGGTCAGTACCAGGCTGGTGGCAGAGCCTGGGGATGTGAAGCTGAACCAAGGCCAGGAAAAACGCGATTGGGTACATTTCAAACCAAGGTGTGATTTTCATTTGCTGGAGCTGCAGCACACACAGCCAAAGTGGGGTGCCCAGACGTGCTGAGGGCAGTGACAGCCCACTGACAGCCAGCTCTTGGCTCCCACAAGGACAGGGCAGCCATCAGCTAAACCCATGCTGCTGGCACAGAGCTGCAGAAAATCAAACCCAGGGAGAAGCAGAGACAAGAAACAGACACTTCAGAACTGCTGCTACAAATTTTAAGAGGAGATGGGCCAACTTCATACATCTGTCTGTCTTTGCAGGAAGCTAAATTAAGAACCACTATAAAAAAAACCAAACCCACAAGCAAATGAAAACACGAAATCTCTGCCAGTGTGGCCAGTGATCTTCATCTCCTGTGGCACCTCGAGGCTGGGCCTCACCCAGAGGGCTGGCCCTTCACACAGGCTCTGCCAGGAGAGCAAGAATTTCCCCCTGGCATCACCTGCACAGCCTGTCCCTGTGTCTGCAGCTGCAGAGGTGGCGGTGAGGGTGCCCCAAGCCACCGTGGGCTCCATCCCTCCCCTGCCTGCTCCTCGCAGGCTGCTCTGCCCTCCCTCCCCAGCCGCCCTCCGAGCTCTGAGCAGCGGATTTGTGCCCATTTCACCGGCAGAGAGATTTTTCTCTAGAGCTGGTGTTCCTCTCCGTCTTTCAGGATGAATCATTGCTGGTTTAAGCACACAGCAAAGATTTATGCAGTAATAGATGTGGGGAATAGCTGCGGCTCCGGGGTCTCAGAACAATAATACATAATTCAGAAATTAATACAGGGTAGCAAAGACAATGGGATTTGAAATGAACATTATCGGCCAAAGCAAAAGGAAAACTCCACAGGCTCATCGTGTGCAGATGCTTCCACCATCCACACACCCAATTATAACTTTAGCTCTTACAAAGGGAACTGACTTAAACCATTAAATCTTTATTATTTTTTTCCCCATGGTGGGAGGGGGAGTGGGAGTGCAGATTCCTTAAAGATAGAGAGTTTAAATTAAGCTTTAAAACTGTGACTGAGCAAGATTTAATACTGACAATTAGCCTGGACAAACAGTTAATCGTCCTGCAGGCATAATTTATATATTCTCTGTGCAACAGGGAGAGAATGTCAGCACATTGCACTGCAAATTAGTGCAATAAAAGAATCTCATAACCTCTAACAGCTCTGCTGTCTGACAAAGAGAGATCATTCCTCCTCTCCCCATGCTGTTGCCTAGCCACACTCCCATCACCCTGGGCTGCTGCTCTTGCATTTTAGACCCTATTTCCCAGCTATATCTACTGCCCAGACCTCTCTGCCAGCCACAGCACTGGTGGAGAGCTTTGCCAGATCCCCTGGAACGAGCCAGGTTGGAGCTTTGGTGGGAAGAAGAAGGTAAAAAGATAAACAAGCATCTCACAGGATGTGGTGGTGATTCTGGTCCTGAATTAGCAAAGCAGTTAAACCCAGGGCTTGGCAGAGCAGAGCCAGACCCAAGTTCAGAAAACATCTTCCCAAGGTGGGCATTAGCCAGCGTGGATGTGTGCCGGGGTGCTGGGTGTGTGCTTCCAGGTCAGGTGTTCCAGGTAAAATTTACAAGTGACACCAAGCAACAGCACTTTGTTTATTTCCCAAAGAACTTTTCCAGTGTCTGGGCCACTGTGATGGGTAATAACAATCCCCAATAAGGATCTCTCTGGATGTTTTTATTTGGTAAGGACACACGGGCTGGAACACCCTTTAGCAGACCATGGCTGTATCTCATTCTTTATATTCTCATGTTAAATCTCCTTTAGAAAAAGTTAAATATTCTCTCAGCATTCCCCATAGGTCCAGTGGCTATCGCTGTAACCCACATGTCATATCACAACAGAAAGAAAGCAGGAACTCATAATGAAGGAGAATAGAAAAAAAACCCAAACCTTTAACAATATAGCCCACATCCAATATTATTATTTCAAGAGTATTATTTCAGTGGAGGCTTTCATAATGACTTACTGACCTAAACTATTAAAAACCATCCCCATGTCTGCAGTGAAACAGATGAAGTACTCCAGAAATAGCTACAATTCAGTGATACATATATTATACACTCTGCAAATTTGTTGAGGAACTTTTATAAGAGGGCTATAGAAAATTAAATTAATTATTAATACGGATCAGCAATATCTTTTCGCTCATCTCCTCCCAGTACCATACAGGTGGCCCGTGCTGTCCTATTCTTCCACTCAGAATTTTCTCTGCTAAAATTATTTTGCCTTTCTGTGCTAAAGGAGTCTGTGGGAGGCTGCTGTATGCAAAGAATTTGTTTTAAGAAAGGCAAAATGTTAGATCCCTCAAAATCAGCTCCTAACCAGTGGGAGACACAGGGATATTGGAAAAAAAAAAAAAAAAATCTTGTCTTATTCAAGCATATCCTTATTTCCTGTGAAATTAAATTTGCATTTCTTTTGGGGTAGAAGAAAAAGGAAGTGGGGAATTATAGTCCAGAGAAAGCTAGTGCAGGGATAAAATATAAAACTCTACTGGGACTTCCAGCTTTTAGGCACAGCAGGAAACTCAATACAGATTTACTTAAAATAGGTTAACAAGGCAGTTTGCCATCATCTTCTTTTAGCACTAGAGGACTCTGCTTTCGAAGGACACAATTAAGGGAAAGAAGGAAGAATCAGGACTCAGTGGTGCATTTCCAGCACTGCCTTCCGCTGTAGTTGGAGCAAATAAAGTCTTTCTGCTTCAATTTCATATCAGAAACGTGGAGAGAACAAGCAAGTAGGGCAAACCAGGCCTGTGCTCCACACTTCCCAAAGACCTGCTCCAGTACCTGCTCTCAAAGACCTGAGGATGCTTAAATGGGAACCACAGGCAAGCACAGAGCACAGTCATCATCACAGGTTTCAAATTCTGCCCAGCTTCACACCCCTCTGTTCCCTCTGAGAACATCCAGCAGCGCTGAGCAGATAAAAAAGCAGCACCACCAGGAAATCATAAATGGCCTTCCCAGAAAAAAAAAAAAACCAAAAAAAAAGCCCAAAAGCTTTCAGGATACATTTAGGAGCATGACAACGCCAACACTGGCTTCCTGCAGGTTTACATGCTGTGACACCTGTGAAAAACAACATTTGTTTGCACAAATGCTGAAAGCACAACAGGTTCTCAGTGCCATTTCTCTAAAGACACCAGCAAGGAGCACACACACCCCTCTAAATGCTCACATGCACCCAGCACCAGCTCAGCTGTATGGAAAACATGCCCAAACACATTTTTAATAGGCAGTTTAAAAAACTCCAAACCCTTAACTGGAGGAAAAAACCCCCAAACACACTAAACACTTTCTGAGCAGTCATTACTATTTCTTAGTGCCACAGTGAACTGTTTTTTAATGCAGCCTAAATCTTTTTATTGCTGTAAGCTCCACCCAAACACTGACTTTACGTGTCTGTGCTGACAGTTGTTGATACCAACAGGAAAAAAAGGAATTTTGTTTGCATTTGTTTGCATCTTTGACCTAAATGAAAACAGCAAATATTCTTCAGATATATCAACACGGCTTTGTAAGGTCATTTGTTTTCTCCCCCAGTGCAGTCACCATCCTCTCTGGGACCACAGGCAGGGCAGGCTCAGTCCTAGGGCTGCTCCTCATGGGCAGGCAGTGCCCTGCAGGGCAGCCTGGCCACTGCACTGCCTCGCCCTTGCCCATGCCAGGGCCTGCTGGGCAAGGAAAAGTCCCCAAAACAGCTCTGATGTCTTGGAATAAGGGAAACACAGGAGGAGCTGGAGTCATTCTGTGTCTCTGCTGCTGAGGGGCCAGGTGAATGTCTGTGCAATGGGAGCAACTCCCTCATCCAGGTGCTGCCATGCCATTTCATCCACGCAGGCTTTCCCTGTCCCTGGGCAGCAGGGCTGGGGCCCCATGGCAATCTGCAGGAGCTGATGAGGCTGAGGGGGCTGGCACAGCCCACGTGAGGGCACAGCTCAGTATCACCTGCCCAGGGTAGGTTTCCACATTCCAAAGCCAGGTCAGTCCCTTTCACCTGGAGCTAAAGCTGTGTGAACAAGTCCAGGAGGTTCCAGAAGAGGTTCCTGCCCTGCAGTGCATGGATTGCCCATAAGCCCATGGCAAACAAGGCACCCAACAAGGGATCAGCTGGCTGGAGGGGGCATTGTGGGAATGCAGAGTCCCTGGGCACGCTGCCTTTCAGGGGTGTTTTCTCAAGGGAAGGGCAGTGAGAGGGGCTGACATGGTCACCTGCACCTCTGAGCTGTCACTTGCACCTCTGACTGGTCACATGCACCTCTGAGTGGTCACCTGAAGCTCTGACTGGTCACCTGCACCTCTGAGCTGTCACCTGCAGCTCTGAGTGGTGACCTGAACCTCTGACTGGTCACCTGCACCTCTGACTGGTCACCTGAACCTCTGACTGCTCACATGCACCTCTGAGCTGTCACCTGCAGCTCTGAGTGGTCACCTGCACCTCTGACTGGTCACCTGAAGATCTGAATGGTCACCTGCACCTCTGAGTGGTCACATGCACCTCTGATTGGTNGGTCACATGAAGCTCTGAATGGTCACATGCACCTCTGACTGGTCACCTGAAGCTCTGAATGGTCACATGCACCTCTGACTGGTCACCTGAAGCTCTGAATGGTCACATGCACCTCTGAGTGGTCACCTGCAGCTCTGAATGGTCACATGCACCTCTGACTGGTCACCTGCACCTCTGAGTGGTCACCTGCACCTCTGAGTGGTCACCTGCAGCTCTGACCAGCTGGGCTGGGCTCAGGAACTGCCCCAAGGAGAGCTCAGCCTCACACATCTCTGTTGGTAACAGCCTCAGGCTGGGAGCCTGACCCTGGGCGTAACTCCAGCTGTGGGGTGGCAGCAAGATTTTACTAAAAATAAAACTGTTCTGGTGTGTCAACAGCTCTGCAACCCAGCAGGAACAAAGGGCTCTCAGCAGCCACCAGAGAGACACAGGCGCCAGAGATCAGCTCCGCAGGACCCCACAAGCTCGCTTACATCCCACACTGCCTCCAGGTTTACAGGAGAAACAAATAGGGGGGAGTTCTTGTAAGGAAAACAGTCGCTGAAAATTATTACTGATTTATTTCCCCATGAAAAGATGGCATTTTGTAAAGCCTTCTGTTCAAGAACAGCCCAAAATGTCAATGAAACACATTAAATCTCTTATTTATGATAATTATGCGTTAGTTTGTCTGTTGTGACTAGAGTGAACCTACCAAAATAGTAGGTGAGTAGTGGGTGAAACGCTGCTGTTTTTTGAAGTACTGGCATCTACTAAATACTGATCAAAAACAACTTTTTGCCTTCTGCAAAGATGTACCTTTGCTAACAGACATCTGCCAGTTTGATGTCATGAAATAAAACGCAGAGATATGGGAGATGGATAATATAAGCATAAGGAAGAAAAATGGAATATTCAGAAGTCAAAAACTTCATTTTCATTTTTGAAACAGATTTCTCAGAATTGAATAATTCTGAGCAGCTCAATTTAAAAAAAAAAAAAAAATCCGTTTATTCACTGAAGAAATGAATTGAATTATATCTGGAAGTAGCTCCATTTCTGGTGAGATACGAAGACAAAGCTTCAGCCAGACTATGGTGAAGTGTTGGATGTTAACTGGGGGAGCCCCAGGGGAGAAAAGGAGGCTGGGGAGAGAATTTGTTGCTCTCTACAACCACCTGACAGGAGGTTGTGGCCAGGTGAGGACCAGGCTCTTCTTCCAGGTAACAGGACAAGGGGAAATAATCTCAAGTAGTGCCAGGGGAGCTTTAGGCTGGACATCAGGAAAGATTTCCTCACCAAAGCACTGTCAAGCACCAGAAGAGGCTGCCAGGGGAAGAGGTAGAGTCACCATGATTGAAAACCATGCAAATGTGGCTCTTAGGAACATGGTTTATTGGTGGCCTTGGCAGAGCTGGGTCACAGGTTTGACTCATGGTCTTAAAGGTCTTTTCCAAATGAAATGATTCTGTGATCATACAGTTAAAAGCACTCGATTATCACACGTGAGCTGAAGGCCTGGCGGGTTCCAGCTCCTTGGGATGGCTGCGGGTGCTGCTAATTAAGTCCAGGAGCTCAGCCTGGATGTGCAAAGTGCCTTGCCCAGAAGAAGTGCCTTTCACACCTCGTCACTGTGCATTATAGATCTGTTCCAACAAAATTATCCCTTCAGCATCCGCTGTGTTGAACGTGGTTTCACATTAGTCATCCCTGAAATAGAAGGCAGTGAATGGTCTTTATCCACTTAATGAGGGTGGTAATCACTTTATTCCAATGGGTGCAGCCTGTAGCCCACGTGCACGGTTTATAGTACTGAAAAGAGCACTTCTCACACTTCCAACTTCCAGCGCTGGTTTCAGAAAATGAAAATATTTTTTAATAAAAAGCTGGGCTGTTTCAACCACAGTTGCTTTTCTTAGAGTTTATTACAATTCTATACAAGTTTAATAATATTAAAATCTGCTGTGTAAACACACTTCCTGCCCTTGGTACCTTCTGTTGGTTTATCGTGAAGTATTTCACTGCAAAATGCTCTTCAATGGCCCCAGATTGTGACACCAGAGAGCAGACAGACCTCAGAAGAAGGCTGAGCTCTCCTTCATATCCCTCTACCACCAGTTCCTCCGTTAGTAAATGAAATATATTCTGAAAGGTTTCAGTTTGGCTAAGCACAACATTTGGACCCTTTTGAGGGCAGGTTTTTTTTTAACTTTTATTTTGCTCACAAGACTTCTGGTCTTTCAGGATGTGTAGAAGGATGAGAGCACACACGGATTAACGACAAGGAATTTGCAAGGAGCTATGACAGAGGAGAGGGAAATAGGTCACATTTTTAGGTTTAGTAACATTAAAGGTGCCCCTTTAAGGAGTTAGTGCTAATGAGCCAGCAAATTATTGCGCTGGAGTCAAAACTGGCCTTCTGGTTCTGCAGATCCGGGGAACCAATCTGGAGGTGCCCAAGTGGAAAATGATGTGGTTTGTGGAGGTCACTACTCCAGGTCGCTGTTTGTGAGGGCTGCCCACAAATATATCTCAGCTGAAGGCACTCACAGCAAGCGGCTGCGACCTCTGCAGAGATCAGCGAGCAGCGAGCAGCTGCGATGGTGAGGAAATAGACTGGGAATAGGCTGGGAATAAACTAGGAAATAGGCTGGGAAATAGGCTGGGAATAGGCTGGGAATAAACTAGGAAATAGGCTGGGAAATAGGCTGGGAATAGGCTGGGAATAAACTAGGAAATAGGCTGGAGGTAGACTGGGAAATAGGCTGGGAATAGGCTGGGAAATAGACTCGGAAATAGGCTGGGAAATAGACTGGGGATAAACTAGAAAATAGGCTGGAGATAGGCTGGGAAATAGACTGGGAATAGGCTGGGAATAAACTAGGAAATAGGCTGGGAATAAACTAGGAAATAGGCTGGAGATAGGCTGGGAAATAGACTGGGAATAGGCTGGGAAATACATGGGAACAGCAGCAGGGTTCATTCGGGGCTCTGTTGGCACAGCAGGGTCCTTCCAGCAAACGCTGCCCTGCCCAGGCTCCAGGGTGGTGGAAACTGCCCCTCCTGAAAGGCTGGTGGCTGCACAGGTAAAGCAGCAAATAGTCAGGGAGAGGGAAAAATGGGATTTCTCTTGAAGGGGCTTCTCCTCTCCTCGATCTCTGAGGGTAGAGCTGGGAAAGGAGCCTCCTGCCAGGATAAAGGCACTGGAGGCAGCGTTGCTTTGCAAGCTCCAGTCTGATTTGCTTCTCATTAGAGCACATACATCTCAGTGTTTTTACTCATTAGTGTTTTACATCCCTCAGAAAATCCATATTTTGCACTAGCTGTCTCAGTGTTTAGTCTCTTACATTTCCCTGCCTGAGTTTTCTGCCTGTTCCCTGTCTTGTTAATTCTCTTCTCTATTTTCCCATCTGCCTTGATTCATGAAGCACCTCTGAATGTAGCAAAACCTGCCAGGAGGGAGGCAAGGCAGCCCTTAAGAGCAAGGTTAATCCATGAACGGCTTGGAGTCATGGAATCACGGAGTGCTTTGGGTTGGGAGGGATTTTTAAAGGTCATCTCAGTCCATCCCCCTGCCATGGGCAGGGACATTTTCCATGAGATGAAGTTTCTCAGAGCCCATGACCTTGAATATTTCCAGGGATGGGGCAGCCACAGCTTCTCTTGACAACCTTACTGTAAACTTTCTTCCTGAAACTATGGGATAGATGGAATTTCCTCTCAGCTGCGGGATCATGCCTGCAAAGCTGTGCCTTCTGCAGTGGGGACAGAGATGGGGACAGGCCCACCTCGAGCTCCCCAAACCCTTCAGAGGAACCTTAGAAAAAGAGGAGCAAGGAGAAACCCCTCCCTCCCAAACACGGGAGGCCACTGAACATTTACATTATTTCTTATAACAAGGGAGGGGAGGGCATTACAATGGAAACTGAGATACAATTAATTACCTGTTAACTGGAATGAAGGACCTTCTGCTCCCAATATCTAACCCAGTTTAATTATAGGTGTCTGGAGCCGGGGAGCCTGTTGTGTTCACAGGTGGGGTAGGAGGTGGTAATAGGGACCCCCACACCGTAATCCTGCCTCCAACCTCTCGCCGTACCTGTTTCTGATATGTGCAGTAAGCATGAAGAAGGGCTTTGGATTACAAAGAGAGACCTCCCCCTCACCTTGTAATTACCAAATTAACACATTCTAATGGGTGAAGTACTCCAGCAGCAGACTATGATTAATGCACAAGTCCAATTAGCCGCAGATTCTTTCCCTCTAATTTTAGCCCACTTAAATAGCATGAGACAATCTGTAATGTCTCTGGGGTGAGCCTCCCCTCTACACAAGCTCCCTCCTCTGCCATTTAATGAAATCTCTGGTGTTTAATGCGGGAGGCAGCTCAACTCTGCCACTCTGCTGGAAGCCCTGTTCTGGCGCGGCTGAGGCGCGGGCGGGGGAAGCTGTCTCCATTAAAAACAAAAAAAAGAATACCTCGCTTCAAAAATGTCACCTGACGGCAGCTTATCTGCTGCCACACCAGGTGGAGAGGCGGGGACAGCTGAAGAGAGACCGAATTTAAGCTCCATAAGAATGGATGCTGCTGATGTCCCCAAACCTTACACCCACCAGGAGCCTTGCTGGTGGCAACCCAAATATTTTTGAAAATGACTACTCAGTCACATGGGTTTCCAATCTGGCCCCTATCTAAACACAAGTCCCTTACTTCAACAGCTCCACAGATACACCAATTGTTAAAGTTCTCATTTCTTTAACAAAACACGTGGATTCCTTCCCCTTCAAAGAAGAACAGGACAAATTCCTCAGAAAGGGCCTTTGCTGAGCCCCATTTTCAGTGTCAGATGGGTTTCCAGTTGTCCTCACAATCATTTCACTGGTTTAATAGAGAAGGAATCCAAGGACAGAGGGAGTGAAGGAAAATCAACAAGAAGCTCAAATGATTGTGGGTGGCCTGACAGAGCCCAGGAAGGAAAGAGGAAAAAATGGTTCTTTGTGCCAAAGCTGGAGGAAACTCATCCAACAGCGGATGGCAAAATAACCATTTTTTGTAAGAGCTTTTGCCCAGTGAGGAAGCCTCAGGAAGGTGTGACCCTGGTGCACGTCTGGCATCTGAATGCAGCCTTGGAGGGGCAGCCACAGAGCCCTGGGCAGGAGGCAGGGTCTGCCCCTGGGGGAACAGCCCTGTGGCTGCTTGGAGAGGATCCCGTGTCCCCCTTGTCCACTCAGGGAAGCACAAATGCCGCCTGCTGCGAAGAACTGAGCAAAGTCATCAAGGGGAATGGCTTCAAACTGACAGGGAACAGGGTTAGATCAGATGTTAGGAAGGAATTCTTCCCTGTGAGGGTGGTGAGGCCCTGGCACAGGGTGCCCAGAGAAGTTGTGGCTGCCCTATCCCTGGAAGTGTCCAGGCCAGGTTGGACAGGACCTGGAGCACACCGGGATAGTGGAAGGGGTACCTGCCCATGGCAGGGGGTGGAATGAGATAATCGTAAAGGTCCTTTCCAACACAAGCCATTCTGGGATTCTCTGAACTGCCTGCTGCTCCCAGGCCATCACCTGACCAAGCAGATCTGCAGTGCCTGGGAAAGAGCAGCGCCTGTGAAAGGACCAATGGCACACACTTTGCAATATCCCCCCAGGAGAAATATTAAAATATGATAAATAACCAAGGATTTTCACTCTCCCAAATGGCAAAAAGCAGGTTTCACCCAGGCTGCTCATTGCTGGCACTCCCCAGCTTGGTTGGGGTTTTTTTGCACAATATTCACCACCAACAAAATTTGAGTAGGAACCAACAACAGAAGCTTCCCATCAGCCCTGTGGGCACTCAGAAATGTGCAGAGCCTCCAAAGTGGGGGTCCATAGCATTTGAAGCTGGTTTGTGGTCCTCACCCCCCATGACAGGGAGAGTAGGACACGGCTTCTGCAGAAGGAAAACACAGGTGACACTTGGCAAGGTCACACAGCAAGTCTGTGGCAGAGAGAATTGCTCCCCCAGCTGCACTCCTGATGCTCCTCTCTCCACCAAGCAAGGGACAAAACTCTCTGGCCATCATGAACAGACACATGAGTGTCTCTTGCATCAACCTTTTAAAAATTTTATTAAACACAACCTCATATTTTTATTAATAAAATCCACTAAAGTAGCAGCAGTAGGCTCTATACTAAGCCACCCCCAGCAATGCCCTTTTTGGCCATCTTTCTCTGAGACATAAAAAAATCTAGTAAAGCTTTCTAAGCAGATGATGTTGTGTACAAAATATTAATGCTGCTTATCCCTAAATTGATATTTCTTTGAAGACTTCTAATAAAGCCCAGTTCCTCCAGAGCCTTAACCATGACAAACGTCAATAAATGTTATGAGTCCCTGAGGCTGAATTTTAAAGGAGCATTAAAGATTAAAGAATGCACAGGTCAATTACTGAAACAAGCAAACGACTTTAGGAGTAATTACATATAATTTTGCCTTGTTTATTTTGCATTAGTTATAAGTGTCCATAATCCTGTGGTCCCCCGTCCTCCCCCCCAGGGTCTCTTATGATTTGGGTTGAAAAATTCCTTCATCTCTTGCTTGATTTTAAGCACAGTTACTGGAGCCAAAAAGTGATTTTAAAATGATTAAAGGGTGCCATATATATATATACATATATATATATACATACACACACATGCACACGTCCCCTCTGGTATCTCATCTATCCTGCACACATGTTCCTGCCTGTCCCAAGGCCCCTGGAGCCGTGTCCCCATGTCCCTGCTGGCACAGCCCATTTGGCTGTATCAGACCAAGCAGTTCTCCCTTTCAATACCTGCATAAATGGCTAAAGATCCTAAGTGGTGTTTTACAATCTGGATTATTCATCCATGAAGCACTGGCTGCTCCATGGAAAATGAGTTTGGTGAGAGGGGGCTCCGAGCCTGAGCTGCTGCCCCACCCCTGGGCTGCTCCTTCCCCTCCCAGCTCTGTGCACACCCTGAATATTAACATTAACTGGAGTTTTAATGCCCTGGGACCCCGTGGATCCCGTGGAAAACCTTCACCTGCCCATGCTCTAGGGGTTGCCATCACCCCCGTTAAACCTTGCCTGGGTACCAGCCCAAGGCTCCCCCAAATCCCAGGGCAGGATGGGCCCTGGAGAGCCCAGGGTGCTGGGAGGGGACCAGCAGGGGACCAGAAAGGCTTGAGAAGGGCTTTCACCCATTTTAATTTCTTCTGTGTTCCCAGATGGCACCAGATTAGCAAAGTATTTACATAGCCCTGATGAAGTACATTTGATGTTCGGGGCAGAGTCAGCATCTCTCATGTGGCTGTTCTGCCTCTAATGTCATTTTATAGTGTGCCTGCCCATAACAAGGGTAATAAAATAAATTTGGGAGGGGAGCTGGGGGTTGAGGAGCACATTATGGAGGGATCTGGCCCTCTCTGCCGCCAGCAGGAAGAGGAAGCTCAGTAATGGACATGTCATAATCTTTCTGTGCCAGTTAATATACGTCCAGCGTTACACTGATGTTTTATTGCACTCCACACATTCAGCAGAAGCCCATTTCTTTTAAGTGATTTTGATAAGCTGATTGATGCAGGCCCTGTTTTTCTCATATGTGTGTGTTTGTAAGAACCCGTCTGCCTGATGCCATGGGCTTCTATCTAATAAAGGACCTATAATGTACTTATTTTCCTCGACCATGACTTTCCTCCACTTTCCCCTGCAATTTACTACTTTAGAGAAATTTAATCTGCTGCTGAAATTTACTGTATTATTAATGGAGAGTCAGTGCACAGCCTCACTGTAATTAAACTATGCACAAAAAAAAAAAAAAAAAAAAAAAAAAAAAAAACAAAAAANNAAAAAAAAAAAAAATCTCAACATCAACCCACCCAGTGTTCAAATAGCATTGAGGGTTTTCACTGGAACTATGTGAAGCCAAGAAATGCAAAGACAGGCAGGATATCTTTGCTGGTTATGGAGCTCTCTGCTGCAGAGCTGAGATGGGAGGCAGATTGCCAACCTTCCCAGCTCCCAGGGGAATAGAGGAAATTCTTCATTGCAGGTGTCACCCATGCAAATTCTGGGCTGAAAGAGGGACAGGTCCCCTCCTTTTGGTTAACAAAACAGCAGAAGAGCCCTAGAAGATCCCCAGACCACTGTTTGAAGCTCTCTTGCTTTAAAGAACTCAGAGAACACAGGGCTGCACTGATTTGTTTGGGGGTTTTTTTGGTTTTTTTTTTCCTGGGTGTCTCTTTTCATTTGTCAAACCTCCAGTGCAGGATTAAGCCATAAAGAGAATATTTGGCAGGAGACATGCAGAGGCAAGAGAGGTAGGGCCAGCATTTCTTGGGAAGAATGGGAATGGCGAGGAATGCAGGAGGAAAACAATGCAATGTTATCTCTGCTCCTGTCACGGCGGGTTTGCTCTCTCCTGGTTCGTTCTGTGCTCCAGCCCAACACACCTGTGAAAACAGCAGCTGGGCAGCCCAGAGCTCAGATCTGCACTGCTGGGAAGGGCTGGAACAAAGGAGAGGAGAGGAAGGAACGCCAGTAATTGCTTTTATGCAGGAGCCCCAAAGCGCTGGCAAAAAGGGCCGGTGTCGCAAACCTGCAGAACACTGGAAATTCCCAGGGAGAAAAGTACCTCCAGTGCCTCATTTAATACAACTCACTGAGCAATTCACGTGTGATGTAAGCCAAAAGTTGGAAGGGTAAAAGTTTGGGGGTTTTAACAGAACCAGACTCAGCTCCTCAAGCAAAAGAGCTCCTGATGTATCAGTTTAAGGGTACGTACACATCCATGAAAACTCAGAGCATCCCAAAACTCAGTTAAAAACAAGACACAAAGCTCAAGCATGTTTGGCCAGGACAAAACCTGCACTGATTTCAGATGTTCGATGCTAATATTTCTCTGAGAAGATTGCAAAGCGCGGTATTTCAAAACTGTAAAAGGATGCAATTACAAGTGGTTTCCTCAGAGAATTCGAGCTGCATCCCGAGCAGCAGGATCACCCTTCCCTCAGCAAGGCTTGGGCTCTGCTCTGTGCTGTGGACAGACAGGAGATTTTCAAACACTGGACACCCCAGNGCTAATATTTCTCTGAGAAGATTGCAAAGCGCGGTATTTCAAAACTGTAAAAGGATGCAATTACAAGTGGTTTCCTCAGAGAATTCGAGCTGCATCCTGAGCAGCAGGATCACCCTTCCCTGAGCAAGGCTTGGGCTCTGCTCTGTGCTGTGGACAGACAGGAGATTTTCAAACACTGGACACCCCAGTATTCTGCCTTTTCTTCTTTTCT
>VWZN01014469.1:228278-245791 GCA_013396955.1 Regulus satrapa | reverse complement strand
AGTGCATGTCCAGGCTGTGATCATTTGTCATTTAGATAGAGTCTATGATATGAACCATGGCAAACACTGTAATGACTAATTTCAAACATTTATTACAACACTTGAGAGACTTGAAAGCTCTCCCTGCTCTTGATTTTAATAAATGCAGTCTTGAAGCAGCCGCTTATCAAAGTGACACAAATTGTGTGGTAAATAGATTATGGCACAGCTGAAATACTGGAAAATGAGATCAGAAATGCTACTATCTCCCATTTAAGGCTTTGTAAGATGCTCCGATCAAGCGGATTCCAGAAAAGTGGCACGGGCAGAGCTGGTGGAAGTGGGAAGAAGCCAAAATGCCAGGGGATCAACGCGGGGCCAGCCGGCTGCTTATCACCCCCCGATTTGCATATGTACAATTTCT
This sequence comes from Regulus satrapa, assembly GCA_013396955.1. NCBI lineage: Eukaryota > Metazoa > Chordata > Aves > Passeriformes > Regulidae > Regulus > Regulus satrapa. The sequence continues at coordinate 245,388 of VWZN01014469.1, read as the reverse complement.
TGCACATTAAGGAGTTTGTACACCAAAGGCAAGAGATACCAACAGGCCTTGAAGTCAGCGTTTCAGTGCCAAACCAAGATAGAAGAGCGGCTTCATCTGGGAAGGAGTTATCACACCAGCAGCCAGACTTCCTCACGCTGTTCCCTGCTCATTGTCTTCACGGAGTAAACAGAACTCTCATCAGGACTTGCCACGCTGCTAAAAAGGGAAATATTTTGACTTGTTGTCAAATTGCTGCAGATTTTCACGTGCAGATAAATGAAAAGCCAAGTTAGTATTTGTTTTCATAAAGTTCTGAGGAACTGAGATGAGAGCTTTGCTTTTGGAATGTGCTTTGAGCAAGAAAATTGGTGAAAGTCTGGAAAAGGGTTGTTTTGTTTTAAAAAAAAGCATTCCCAAAGGGCACGGAGAAGGGAAGTGTAACTAGACACATTTTTCAACCAGCCACACAGGGACTCTGCAAGGCCAGCTGGTGAAGGAACATAAACACAAGAGACAGGAAAATTACCTCTGAAATATAAGAACTTTCTCACCAAAATAGGATTCATTTATAGAATCAGCTGCTGCCAATTGTTTTCAGGGTTCAAAGAGTAAAAAAAAGCATTGGGTACCTGGCTTTATGGGATTTCTCATTCAACAGCAAACACTGTGGGTCAGATTATTTTTATATTTAGAGCTCTCTTCTATTGAAGCCACCAGGACAGATTGCTTGAAAGGGAAATGCACCAGCTCAAGTGAAAGTACCAGAATTTGGGGGCTCAGCTCAACTCAAGATGAATGGCAGCGTTACCCTGGAGGTTACCCCCAGCAGCACAGACCCTTCATCCCAACACAAGAGTGTTTTAAGCTAAATTTTGAAAATTCCTCTGGTCACTGAGCATTGAACTGGGAGCAGAGCTGAACACAGAGACACCGCTGGCCACCAGCAGCGGCACCTGGGCTCCTAATCCTGTCTCTAACTTGGACATTTTAAATCTGATGGAGAGAACACCCCCTCACTCTGCTAATTTTGGAGGCGCTTTGCCTAAATCCCCTGGGCAATGCATCTTTGCCTCTTTATGGCTCATTCCTTTGAAAAGATGCTGCTAAGAATAAGGCTGCAAGTTTTGAATATGCAAAGCAGGAATATTCTCTATCAGATATTCTTTTGCTTTATTCATATGATTGAAACTCCTGCTATGGTTCTTGCAAATCCAAGGAAATGTGTTTACAGTCTCATCAACTGAAAAGAATTGGATTCCCACGTTGCGGTTCAGGGGATTTTCTGGGGTTTCTATCAAACACAGCAACTCTGGCAGCACGAGGCGACTTTAATAAGCGCCTCTATTGCAGTTTCTTATTAGAATACGCAATTAAAAGCAGAAGAGGAAGAAAACACACATCCTTTCTACTTCCCTTCTGGATTTCAGGAGAAGCTCCAGAAATCTGGGGAGCTGGAGTAAACATTTATCCTAACTACACCAAGTGTTCACCTGTATTTCTTCTGTCCTTGATGCTGGGGAACTTCCATCCGCAGCCCTGAAACACTGGTTGTGCACACCAAGGTGGAGGAGATGCTGGCAGAGGAGATGGGAGCTGTGCAGCAGCACCACTGCTCTGTCACTGCTGTCACTGCTCTGTCACTGCTGTCCCTGCACTGTCACTGCCATCCCGGCACCTCCACTGTCACCACTGCACTGTCACTGCTGTCACTGCACTGTCACTGCCATCCCTGCACCTCCACTGTAATCATTTCTCTGTCACTGCCATCCCTGCCCTGTCACTGCCACCACTGCACTGTCACTGGCAACACTTCTCTGTCACTGCCATCCCTGCACTGTCACTGCTGTCCCTGCACTGTCACTGCCACCCCTGCACCTCCACTGGCACCACTGCACTGTCACTGCTGTCACTGCACTGTCACTGCCATCCCTGCACCTCCACTGTAATCATTTCTCTGTCACTGCCATCCCTGCCCTGTCACTGCCACCACTGCACTGTCACTGGCAACACTTCTCTGTCACTGCCATCCCTGCACTGTCACTGCTGTCCCTGCACTGTCACTGCCACCCCTGCACCTCCACTGGCACCACTGCACTGTCACTGCTGTCACTGCACTGTCACTGCCATCCCTGCACCTCCACTGTAATCATTTCTCTGTCACTGCCATCCCTGCCCTGTCACTGCCACCACTGCACTGTCACTGGCAACACTTCTCTGTCACTGCCATCCCTGCACTGTCACTGCTGTCCCTGCACTGTCACTGCCACCCCTGCACCTCCACTGGCACCACTGCACTGTCACTCCTGTCACTGCACTGTCACTGCCGCCACTGCACTGTCACTGCCATCCCTGCACCTCCACTGGCACCACTGCTGTCACTGCCACCACTGCACTGTCACTGCCATCCCTGCACTGTCACTGCCACCACTGCACTGTCACTGCCATCCCTGCACCTCCACTGGCATCATTGCACCGTCACTGCACTGTCTCTGCAGCCATGATTGTTGTTCCCACTGAGCAAAAAAGGGAGAGGAGCCACCTCTGGCTCTGCAGCCCCCATAGATCAGGGTTAGACACCTTCCTGGGGGACAGTCATGCCCAAAGGAGCTTCTTGAAGCTCAGATTCCCCACACAGAGCCTTTCTCCTCCTGCTGCAGCATGATCAGGATACACCTTAGAGGCTTGGCCAGTGCTGGGCACAAGCCGTGAGCTTTTCCTAGAACTGGAAAAAGCTGCCTGGCAAAATACGGGCAGCTGGTGGCACATCCATCATGGATGAGGCACATGTGTCACAGGGCAGTTTAAAATGCAGTTAGCAGGGTTCAACCAGGGGCAGCCTGGTTTTTCCTCTGTGCACAATTCCTTTGGCCAGCAAATGTACTCATTTCTCATTCCTAACCAATGTCCCCAAGTGAGATAATACATGTTCAGTGGAGATGGCTCGGAAAAATACAAACTCTAGAACCAAACAGGGACTAATTTGGCACTATAAACATCCTATGAAGATGCTGAATTTTTGCTTCCAGTTGTTTTAAGCAGAGCAGAGGGAGCCCCACATGCTCCTTCCTCCCAGTACAGCACTGGGGGCTCTTCTTCTCCCCAGCCAAGAACCACCCTGGGCTTTCCAACCCTGACATCCATTCTCTGGGTCCCATGGTCTCTTTCTTAGAGAAAGTTTTCATGCTCAGTCAAGGGGAACTTGGGTCCCCAGCAGTGACATCCCCCAAACACACTCCATGGCAGTGTTCCTCTATTTCTGCTCTACAACCTGCAAACACATCCAGGCTATTTTTGCGACAGAAACCCACAGCCATTGTTGTGTGACAGAGGAGCAGCTCTCAGACAAGTGTAACAGCCCCAAAGGTGTTTTCAGTGGCTTTCACCTCTAAATCTCGAGCTGCCTTTAGGTGGCAGGTAACTGCCAGCCCTTTGGTGCAGGGGGCTGCAGCAGGGAGAGGAGCAGCAGGAAGGGCAGAGCTGGAGCTCATGCAGCTCCCCATGCAACCCCCTCCCTTCTGCTTTTCACTTTCTCTCTCCTCAAGTCATAAACAGAAGCAGCATTTTTGACAGGTCTTTCAAGCCCGTGCTGTGCTCATTTTTTTTCCCATTTAAGGAGTCGCTGGCAACAATTCACCCACTGCAGATTCAGACGTGGGGTGAGTTTGTGACCCACTCCCCACTGCCCTCGTGCTGCTGCTATGCCCAGCCCAGCACTGCCCATGGCAGGGTGGGCTTTGAGCACAGGCAGCAACCCTGGCAGAAGAAAAGACATTGGGATAAGGAGAGAAATGCTCACACTGAGATGTAGCCATGGCAACATAGTTCTGCAGAGCAGGAGGCATATCTGCCAAGGCTCAGAGATTTGCCATTTGATCGCATGGATTTCCATGCTCTGGATGCGATCACATCACACAAAATCCAGGTCAGGCTTGATGCCTTGAATAATTCTTTACCCTCAGGGGCACAGAACTGATGTAGGAAGCTGTGTCTCATGGAGGATATGGTAGGATTAAATAGATTATCTTTTTGGCCCAAAAAAAAAAAAAAAAAAAAGAAAAAAAAAAAGAAAAGGTGAGCCGTGCAAATGAAGAGACACCCAGTTCTGCTTTTATTGCCCAGGAGGCAGCAGGGAAGAGGCAGAACCTCAAAGATCTGTGTTTCCTGGGGAGGAGTCGAAGCAAAAGTCTCTAAAGCAGGACAGAATCCTTCTAGCTGAAAATCCCATCCCCTCCTCCTCTTCACCTTCTCAGTGTTATCCAAAGATAGGAGTATCCACATTTCCAGACTCACTGCAGTCCCAGCACCAGCTTCCAGCTTTTCACCCAGGGCTGCAACACCCCTCTGGGCTGGGCAGGCATTTGTCACACCGGGGATTCAGACCTTGCCCTGGCCCCAGCAGTCACCAGCAGCCGCGGATGTGATGGGCAGTGCTCACCCAGCAGCAATCCTGCTTTGGGGAGCCAGCTCCCCTCCCTGCACCCCTCTACAAGCAAGGAGCAGAGCCAGGAGGTGCCAGAGGAACCACCTGCACCAGCATGCATTGGAGACAGGAAGAATATGAAAGTCTAAGGGGCAAAGGCAAGGAGAAACAAACTACAGACCCTTCAGGGCTTCAGGATATTCGTGGCACAGCCTGGATTGCAAATATTTTCCCTGGGGTTCTGCCACTGAATCAGAGCTGCAAGACTGGCAAGGGCTGTGTTTGCTCTGATCTGTGCCTGTGTAAATCATGAAAGCCAGGTCTGAAGCCCAGAAAGAAGAGGCAGCTTGAGAGCAAACAGCACAGAGGAAGAGGTGCCAAGTGTCTAGATCCGAGCAAGAGCTGCTGCAAACTCCGCACTCCTCCCTGGGTTGGTGGGGAGAGGACATGGAGAAGGAAGAGGCAGAGCCCCATGTCCCACTGCTCCCCCTCCGTTAGCTCATGTCCCAGTGCTTGACCTCCTTTGCCTTTACCCCAGCTTAACCACGTGTGCATTCAGATCTTCATACCTGGGAGGGAGGCAGGAGTCTCATCTGAGACAGAACTCAGCTGTGTTTATAAAAAATAAAAAATAATAAAGGGGAAAAAAAAAGAAAAGAGGAAGGGGGAAAAAAGAACCAAAGGTTTACTTCACATTTGGAATCTATTTTTCCCTTTTATACTAGCGAAGCTGAAACCCCTAGAAATCTAGATGTTCTTCACCTGGCATCTTTTAAAGAGTTTTGCCTTCCCTCAGTAGCTAGAGGGCTTTAACCTTTTGAAAACAACAGGTTCCAAGACTTCGAAAAAAATGCCAGCAAGGCAGAGCTCATCCTGCATTAGAGCAGAAACAGGGAGGGAGGGGGGATTTATCCAAATGATCCGAGTCTTTTGGAGAAGTTTAATTCACTCCCTTGTCAGGTCCTTTCTGTCTTGCCCTCCCCACTCCCAGCTCCCTCTGAAGCAGCCTTCCCGTCCCTTGCTTTTCACCTCTGCAGGCTTGAGCATGAGATAAACATGCCCTAATTATTTTCCTCTTGCACAGCTGAGCCCTGCAGCCCTTCATTTCCTTACCTGAATGCTCTCGCTTCAAGTGGGTTATATACGACAAAGCCTCTCAAGTATATTTGTTGTGCAGCAGAACTCGGGTGTCACACAAGCAACTCAAGCCCCTCTTTTCCCCGGCATGGACTAATAAAGGACATGAATTACTGGGGCCTTCTTATAGTCTGGAAGCCAAAAGACTGAGGGAGGGGAGAAATAAGGTCACAGATCCTGTTGCCTTCAGACAAACAGCACAGGCACCGCTCTGGCTGATAGAGATTAAAAATTGCCTTCGTTTCTGTGCTCAGTTTTGCAGAGGGTCATGAAGAGCTTGGTGACATTGCCAGAACATAAACATAATGTGCTCCATCCCAGCAGACACGTTGTTGTGAGGCTCTGCAGAGGACAGGGAGCAGTGGGAACAGGCAGTGCAGCTCCTGTCCCCAGGGGTGACACTGGGAGAGGCTGCTCTGAGCACAGGCAGGTCAGCATGGGGCTGGGCAGTGCAGGGGGTGCTGGTGCTTTTGCTGCAGTGAATCTGCACCATTAGAGGAAGGGTTTCACAGCTCTGAAACCTTTGGAGGTTCCAAAGCCTCCCATCACACGTGCTGCCTCCTTGCTCCCGGGCTCAGAGCCCCAGCACAAAGCTCCTCCCCACAGAGCCCAAACACCGAGTGCAGGATGGGCATTGGAAGGGGCAGGGAGGGGGTCAGCAGACATCCAAACCTTGCTTTGTGCAACTGAACAAAATGGAGGAAAAAACATCTTGAAAACAGGTCTTTGAAATGCCTCTTGTGCCATGGAATCGTGGAATGGTCTGGGTGGGAAGAGGCTGTAAAGATCATCTCACTCCACGTGGGCAGAGATCCCAGGCTGCTCCGAGCCCTGTCCAAACCAGCCTTGGACATGCCCAGGGATGGGGCTGCACAGCTATATCAGCAAAAAAAGACAGGACACTAGTTAGCACAAAGTAACCCTTCCCCAAGTTTTTCTGACCCCCAGGAGCCCCCAGTGTGGCAGGGAACTGCCTCACCTGTTTTACACCACATAGGAACATGGAAACCTCTCCCAATGATGTCTCAAGTCCCCCCTTTCCTCGAAGGGCCCCTTGGCAAGGTGACTCTTCCATGAGCTCCAGGAAGACACCCCCAAAAGGCAAGGAAGCTGCAAAGCTCCTGCATTGGTGATGCCTATAAAAAAAAGCAATCTCACTGCAGAAATGCTGCCAAAAAGCTCTGGGACACAGACCAAGTGACAGAGGCCACAGGTACCTCAGCCACGTGCCCAGGCTGGGAGCACACTGGTGTAGAGCTGTGCTGGCAGGATGTCTGGGGGGCCACAAACTCCCTGCTGCTGGAGGGAGCTGCTCAGCAGAGTCTGTGGGAGCTTGCTGGCAGCTGGTCCCACAGCCCAGCCTGGCTTTATCCCCTCTTCCATCCTCTAAAGCAGCAGTGTGGAAACCTGGCAGCCTCCAGTTCTGCTTCCAGAGCTCGCTTTCCACAGCCTGTTTCTCCCAATTCCATGTGGATTTTGCAATGTGGCTTGTAAGATCAAAAAGGTTGGCTGGGCTTTGCCCCAGCCCCCTTCTCTGCTTTGAACTTCTAATTATTTTGCTAATTCTGAGCCTAGTGCTACGATGCTCTGAGCACACCTAAAACCTTCCCCACAAAATCAAGCTGCAAAACGTCTCCCAGGATCTAATCCCCAATGAGAGATATTCTAACCTTTCCCAATAACCACGAGCAGAGCTTGTCTAGTCATTTGCAATTAAGCTCCTGAGCTAATGAAGCTGCTTTGAAAAAAAAAAAATAGAAAAAGGGAAAGAAAAAACCCAACAACCTCAGGTCAGTCTAATTAAGAAATGTTGTACCTTGCAGTCCCAGTGTATCTTGTGGCACACAGCTGTGCATGCTTTCAGCTTTGACAGCAGAAAAGGTGTGATTATTTATTTATTACATGAATGCGGGGAAGCTTCAGGAGTAGGAGACGCCTGTGCTGTGAGGGAGCTGAGGTAGAGAGAAAAGAAATGACATTCAGCTGGAACCTGTAATTATAAGAGGGGATGTTGACCATAGAAAAATGCAATTGTGTAATGAATACTTATGCATTAGCTTTTCTTTGAGATTAAAAGTACACAATCGAATCAGGGCCAAAGTGGAGCTTGCCCTCAAGGAAAGGCAGTTTGGAAGACAAATGTAATTATGCCACAGTCATTTGCAATGCTACAGAAAGTGGCTGAGGAAACTTCATGAAAAAAAAGGTCTTAGGGAAAAAAAAATAAAAATTGCAAAGAATTCTGGTCCTGATTTGAGTCTCTCTCTTCCCTCACCAGGAGAATGGATATTTTCTGCTGGCTGCACATACACAGGTTCCCCCCAGCCAGCATCTGCTCCCAGCACACGTTACTGATCTTGGATCTGCAAACAACCATCTTCCCTCTGTCTTCCTTGTGACTGAGTAACATTTGCACAGCAAGAACCAGATCTGATCTGCAAGAGCAAAATTTTAATTAAGTGCCTCGCCTGAAAAAGAAAAAAACAAACCTAATTTAGGAACTGGTCCAACATACTATTATTTCCTCACTTTCTCTTATCCCTTTGCACTGCATTAGCCCAGAGCCCTCCAGGACTGTGCCTGCACTGCATGACAGGATCCCAAAATTCCCAAGCATCCATCAAGCCAGTGGTGTGTCACTGGTGCCTGAAACACTCATTCTCTGAGCTTGGTTGCTCTCTGCTCAACAAGAAAGAATGACAAGGTGTTAAGCATCAGAAGTTGCAGTTAAGCCTACCTTTCTTTTTTAGCCAATTAGATAATTTTTACTATCTGCAGGAGACACCAGGGTTACAGGGAAGCTGCCAACACTACTCGGGCATGGCTCATCTTGATCGGTTTTTTAAATTCTGCTTGTCAGCTGGTGAGAAGAGACACATCCAAAGTGACCTCACATTGCTGAGAAACCCAGTGAATTATCTCCATGGCTGAATGGAGCATTTGCTCAGTCTCCCCACCCAAACAGCAGCAAAAGAACCCCCAAAACACGCATCCAAAATCAAAATCAATCATCCCAGTGAAACCCTCCAACCTTTTCTGGATTATGCCACAGCTTATCCATGGCCACAGGGAACAGAGGGCACTGCTGGGTGCGCAGCTGCAGCTCTCCATGGGTAAACCCAGGTCCTCTGCTCAAGGTTGAGTTTGCCAAGCCCCCACTGCCGGGCTGAGCAAAAGCTCCAGCCCAGTTCATGCAGTGCCCAGTTCCAGAGATCTTTCCCCAAAAGGTTTCCCTGGAACAACAGCCCTGGAAGAAGAGCCCTGGAACAACAGCCCCGAGAGTAGATTGTGCCATGGACTGACACCTTCGAGATGCACTTCAACAGTGAGGAAAAACCTCTTCTGATAATCACAGCCTTCATCTCAGAGCCATCCTCCAGCCCAAGAGCTCAGCAAAACCCCCTAAATCAGTGGGGGTGCATGAAGGGATGAGAGGGGGAGGAGGGGAGAAATGACAGGGAGAAGACAGACACCTCAAACCAGCACACAGGGATTGAGGGATGGAAGGGAAAGTGGAATTTAGACAGAAGAGATGCAGCCAAGTGTGGGAAAAAGGAGGGAAGAGTGGGGGAAATAAAAGATCTCAAGAGCATCCACTTAAGCTTTGAATTGCCTGGCTTTGTCTCTGCTTCACACAATGGAAATGTACAGTAGCAACAGACAGATGCTGAGAGCTGGTTTGCTTCTCATCTGCAATTCCAAACACCCTGTCAGGAACAAATATTTGAAAAGACATCTATCCAACCATTAATGTATCTAGTGGGGCAAATTTCTTTCGTTTTCTTTTTCTTTTTTATTTCTTTATTTCTTTTTTTTTCTTTTTTTTGGTGAAAGAAAAATAATTCTGCATTCATCACAAAGATGATCACGCAGGGAGATGCCAACAGAAGCACTGGAGGGATAAGCAAAGTTTCAGGTCTTTCTTTAGGGTTGAAGACAGCTCACTATTGAGCTGAGAAGGTGCAGCTGGTTAAGTATTTGCAGTACAGGGAAAGGGAAAAAAAATAATCAGACAGCTGTATTTTTAACTGATCATGTGCTTGCTTCTGTTTCATAAGATTTATTCCCTCATTAATCACTGCCCTCCCTTCATTCATGTTAAATATAAAAATGATTAGGAAAGATCCTCATCATGGTTAAAAAAATAATTAGCTGCTACATCATGTTGCACACATTCAGACAGAAAGGAGTGATTAAATTAGGAATATTAAAACCCCATTAATCTGTGTTCAACTTAAGCTCTGCTTGTTCATCTCACTGTGGCACTTATTATTTCTGACACTGAAAGATATTTGAATTACTAGCTGAAACAAGGTCACTATCAGAAAGATGTCAGGTCAGCAATTAGTCAAAGGTGGGAGAAGCTACCAGAACTGAGCTGTGCTTGACATGCCACATGCCACAGGACACGTGTGGAGTGTCCCCTTCCCAGGGCCCCCTGGACCAGCAGGTCAGCACCGGGACCCCAGCGGCTCTCGGCTGTGGATCAGCCCTGCCAACCCCTCCCTGCAGCCCCTGAGCCCCTCAGGCTGCCCCAGCTCGCTCTGTCCCAGGCTGGAACCCTCTCCTGGAGCTGAGAAACTGCCCTGGGCTGGCCAGAGCTCCCCACGGGCAAATGCCAACCTCACCACAGGGCTTAAGGACAGAGTGGATGCAGGAGGCAGTGCCAGGAGGGAAGAGCTTCGGCTCCAATGCACAGCTCTGATTTTCAGCCTCATTCCCACCAAGCACACATTCTGAGGTGTTTTCTCCCTTTTGAGAAGCTAAAACCTCACTTCTGGCCCACGGAGCAAAGCAGCAAGTCCAGCATAAGAGAGATCACGACAGGAACAGAAAAACACAGAAAAAAAAATCTTTGCTCTGAGGGAAGATGTGCAAGCACTTGAGCATTTGATAGCAACGAGAGCAGATAGCCACGGATCCGTGTGTTCCGTGGACTTGGGCTTGAAGAGTGGCCTGGAGGGAAGGGAACAGCACAGAACTGGCATTCACCACATCATGATCACCCTTTTCCTGCTCCTGTGCAGCTGGGAGCATCGCATGAGCAAAATCCCCCACGGGCAGCTGGCACTGGCCCCGGAGTGAGGGGTCCCAGTGCTTCCAGTTTCCGATTCCAAGAGCAAAGAACCACGCCTAGGACAGGGCAGCCCACATCTATCACACAACTGTGGCAGCAATAATCACCAATTTTACCTTCAACTTCAAGATTTTATTTTTTTTTAATAAAACTGCCAGCTAAACTTTTTGGAGAGCCCCAGAATTGTTGTATAGGAACCTTTAGGCTACAACAAGTGGTCTTTGTTGCTGCTGCAGGCTCCATTCACCATTTCCAGCGTGCTGGGCAGAACCCTTTGAGATTTGTCCCTGGGAGCCAGGCATTACCTGCCACCATGCAGATTAGGGAGGATGCAAGCATAGGAGGACAAAAAAAAAAGCTGACAAGTCAGTCACATTGTACAGATGAGATCCTGGGCTGTTTATTTCCAGCCACAGGTGGACTCAGTGCTTAGTGGTTGATACCTTTGATATGTTTGCTATGCTTGCCCTCATTAATTGGGGAAAAAAAAACCCCAGCACACGAGACATTTTCATCCCCAGATCTCCCAAAGTCTTTCCTAAGCACAGTATACAAACTATTTACTCTGTACTTCATTCAGCGCTGACAAAACCACCTCTGAGCCTCTTCAGAAAGGCAACAGATAATAAATCAGCTAACAAGCCTGTGCTCTAATTGACAACACAGGAAGGAGGGAAAGATGCAGCATCTCCTCGTAACCAGCAGGAAGAACTTTAGGGAAGCAGGATATAATTAATCGAGTTGGGATTTCACCAAGATCCCCCGGCCTTATGAAAAATGCCATAAGACATTTAATGACCACAGGTGAGGAGAATCTTCAGTTTACATCTCATTTGGAGCTGAGCACACGGAATATAAAGTGAGCCAATGCCACCCCCAAGCCCCACACGAATTATGCTCTCCACTTTTCCATTTGCCTTTGGACGTCCCACAGAGCTCCATCCACGAGCTGGGGGACCTCTTTTTGAATGAGGCAAACAGGACTGCTCCTTGTGACCATGCCAGTAGCTGCTCAGGGGAAAAATTAGCTGAATATGGATCTCTCTGCCATTTTTCTGCTACTTCATTTTAGAAGAATGCAGCGGGGATGGGGGAAAAAAAAGAGTCAAGGCAGCAAAAACGCCTTTGCTAAAATATTGATTTACTATCAATAGTTCAGGAGGTGCTCTGTTTAGGCAACAGCCACGACACACAGCAGGACACCCTGACTTGGCCCAGGAGGGGTGGGATTTTCAGCTAGACAAAGCAGGTAGCCCTGAAGGCTAGTAGAGGTTTGCCATTGACTTCTCCAAGGAAAGAACTGAGCCAGCAAATCACTTCCAAACCCCTCCCAAAACAACAGCACTGGCACCACGGTGCAGTCAAGTGTACAACAGGCAAGATCTGATCTCTTTGACTTTGTCTGAAACGACTTTGAGGCTCACCTACATGAAAAAAAAAACAAACCAGTCATACATGGCTATTACACACCCACAATTCTTAATCATCGACATCAGGGAGCTTTATTTAAGAAGTGAGGAAAACCATGAGGAATGCCTGGAAACTCCCACAAAATCAGTACCTGGTGGGCTGGGTGGCCAGCAGAAGTGATTTGGTGACTGAATTTACTAGCCTGTCCCTACTCTTTGACCAATGAAATCTTGTTGACAGAGCCACAGCTACGATTAAAAGCTGGAATTATATTAGTATTTTATCCTCAATGCTGTTTGGAGGTGAGGGAACAGGACAGAGTGACTCTGCAGGGGTTTCCATATCTGTGGGACCTCTACATTTGGTAATTTGGCTGAAGTGCTGTGTGCACACCATTGTTTCTTTTGCATGATGAATTTTTTTTTAAAAAAACAAATATTAAAAATCCTGAACACCAATAACTGGAAAATCTAAGAACACATCCAAAGCCAGAAGTCATTTTGGCCACCAAGAAGCAGGCAAGCACTCCCCTGCCTCAAGTACTGTGGAATTAAGACACTCATAAATCCTTGCCCAGCAAGCCCTGGAGAAATAAAGAAGGCTTTAAATATAATCTATCCTACCACTACATAGAGCAAGGGGAGCAGCAGAACGGAGGGTAAGCTGAGAGGAAAGGACAAACATAATTGCTGGAGTCAAACAGAGGAAATTGCAGGTAAATACCAGCTGGATGAAACTCCAAAAACTGCCCCAAAACCCGAGGTGGCTCTGGGGTGACTCCACGTGGGGTGAAGAGGCACAGGGGTCGAGCAGGGCTGAAAAAGGCACGGCTGAATGCACGATAGCTCATTAATCAGAGCTGTGCATTGACACTGCAGTGCTGGATGGGCTTTTGTACAGCTTTGACACTTCGGAATGGTGTGAGGAAATGCAGAGCTTGCCAGCTCCTCGGGCCTCCAGCCAGCACGATGAGTGGCGTCTGCAGGACCTCTTCCAACGTGCTGGCACCACGTTTTGCCACGCGTTTGGCACGTGTGTCCCGTGGCAGGGACCTGGAGGAGAGTGGGCTCAAAATGACAGGTCTGGCAGGGAGGGAGTGGGCAGAGCTGGACTCACAAAAAAGAAAAATATTACTCTAAAAATTTAATATCTGCACCAGCTCCTCCTTTTGCTTCCCAGCCCAGGTCTGTACCAGCAGTGGTGTTTCTTGTGGTCTCTGGGCTGCTCTCACCCTCTCAGCAGCCCAGAGAGGGCATTTCAGGGCAGGGAAGGGCAATCCGAGAGCAGCCACATCACAAGAACTTTGTGTTGCCAGGGAAACACCAGCTTGCTTGGTAATGGAAGCATCATTTTGGGGTTATTTTCTCCTCTTCTTCATTGGTTTTGTGTCCCCACAGCCTCAGGTAACTGAATCCCAGAGCACAAACTATGGGATAGAAAGCAAAATGCAGCAGAGCCAACTCAGGGCAAGCAAAGAAGGTGAGGGTGCCCAGCAGTGCCAAGGCACGGGACAGGGATGGGTGAGGTTTTGTGTTTAACACCTGGAGAAATGCCCAGCATTGCTATTGAATGAACTCTCATTAAGCAATAAATAAAACCAGGCTGTGAATGACCAAGCCACCAAGTCCCTACAATCAAGTCACTTTCACTTGGTTTGGTCATTGAATCAAAATAAAATATACTATAATGTTAATAATAATATAATAATATTATTATATGGCTATCAGTGATGATAATAATCTAATAATATTAACGATAGAAACAACAATAATAATTGCAATGGAAAGAAGGGGGAGAGGAATAAGATCCAAGAGAAGTAAGTGATGCACAATGCAGTTGCTCAGCACCCCCTGAATGATGTCCAGCCTGTCCTGAGCAGCAGCTGGGAGCTCCCAGCCAACTCTCCCCAGTTTATGCACTGGGAATGACTTTCCATGGCCTGGAATATCCCTTTGGCCAGTTTGGGTCAGTTGTCCTGGCCATGTCCCTCACAGCTTTTTGTGCAACTCCTCACTGGCAAAGAACAGGACACAGATAAGTTCTTGAATTAGGGTAAGCACTACTGGGCAAGAGCTAAAACACCCATGTGTTATCAACACTTTTATCATGCTAAATTCAAAACACAGCACTGCACAGGCTAAGAAGAAAAAAATCAACTTTATCGCCGTTGAAATCAGGACACACATGATGAGTAACCGTCAGATAATAAAAAATAAAAATCAAACCAAACAATGTGAGAAGGCAAGAAAACGGGTAAAATTGACCAATGCTTTCTGATGTATTCCCTGGTGGAGAACATCTCCCAGTTACCATGACACACACCAAGAGGAAAGCTAATCCTCCAGGAGATCCCTCCCAAAGCAGCCCCCATGCCCCATGCTGCTGGCCTCATTCCCAGCGCGGGGACTGCACCACAGTGAGAAACTTTCAGTTTTACTGATTCTGAAATTGTCAGTCTGGGTGTTGTTTAAACTGCAGGGGCTTTTCATGCTGGTCAAGGTTTGGGGGATTTCCAGAGTGTTTCAGTTGAGGCTTCTCTAAGCAAAGAAGAGATGGAAAGTTTTACAAATTCATCTTGTCACTCCTACACGTGTGGGTAAACGAGCCCAGTGTGTACTTGGCCCATTTTAGACCCAAACCACCCCAACCAGCCCCTGTTCCCTCTGACCCTGTAGGGGGGAGCTGGGTTTGACCCCACACAGCAGTGGGGCTGAGCTCCCTGAAGGCTGGCACAGCTGGGGCTCTGCAAGCCGTGGCACAAGGCTGGGTCATCCTCTGACCCCAGCTGTTTTCAGGTCACCAAATAGCTCCAGTTTCCTTGGAAGGGAGGAGGAGAAGACAGGCAGGGATGTAGGAGGAAATTGGGGGTTTTCTTAATAGCTTTAAGTTATGTTTAATTTGTCGTGGGTTATTTCAGCGCCGTCAGTGAAGTGGCTCTGACCATGAGGAGCTGCACCAGAGGGGTTATTGCAGCCATCCCTTCAATTCTGGGGGCATCTCAGGATTACCAAAGCAACAGAGCTTTGGTGTTTCCATCCCCCAGGCACAGCACAGAGAGCTCAGCTCGCTGGAGGAGGGTGACCACATCCTGGTGTGCAGAGCCTGGGTGCCACCAGCGTCACCCAGAGCTGTGACAACAGGAAAGGCATGAGGCCCAGTCACCCCAGTACCATGGGGTGGGATGGGGCAGGGACAGGATGGAGAGTTAGAACCACAGAATTAGGGCTGGAAGGGACCTTTAGTGCTCCTCTAGTTATGGCCAGGGACACCTTCCACCAGACCACATTGCTCAAGAGCCCCATCCATCCTGGCCTTGAATGTTTCCAGGGATGGGGCATCCACAGCTTCTTTGGGCACCCTCTGGCAATGTTTTGAAGAGACCTTTCTGGCTCCTTTCAGCCCCAGCAGGGACTGGCTCAGGCCACTCATCACTTGCTTCAGTCCTTTGTGCTACCACAGACGAAATTTGTGCTGCTGCCATGGCTTGGGTCCCTCCCTGGGCCCCCGCTGGTGTCCCAGCAAAGCCCAAGCTGTGCAAATCTGCCCAGCCACCACAGCAAAGTAATTTCTCCTCCCTGATGCAATTTATCACCCAACAGGCAGAAACCTATAGTTTTGGAAATTGAATTGCAGTTTCTTGAATATTAAGAGAAAAAGTTATTCCCTTTGCTGAGCTGCATTAATAATGCCCCTGGTTTACGACAGGCAGGGAGGGAATGGGCTGAATGTTCTCAGGGTGGCTTTCAGCCCTGGAGCTGAGACCCAGGGGCCTGATCTGCTCCTCGAGCTGTTCCCGGAGGCTGCCTCCAGCACCCAGAGAGGAGGCACCTGGCACAGGGAAAGGATCTGGTTTTTAGAGGCAGGAGAGAACTGGAGGAAAACTTTTGGACTGGTGGTATCATCTCACCGGCACCCAAAGACTGATCAAAAGAGCAACTTTCATATAAAAAAGGAAACAAAAAGAAAACCTCACTTTGTCATCCCAGTATAATTTTGATTTTTTGCCAAGGGAAAACAGTGTGCATTTACCTGTTTGCAGAAACTTTAACCACAAAAGCAGATGGTGTAAAAAGGATATTCCTTGCAATAAGGACCAAAATATCCCCAAACACACAGATATTTGAATGGGGTGTCCTAACTTAAATCATCTCCCAGATTTTCAACTTGACTTCAAGGATCTGTCATCTGGCAGAAGGGAACACTCACCATGTCACCATGTCAGTTTGGGCCTTTGGACTGAGGTATTTATATCTTTTCCTCTTTTTAAATTTTTTTTTTTCCCCAAAGCCCAAATTTCTTAAATCATGACTTCTATTAAACCCCAGCATGGTGCGGATCACAGCCGTAATTCTTTTTCCCCCACCTTCCCACCACAAATCCATTCAAAGTGAGTGACATTTGCAAAGTGTATTTTCACGGCCCTCCATAATCCCTTCAGAATATTAAGACTGCATTACTTTGTCTTTGGTTACATTAACTTCAATTTTCCTTATGAGTAAGTATTTGGCTAAAAATTAATATAGTGAAGTTGAAAAGAATCTTATGATAGGAAAAAGACTAATTTCATCTCTGGCTGCTCAGATACCAGAGTACACTGGGGTTAATGTAATTAACTTACAATTTTAGCCTAGGTTGTGTACATACACTGAATCTCCCTGCTGGAAACAAGATTAGATTTTATTACACTATATATCCTGGTTATCTTCACCATGCCTCCAATATTACTTCCCTCAATGACTTCAAGGCTCTCTGCTGCAATGAAAATGCAGAACCATCTGGTATTGAGCCCATGCAGTTTATTTAAGGATTTAATTAAATGCTCTAAATGGAGAGCTTCTTTGAATTAACATTTTAAATGTGACTTATTGCAGGTTTAATATTGTCTTAATGCCAACCTGGGAAACTCCATAGCCAAGTTGTTGACGTTTAAATTGAATTCATTTGGGTGGCTCCAGGGGGACTCATTAATTAATCTAAACAACTAATGGGGATTGGTTCTGACTTTTGATGAAGATTATTTACAGAGACAATTTGCAGTGAATAAAGAGTCACAGTAGGCAAATGTTTAATTGAATTTTAAAAAA
>VWZN01014469.1:174035-214249 GCA_013396955.1 Regulus satrapa | reverse complement strand
CAGAGTCAGGATCCAGGCTGAGCCCTGTCAGTCAGGGGTTGGTGTCAGGCCATCAATGGTGCTGCAGCCTCCTGCAGTGCCAAACGTGGCTCTGCTGGAGCAGGATCCTGCAGGAGGGCTCAGTCCTCCTCCCAAGATCCAGGGCTGCTGGGCAAGGGCTGCTCTTCCTCTGGGCATCCCCTGGGAAAGGCTGCCTGGGCTGTTCTGGATCCCAGATTGATCCAGGTGGGAATGCCTGGCTCCTGCCCTGGTGCAGCATTTCCCATGGGATGATGGAATTGTCTCAGTCCCTCCATGGCCCATGGACAGCAGATCTGTGCCTGGGCAGGGGTGGGTGTGGGGGAGATCAAGAGCAGGGCCCCAGCTGGTTCAACAAATGATGACAGAATACACACCCTTGGACACATCCTGCATTGCAACCAATGACAACGACATCAAGGAAGAAGAACCTCGTTTTTTTTTTCCCTGTCCCATCACAGCAGGCTGTACCCTGCTTCCAAAGGACTGGCTGCAGCAAAGGCATTGAACATTCCCCCTCGGAACAGGACAGCTCTGACATTCTGCACATTCCAGTCTTGCCCCAAGCCTTCATCCTTTCTTTTGGGACTCTTTCTGGTGCTTGGATCTGTTGGTGGCTGTTGAAACTTGTGCTGCATCTCATGGGCACATCCCTTTGCGGATATGCATCCTAAAAACACACCTGGAGAACCTCAACACTGAAAAATACAGGAACTCAAGAGTGCTGATGGCCAGCCCTGTTCACAACCACCCCTCTGCCCTCCAGGCTGGAGATGGACACTGGCATTTCCTCATGGGTTCCCTTCAGACAGTCGGGAGTGGCATCAACTCCCTGAGCACAGGCTGAGCTGAACCTCTGCTGGGCCAACAAACCTCCAGCAGATCCTTTTTGTATTTGAACCACTGAAGTGGGAGAGATGCCCTCAGCACAGCATCTGCTGGTCCCCCCAAGTCACTCCATCACTTCCCAGGTGGGAAGGACACATCCCAGACATCAGCTTGCTAGTTGTCAATTATGCTGTGGTTCCGCAGTGCAATTATTCATAAATATTTATACACACACACACGGCCTTTGTTCTGCTTTTGTGTGACATAGAGGGGGATTTTGGCTCTGTTCTCTCTCCCTCACCTGGATTTGCTCTGCCCTTTCTGTTGGATACAAGGGATTTGATTGAATTAACTTAATTGGCAAATGTATTGTTCAGACAGCTGTGACAGAAACGACTTTGTGCATTAGTCAGGAGGTTAAATGCCTCATGGATGCTCCCAACACCTTTTTTGCTTCAGCCCCCCTGTACTGACTCTGAGTGACTTTTTGTGTTTGGAATCAGTTTTTCAGGGTTTGGAGGCAGTTTTAGGGGATCTGCTGTGTTGTAAATCATGTTTGGGTGCCGAGAGTTGCCAAAAAACCTCTGGCTCCTCACCTTGCTCCCAGCCATTGGAAATTGTGCCTACATGCTATTTTTGTTGAAAAGAGGGAAACTGCATGCCTGGAAAAGGCACCCACAAGTCAACATTTCTGCCTGGTCTTCACCTCACAAGCTGTGGCTGGACTTGGCCTGTCCTGCAGAGCTCAAAGTCCCACAGGATGGCTGTGAGTGCCCAGATCCTGCTGAGGCTCTGCAGGGCTGGTACCTTCACCCCTCACCTCACCCCTGCAGCCCAGGTTCCTCCCATGGGGCTTGTGGTGACTGTGACCCAGATCCCTCCATGGGAAACAGAGCAAGAACCATCTCCAGAGCATCCAGGTCTCCAGACAGGACGAGCTGTTCTTGGGCAGACCTTCCTCTTTCCCCTCTGACTCTCAAGTAGCTGAGCTGATGAAGTTCTCAACTCCAGCACCTCAGCAAAGAGCCTGAAATGGACCAGTTTTCAGCCACCCTCCCCCTTTTCCCATTAACTGTTGCCCGTTATTTATTCCATTTTGCACAAACTACATAATTTTACAGCTTGGAAGAGCATTGTTTGCAGGAGATCTTCCATGAAAGCATTCTCGCTTTGGCATCCTGTGAACTCCTGCGAGCAGTACAAAAGCCAAGGAGAGGCAGGTCAGCAGCAGAGGGAAGCAGGAGAACCTGATTTCTGGGGATGCTGTGGGACAGGTGAGGACACAAAACGGGAGAGACGTTTCACTCTTGTTCTGCAGCACTCGAGGTGAGGCAGGCCCTGCAGTGCCACGCTGCCATGGTTGCTCAGAAGCCGCTGCTACAGCAATGGCAGACAGGCTGTCACCTTGTGTCCCTGACAGCAGCGCTACAGAGGTGATGGGCACTGTCAGCACACGTGTCAGGCATAAACCCCTGTGGGATGTCACTGTGTCAGGGCTCAGGATTCAAGCGTCTCCTCTGCTCACAGCCCCCAGGGCTCCAACACTCTCCAGAGCCCAGCACCTGATGGGAAACCAGGAGTCTCCAGCTGTGACCCCACACAAACCTGACAAATTCAATGACTGAAGCCCCACAGATGTGCAGTGACTTTGTGGGTGCAAAGAGAGACTGCAGCACTGTCCTGATGTCACCTGAGAGGTGGATGTGCCCCTGCTGTCACTGTCACTGGGCGCTGCCAACACTTGGATGGGACCAAATTCCCTCTCCCACATGGAGGAGGTCACCTCTGGATGATTGGCAAGGCAAGGTGTGGGAGAGGCTCCTATTTATCACTTCACCATGATGATCCCCTGACCAGGCACTGCTCCATCACCCAGAGGGGCAGGACAGCCCTTCCCCAATACCACAGGCACTTGAAAAACCCTTTTAAAGCTCACAGGCAAAGAGAGAATGGCAAATGTTCATAACCAGTCTGATTCCTGCTAACTGAAGCCAGTGTAAATCTCTGTTTTTTATGAATCTCACTTACATTTCGTGCCTGACTTGTGCATAAAACTTCCCCAGATTTACACAAGCCAACTCCATAAGTCATCCCCTTCCCAATCGGGCCCTATATCTTGATGACCTTTTAGAAACCAATGACTGCTTTCCTGTTGTTATCCATAACTGGAAAAGCACTAGAGATAAGAAAATTTATGGCAATGAGTGATCTACCTGCAAGAGACAATAAAGAACACTGGGCGGTGAAAGAACAGGAAGGAAAAATCCCACACACGGTGGGGGAATGCTCAGATGCACACACAGCTCTGGCTGAACTTCCCCTGCTTTTACTGCATCTCTCTCTCCTTGAGGCCTTGATTCCCCTGACCCTGCAGGACAGATGCACCCCTGCATTTCTGTTTTCTTGGAATTTGCTTGCAAATCTTTTGGTTTACGGTGAATGAAGCATCACACAGGAACGGGTTCACTCTCCAGCTGGAAGACCTCATCCTCACAATCCCATCACACTGGGAAAGCAGCCCTGGAGTGTTAGCACTGTTATGGATGTAACACACAGGGGGCGGGCAGGGAAGGCCTCCACATCACTTTGGGGTTGATGGCAGAGGCATTAATCACCTCCCCACCCTCCACAGCCAGCAGCAATCATTGCCCACCAGCACCACTGAACCACTCTGGGCATCAAAGCCCCGTACCCAGAGTGAATTTTGGTTTGTTTTGAAACAAAGGCACAAGTTCACTTGCTGCCACATCCTTCCTCTGGCATTGCACAGAGTAGCAATGGGGGTAGCACTGCTGGGTGTAAGAAATGGGAATTTTCTGTAAGGCACAGGCCCAAGTCTTGGTTGTTCCCAAGAAATCCAAGTCAAGACTCAAGAAGAGAAATGCTTCCAGTCACATCCACTTTCCAGTCAGAGTGACCCAGGTGACCTTCTTGACTCTAAGAACCAGAGGTGTTGAAATGAAAAGGAGCATTTTCTAGTCCAAGGGTGAGAAAGCAGCCACCAGCAGCACTGAAAGGGCTGAGTGTGCAGGGGAAGTCCAAGGCTTGCAAAGGAGAGGGGATGAAAATCTGCAAGCAGGCAAATAATTTGCCCAGCCTTACTCTAAATGTTGCCTCCAACTCTACTGCAAGAGCAGGAGGCTTCTATGAGAGGCAGCCAGGATCCAGGGGCACTGCAGGGGGAAAAAAGCCCCTTTATTCCTGGGTCAGCTGTAGCACACATCCAGGCAGCCTTCAGGAAATCGTCCAGCCCTTTCTGTTCTCCACATCTTCTACTGAACAGCAGTGATAAAGGGGCAATGCTCAGCCCTTATCATGACAGCATTTTCAGGTAGCTGGATGAGGGTTGCTAAAGCAGTTTAAAAAGAGGCTTCCCAAAGCTTTGCTGTCACTTGAGTGCACCCACTCTGATTGCTGTACAAGTGCTGTCCCAGCTTAAAATGGATTCTGGCCACAGCTCAGCTTTCTTATTTGCAGTCGGGAGGATTACACAGAACTATCTGTAATAATTAATTCCCAAGAGAGAAGTTACAGTGAAAACAGTAAGAGCAAGCAGCTCAGAACCAGAAAAACAAACAAACAAACAAAAACAAACCAACCCAGAAAACCCCAAAAACATATGACAAATTCCTGGCAGGGGCTGGGATAAGGAGAGGCAAAGAGAAAGGAGGAATGGTTGTCATTGAGGAAACCCTGGCAGGTCTCCCCTATCAGCCCTTGCAAATAAAGATCTCTGCAGCTCCACTGAAGGTCTGTGCAGCCCAAGGCTCCTCCGGTTTCCAGCTTTGGAACCAGCTCCCAGTCAGCTCTGCCCCTTTTTGGGGTTTTTTTTGGGAGGGGTTGAGGTGGTGGCAGACCAGGGCTGAACCTCCCTCCCTTGCTGGGGTCTCCCCCAGCTGCTCTCCTCCAGCTCGGCTGAGTTCAGTCTGTGCCGAGGACATCTGTATTTTTGGATTATTCATTATGAATTGATTAGTTCATCCCACAGTCACCCTGATCATATTCTTCCTATGTACTAACATCTCAATGAATGAGCAGTCAAGTAGAAAATGAATGCATTAGTGCCTGATTGTATTACTGAGCTCTTGTATATGCTAACGAATGCAGCAGGGCTTAATTCAGCCCAGTAACAAACAGGTAGTTGCAGAGTTAAGCAGCACAAGTGTCCATATAAGAGTAAAACACCAAAAAAAAGTCTTAATATCTTTAGTGTTTAACATTCAAATTAGCTTTGGATGCAAGTACTTGTTGGTGGAGAATTCTTTTGTCTGGCCATAGAGACATTTTCCTGCTAGGATTTTCACAATCATGACACTGAATCAGCCACTTTCGTCTCTGGCAGGGTAGAATTGATTACAAACCACCTAGTTAATTAAAAAAACCAGCTTGCATTCAGACCTGCTCTTTAGCAGAAACTAAGCTCAGAAAATTATTTTTTGTAAGTCTACTGGAATTGCTATTTGCAGTAAAATTTGCCAGATGAAGTTCTCTGCTGGGAACAGAGAAATGAAACTTTTTTTTCCCCTTCCTTTTATTTTTAGTTTATATCATACTCTGTATGAGATAATTTCCTATTTCTACCCACAGCAGCTACAATTGTACATACAGAAAAGAAAAGCTCAGAGAAAGCACAAAAGGAACGGGTACATTTTCTGAGCAGGTTGGCCAGGCAGGAACTTTGTCCTTGTCCATTGACTTACTGCGTGATGCAGAGAATAGCAGCTCTCTGGATCACAATCTGTTCATCAAAACTTTATGAGTAATAGATGAAAAAGTCTGGAAATTTTCCACACAGGCTCAGGTTTGGCTTCCTTGTTCAGAGCAACCAGCAGAGCTGCCGACAGCCCTGCAGTCCAAGCATATGCACTGCTGTGGCTTTTGGGGGGCTCAGAGCACACAGGCCTACTCCTGATCCCCAAATTTACAAGGATATTTACTCAGGGAGCTTTTCATCTGAATTTCTGGACAGCCTCAGATGGTGCAAACAACCAGCATCCTACCAGGTCCACATTATCCCTTCTACCAGCTGGTTACCATTAAAATGTAACAGGGACAGTAGTGGAAGAAAAAAAAAAAATCTTCCTTCTTAGCAAGAAAAGAATCATCTAAACCACAAAAGACCCTGTAGCAGCTGTCAGAACAAGGCCTGGACAACATCTCCCTCCACAAAAGGGCAGGCACTGACCCCTCCGGAGCCCGTGGAGGTGACAATTCAGAAGAGCAGCAGCTGTGCCCAACATGACCCTGAATGCATGAGGGTGACTGAGCCGTGAGCCTGCACCTCTTAGGCAGCCTTGCTGGCTTAGGGGCTCACACAAAAAGCCCTAAGAAATCCCCCCTGGATTGCACTCCTCTTGACCTTGCTCCTGGAAGAGACAGCAGCAGGAGCAGGGTTGCAGAGAGGCCCTGGGCATGGCTGGCTGCCCCACTGGGGGGATTTTGGATCTGACACAAACCAGAGGTGCCAGCGATGCTGGGGAGCTGAGCCTTGGGACAGCAGCACTGACCCTTGGGCATCCTCATCCCCTGCTCCATGCACCAGAACCAGGCAGGCCAAGAGCTCCACAGGCATGGCCTGCCCCTGGCCCAAAGCCCTTCTGAGGGATTGCTCCTGGCAGGGGAATTTGGCTGCTGCTTTGGCTCAGCCATGGATAACTCCTCCGACATCAGCTGAGGGAGATTTTCACTTCCCCTCTCTGGTGAGCCTTGGCTGTGTGAAGATGGCCAGACCCTGTGGCCAAAGACCTGTCCTTCCACAGGCAGTAGGAGATTGTGGAACTGAGCACTCAAATCCACTGAGCAGAGTCTAAATTAGAGCCTGCAAGAAGTGCCTGTAACAACCTGAGTGCAGAAAACTGACTCATCCCCGTGTTTTCCCCAAGCACAGACTGTGGCTGTTTGGCAATAGACCAAAGAAAATGACAGTATAAACTGCCAGATCCCAGCACATCTCCTCTTCTGCTGCCTCTCTTTTTCACTTCCAAGAGACAGAGTTGGTTTGGTTGCTATCCCATAGAGGAGCATCATTCTCAGGTCTAAGTTTGGCTCTCCCATCTTTTCAGTAGGCAAAGTGACAGAGGGATTGGTTTCATAGAGTAAAAAGACTCTCCAAGAATTAGTCAAGCCCAGACACACATTTTGGGGTCTCTTCAATTCAAAGTGGGGTTTGAATCCTGGCCCTGGGGAGCACGGTTAAGGGCTGCTGAGGATTTTTGCTGGGAGGTCACATCATCACCCTGACGGGAAGGTTTCTCTCTCCACAGGCGAGAGAGTCCTAACACAGGCACAAGGGAGCAAAGGCTTCCAGGAGTGCTGCATCCATCAGCTTTTCTCTGCTTGGGGAAGAGATGTGCAGGTTTAAAAAATACATGGTAACAGTCTGATTTAAGTGCAGATGGAAGCTGCTGGGCTCTGGCTCCTGGGAGAGCTCTGCAGGAGTGGCCACGGTTCAGACTTCCCTGAGGATTCCCAGAAATAAAAGGACTGAAAGGATTAACCCCAGAAAAGGACTCTAAAAGTGCTGCCTTCCCAGGGCCTGGGGCAGAATTGGTGCTGAAACAGGGAGTTAGCTCAGGCCAGCAGGAGAGTCAGGCACAGCCCTGGGTCCCTGCAGCATATGTTAGTCCTGCCACGAGGCCAGCAGAGATCCTGGGTTTGCAATTCAGGCATTTTCCACTAAGAACCACAGCGAGACCATTCACTCCTCTTATACAGCCCACCAAAGAGCCATTTGTGATAATGGCCAAACTTGGTTTCATCTTGGAAATCTTCAATAGACTCCTGTATATTATTGAGGTTTTAATGGAGCTAGGAGAAAACCAGAAAAAATACCACAGACTATACAAAGACGCTGGTTTTGTTTTCTGTATCCAGAATAAGCCACTATTTAAATTTTCTTGTCAGTATTTTCTATACTTCCCTGTACACTCAGAGAAGTTTGTATATATTATATCAGATTTTTCACCTCTTTTCCTTCACTTCTTTCCCCCCTTCTTTCTACAGCCACTGAAGGAAAATGAATAGGAAAGAGAAGCAGTGATGGTCCCATTGGCATCCTCCAGGGAGTAGCTGCTCCTCACAAATCAGGCTTTTTGCTCTCTCCCAAGGGTGTAGGAGCTGGAGGAGGCAGCCTTGGGCAGGGAGCAGGACACAGCTCATGAACTGTGTGACAAGGAAGTGACAATTTTGATGGGACATGATCTGGTCTTTCCAAAGCTGGACACATACTGGAAGAGGGTCACCAAACCCACTTATTTTCCTTCCTTGCAGAGATGCCATTCTCCCTGCCTAGTTGAGGGGAGATCTCCAGGCCTCTATGAAGGAAAGGGATGAGGAAAGGAGGATGGGACCCTCCAGGTGCCCCTTGACATAAGCAGACAAAGGTAGCAATGGTTTGCCCATCTCAGAAACATTTTGCTCACCCAGAGACAAACAGAATCTACCTGGTAACTCTATAATCCCAAGACTTGTCCTGTACTAACAGGATAAGCTTCTCCATAGAAATTATCTCCTTGACATTAGCTGGGTGTTCCTGAGCCAGAGGAACAAACTCCCTGGAGAACAGTGATAAAACCTCTCCAACTGCCGGGTTATCAAATGTTTATGGTAATCAAAGGGAGATGGTGATTATATTTGACCCCAGTGGGTGAGCGCGAGTATCAGGCAACCTGGGCACAAGTACTCATGATTATGAGCTCCTGGACTAATAAAGGCAATTAGGTATAAACAGAGGCATCAGTAGCAAATGAAAGAAGGACCTCTGTTCCCAAACACAACTCTGCCAGTGGAGTGTTTTGATCTATCCAAGCAAAACTGCTTCAGATAAACAAATTTGATGAGCACATGGTCTACACAACATGTGCAACTGAGGAGCTCTCCAGCTTGACCTCAAGTCTCCCAGAGAAAGGAGGAGTTTGGAGGTTTTACTCTTGGAAATGTAACTGCCTTGGACGAGACACTCTTAGAGATTAAAAGTTTCATATTACAGAAAATAGCAGTGTATAACGTAAGGAAAGTCTGGTCTTGCTTCACCAGGATATGAAGTACACAAAAAAGTGTCCTGCAAAATCTGCAGGAATTGTCCAAGCAGTTCAGAACAGGAACATAGGGCTGGGCAAAGTCAGACAAATAGGCCTGCAGACATGTGCTTGGTATGAAGAGAGGGGGGAAAAAAAAAAAAAAAAAAAGAAAAAAAAGAAAAAATCCCCCTAAGGCAGCCTGGCCTAAGAAACAAAACAATCCCCAACACTGTTCTTTACCTGGAAAAAGCAAGTGTCCCCTCACATCCAGCCCTGGAGGTATTATTTGAAACAACAGATTCCACTATAGAGATCTCTATCCCACTTTCTAATATTTCAAATCCTCATATACTCAGTTGTATCCTGAAGTGGAGCTAAAAAATACCCCTGCCTTACTCTGAGTAGGAAGGCCATGCACGATATTCAAGAACTTACCAATACATTGTTCAAAACAGGAAAACATATGTAAATTATTTAAGTTTTTGTTATCAGTCATGTTTAGTCTTCAGAGTTACTTTTTACGACCTGTAGGAGCCCCTGTCCTCAGAAGAACTTTCACAAAGCCGGAAAGATATTCAGGGTGGGAAATGCCTGCTCTGGATTTTGTATCAACAACTGTTTTTTGGAGCAAAACACTTTGCTGAGGCAAGAGGTGGAAAGCAGGAGAGAGGCAAAGTGAGAGGATAATCTATTTTGCCCAACAAGATCAACTCACTTCATCCAAAAGAAAGAACTGGGACCTGGTGTTATGGGCAGCAAGCATGGTTCAGCCCAAAATAACCAGAGCTGGATGCCCAACACATGGAGCTACCTCACACACCTTCTAGGGTGTTGCAGTCAACCTCTCATTGGGGGTAGAAAAGAACCAATCAACAGGTATGGGATTCTTGCTGCTATTCTAGGAAACAAGCTCAAGAAGCTGCCCAGAAGCAGCTCAGGAGCCCCTGCACAGGGCACTGAGAGTGGAACATCCCTGGCACAGCTCAGCTCCAGCAGCAGCCATGGCTCCATCAGCCCCAGACTGAGCTCGGGGCAGAGCTTTGGCTCCATCAGCCCCAGGCCGAGCTCGGGGCAGAGCTTTGGCTCCATCAGCCCCAGGCCGAGCTCAGGACAGAGCTTTGGCTCCATCACACCCAGACTAAGCTCAGGACAGAGCTTTGGCTCCATCAGCCCCAGGCCGAGCTCAGGGCAGAGCTCGGGGCAGAGCTTTGGCTCCATCACACCCAGAATGAGCTCAGGACAGAGCTTTTGCTCCATCAGCCCCAGACTGAGCTCAGGGCACAGCTTTGGCTCCATCAACCCCAGACAGAGCTCATGTCAGATCTTTTACAGCAGCCACTCTCTTCCTTGTTTCATTCTTCTTTGGGTCTCTTGGGATTCCTTTTTCCTCGAAGTCCTTTTCCTCCAGCTTTTCATGACTGCCCACCCCACCCCTTTTATCACATTTATCTTAATTAGTCACAGCTGTGGCCCATTAGGGCAAGCCTTTTCTTTGGTAATTAGTACAGCTGTGTCTTATCAGGGGCAAGGTCACTTGCAATCCCTTCTTCTACCCCTACACTCTGGGGTGCTCCTGGTGGTGCCACCACCACCACACAGGGCCATGTAACCCCACAAAGCACACAGCCAGAGTGCCCCTCAGGGAACCAAAGGAGCCTTTTCACCAGGTCCCACATCCCCGGCAGGCAGCACAAAGGCCACACAAGGCTGCCCATGACTACAGGAGAGTGGGGAGCCCAAGAAGTGAAGGACACACCATATTTGTGGCAGGGATAGACTGTTGCTGCTGTTGCCTGTGCCCAAATCAGGATCTGAGGCAGCTCGGGTGCCTTCAAACTCCTTTTCCCATGGTGCTTCCAACACACACGGCCAAACCACTTGGGTGGCCAGGGAATAAACATGGAGGGACTTGCCCAAAATTTGACCAGGACCCTGACCCCAGTTTACACAGGAGCCACTTTCTAGCCCTCTAGCATCTTCCTGAGCAGACTGAAATCCTTCAAAGTGCTTTTAGCTTCTCCCTGGATAAAGACATAACCAGAGGCTGGTATCCAAGAAGAAGAGGCCAGCAGCGAGGGCTGTGGAAAAGGGGACACAGGTTGTTGGTGTTCTTCTGGCATGTTGTTTTTATTTTTTTTCTTCTTTTTGAGGAGCTGTAGTGTCATCTTGTTTTATTTCCTGGCATTGCAGGCTGCTGGCAGGATGACTTGGTTGCCAGGGAAACCTCTGGGAAAGTGCACAGGGCTGCTGCCCGCATCTGGGCACCAAAACGGCGGCTGCCAGCGAGGATGCCATGGCCTCCAGCCCTGCCAGGCCAGGGTGGAAGGAGCAGAAACAGCAGGCAGGCAAGCATCTGCTCCCACAGCACCCAGATTAGGGGCTGGTCAAAGTCTCCAGAGCCAGGGAGCAAGCCCTGCATAAGGGTCAGGATGTACAGCCAGCCCTCGCCCACCAGCAAGGACAGGGTTAGCCCAGCGCCTAAGGCAGGCTCTATTTTTATTATTTTTTATTTTTAAATCACTGCCATTAGGAGGATTGTTATGGTTGGCAATTTGCAATAATCAATTTGAAACCACAGTTTGATTAGTTAATGCACTTTCTGCTGCTCTCGGCTCTTAATTTGATTGGGAGGAGAGAGGGGGGGTTTTGTTTCCTGGTTTGTGGCAGTGCTGGCTGGCGTGTGTGGTGGCACATCCCTGCTCCTCACTGCTCCCCTGGGGCTGGGGCATGTCCCAGCCAGGGGCAGGACAGGCTGGGTGTCCCCTGCCTTCTCCAGGCAACCACAAGGACCATCCTTCCCCACACCCCCCTCAGGCTCAGCCCCTTCTTTCTGCCTCCCCAGCTCCACACAAAGGGCTGCAGGCAGGTGGGTGGGCAAGGCAGCTCTGGAGCAAAGGGAAAGCTGAGCATCAGCTCCAGAAATAACTGTAATACATGATAATATCCAAAATAGACCCCAGGCAGGCACTGCTCTTCGCACCTCGCCCGTAATACATGACTTTCCTGAAGGTTCTCACTTCAGTGCCCACACATTATTCCCACCAACAGCAGAGAGAGTAACAAAGCTGGAGAAGCATTTACAGGAAGGAAGAGGAGGAAATGCATTTCCCTCTCCCTTAAATGGTCTATCCAGACTCCAAATACCTTGCTATAACCCATATTTTTCCATAGAACTTGCCCAGCTTGTTACAGCAGCACAGGAATCACCAAGGAGCTCTTTGAGAAGCTGACACAGGCGTGTCCATGCTAATGCACACCTCCTTTCCAGGGCATCCCACGGCTTTGCTGGTGCTCCACACCAAGGCTGGCTCCATGGCTCAGGGAGTGAACGCAATCACAAGCCCCAAGGCCCAGCAGGATGATGCTAATGCTGAATATCCCAGCAGTCAACACCCAGCTTTAGGAAATTCCCAGTCCTGGAGCTGAAAAGCACCCAACAGCTGTGACTCCAAGGATCACAGGGACCGGGGCAGCCCCAATCCTCCCAGCTGTGTCAGCCACTTTGGAAAGGCCTTTCCACCTAGAAAACAACATTACTGTGACACAAGAGATCTTCACCAACCCCTCCAAACCAAGGCACGTCTGAAAAAAAGAATGACTCCTGTTTTAGAAAAAAATTAACAACAAACAAAACTCCTTTGTATTTGCATGTCCTAAACTGTGGAAGAGCAGAGCCCAGAACGTGCAGGGGGAAACTCCAGTGCTGTGAAGGTGTCAGAGATGCTGAGTCTGCATTCAGAAGTTATAAACCCCAGACCAGACCTGGTGAACAGAGTGGTTAGCAGAGAACCAGGGGGAGTATTTCCATCAATCACCTTTTACTACATCCCCACCAAGGTGACTCAGGCATTGACAGAGCCCAGAGAATCCCAAATTGCTCCTCTCCGTAGCAAGCGCTGTAACTTCCAAGAAGTCAGCTGGGGCCACCCAGCTCACAGCTATTTTCTGCCTCCATCACTCATGCTGTCTCTCAGAGCTCTTCACTGCTGCTCCTTCCTTTCCCTTCCTGCTCACACTATTCCCAATCTAGGCAGCTTCCTCCACCCACCTCTCCCCGTCCCCAAATCTCTGTGTTTGATGATCTGTTCCCATCTCCTCAGTTATTCTCAGCACCGTGTACCAAAGATACACCAAGCAGAGAGGCTGTGACGCTCCACTCTGCTGCCCTAAGTGAGCAAGTTTATCTCTGTGCCATTAAAGGGAGAGGAAAAACCCAACAAATCCATTTTTGAAAAGGCTTTGTGCATCCCACCTGCTCTCGGAGCATCCTTGGGTTTGTTGTGACTGACGTTACCTGGTGCAGTAATTAGAAGCTGTATTTACAGCCTTGCTACCATTTTAATGCTGTTTTGCATCTGTTGTACTCTCACTTAGAGAGTAAATGTAGTGGGGAACATCTGTTTCCTTCTGCTGGCTCAGGCGACGTCCCCGGCCAGCGATTTCCCCTCTGCTGCTGTGGGCTGTCATTATTTCAATTACCACGGCAGGGACGTCCCCCTGCAGCAGCAGGTGCCAGTCCTTGGCCAGATTTTCCAGCAGAGGGGAGCTTTGAGGTGACCCCACTGGCAGTTTAGCTCAAGGCACCCCCAGGACCCCTCTCAGCCCAGGGTCTGCGCTCCCTTTCCCTCCTAACCCCAACCATTGGTGTTTGGCCACCTCACAAAAAGGGATGAAGACAAAGCAGAAACATTTAACTCCTTCACCTCTCTCTTTATCCCTCCTGGAATGCCTGGAGCCCCAGGCTGGAGGATCCTGACTCAGGGAGTGATGAGGTCGAAGTTACCTTTGAAATTGTACAGGATTTGCGGCTGCAGCTGAATGCATTTGAGACAATGGGGGCTGATAAGATTCATCCCTAGAGACAGAAGGAGCTGGCTGATGTTGTTGTGAGCCCTCTCACAGTTATCCATCAATGGTCCTGGGAACCCAGAGCAGTCCCAGCCAACTGGAAGCTGGCAAATATCGTTCCAATTTTCAAAAAGGGCAAGAATGAAAACCCTGGTAATTATAGGGCTGTCAGTCTCACATCAGTGCCTGGTGAAATTATGGAGAAGATCATTCCAGGAGTTATTGAAAAACACTTGAGAGACAATTCAGCCAGTGGACAAAACCGAGGCTGATGAAGGGGCAGCGAGGCCTGACACCCCCTGAATATCCTTTTATTACAAAATTACCCTCCCAGTGGGCAGAGGGAGGCAGTGGGAGTGGGCTCTGGGGATTTTAGCAAAGCTCCTGGCGCTGTCTCTCACAGTGACCGTCTGGACAACGTGTCCAGCAGGAAGCTGGACATGTACAAAACAGCTGCTGAGGGGTCAGGCTCCAACAGCAGTGGGGTAACATCTGTTAGGCTGTTCTCAATTTGAGAGACCATGCTCTTCCGTTCTACCAGTTACCTGGACAGAGGAGTTGAACACAAACTAACATATTAGTTCTATTTAGTTTACAAACAAAGAAAATTTGCCATTAGTGTTGTATTAGGAGGTCCAGTTGATTCCCTTGAAGGTAGAGGAGAAACCTTATGGCCTAATGGAAAGATCTTGCTACAGCAGAGCTCTGGCCAATCAGGATTGAATTGAATTTTAAAATTTCCACATTCTGCACCTGGGACTGTGCAAACCTGGATGTATGTCCAGGATGGGGGACAAGACACTGGAAAAGCTGGTTTAAAGCTTTTCTAGCAGGTTTCCAGCAGCTTCAGAGGTGGAAACAAGGTCTCCCATGCCTGGCTAATGCCCAGAGCCCAGCTCCACACTGTTCAGGTAGCTGAGCTGGAGGCCAGTACTGTGCCCTTTATCTTCCCATCCTCTTCCCTGCACTTCCTTAGCCTAGTCCAAGAATTTGTCTGGATTAGAAAAATGATGTAAATGCAGCCAAAAAGCATTTTAGATCCCTGCACTGATACAGGTGAGGACACAGTAGTCCTTCTTCTGGCTTCAGCTCTTCCTGGCAGCGCTGAATCAAGCTCAACCAGCACAAGAGCTCCTGCTCGCTCAGTGTGGAGCTGTGTGGTCACACTGGGGGTGGTTTCCCCAGAGCAGGGCTCAGACAGACTGGTGAGGCACAGAGGGACAGCTGGCAGCTGGGGTGGGGAGGCCAGAGGAGGAGGCAGCCCCGGCTTGCACGCCCAGCAGGGAGGAGGTCTCGGATCAGAAAGGTTATCGTGGATCTTAAAGGTCAGCCTGAGGTCGTGTTTGGAAAACCAGGTGCTTTTCCAGCGCCTGCCCCTGTAGCAAGGGGTCTGCTCCTCCCTCACTCGTGACAGCCCTGCAGCAGCACAAGGGCTGGGGCAATCTGCCTGCACAGGGCGCTGTGGCCAGATCGAAGCAGATGTGAAGGGACCTTCCTGCAGATCTAGGATTTGCTCTCCACCAGCAGCCTGTAGCCAGACCCTTTCCTGATTCAGGCTCAGTGCCCCGGTCTGTCTTTCCCAGACAAATGGAGCTATTCCAGGCGGGTGCTGCCTCCCCGTCTCTGCACATCAGCACTGAGCAACTTCCCCAGGGCTCTCCCGACAATTCCACACCACAAACCACTGTGAGTAAACAGCAGCAGCTCGAAAATGCACCAGGAAAACCACTCTGCTCCCCAGTAGGTTTAAGGTTGCACAGGGTTATGCAGGTTTTGTTTGGTTTTTTTTTTGTTTTTGTTTTTTTTGTTTTGTTTTTTTTTTTTTTACATTAAAGCCAACAGAAGGTTCTTAGCTTATTTAGGTCAATTAACTACAGCTTTCAAATTAAGTTCTCATCTCATTTTACAGACAAGCTGTAAGCAAAGCGTAAAAAAAGGGTCAGCTGAGGAGAGCAGAGCTCAGGGTTTCCAGACAAGTAATTTAAATCCAAAGGGTAGAAACAAAATTAAGATCAAAGGAGAGAACAGAGACCACCTAAATAACGTCTGCTGCTTCGCCCACTTGCTTTTCCTTTGCTCTGTGCACCAAACTCGAGCCAGAAAAAGGTGGAAGAAGAGGCAACAACGAGAAGAGCTGTGCAAGGAAGCCATTTGTGGCACACGCCACCACATTTCATTGGTCTCCCGGAGCCAGCAATGACGGTCCATATTCTGGAGTGCCATCTACTGGCATTTTTACCTCTTTGCTGTAAATTAAAGCCAACCCCGGTGTTAGGAGAGCGCTCAGGTTGCAGTCAAGCACTTGAAAAATGCCACAATCCAGATAACCCCAGGCCAGTCCCCTTGTACAGGTGCATCACAACACACAGTGGAATAATAAGATCATGGAGCACTTTTTTTTTTTTTTTTGCTGCAGGAAAAAGCCCCTTTCGTGCACCAGATGGATAGTGCTCTCTTAATGAGCAGCTATTCAATATTTTTCTTTATCCTCATCCTTCAATATGTAGTCCTGTGTCCTGGGCATGGCATGCTATTGAAGTCCTGGGCTAAATAATGAGCTATTAATTTTCTCCTGGGCTTTCACAGCATTTGTTATCGCAGTATCCGAGTGGTTTGCAAACATTAATTTGCCCTGAGAGCAGCCCTGCAAGAGAGTGGAATTATTCTTGTGCAGATGGAGAACTGAGGCACGGCCAGTTTAAAACCAGAAGGGAACCCTGGGGGTTGAGTGCTCCAGCTGAGATGCAGAAAGGACCCAGTTTTCAGAGTTGTACAGGTCAAAGCTTTTTAGGGCACCACATCCACAACCTCCACCTTTGGCTGTGGGCCCCCAGCTTTCCCCACCCCATCTGGCTCTGCAGCTGGGAGCCCAGCAGCTCCGGGGTTCATCTGAGAGGAAGCTTCTCCACACTTTGTCTGGGACTGCTGCAGTCCTCCAGGCTGCCCCAGGAGCTCCAGAGACCCCCACTCCCCCAGGAGCAGCACATCCCTCTGTGATGGTGATCTCTGACCACATCCTACATAATCCCTTCAGCCTGGGGCAGCCACATTTACACTGTGGGTTTACTGTCCCAGGGACCATCTCTTCCCCACAGCACAACCCACCACAAAACACTTCCTCACACACCTCTGGCAAGCTGGGTAAGAAGAGCAGAAATCACAGCAAACATGTGCCAAAGGAAGAGGGAGCAGGAGCAGCACAGACAGACTGGGGCCCTGCCACCAAAGAATAACAGTCCCTGTTGATTCAGGAGAACCCATAAACACAGCACTAGGGGAGACAGAAAAAAGCTCATCCATACTCCCTGTCCAGTGGGAAAAACCGTGTTATCCCACCTCTAAATCCAGTGAGCTGCATGACCCAGGCCATGTGAGCAGTTACACCAACGCAAATAGAATGGTGCCAGGGCACGTGCTCAGACTGCCGCAGCACTCTCCAAGCTTCAGAAGATGCAAAAGAGATCCAAAAGAGAGTCAGCCCACCACAGGAGAGGGCAGGGGACAGGCTAAGTTCCTTCTAGACACCTAATGCTCCCTGTGCAGCCCTGCCATCAGTCAGGCTGCAGCCACCACAGCCACCCAGGAGAGGAAGAGCTCAGGCTGTGACTGCCCTCGGGTGTGGAGCTCAGACCCAGCTGCTTCACATCCCCACGTTTTTGGCAGAGGCAGAGCTTCAGTTTCCCTGCTCCAGGGCTGGTGAATCTCATCCTGGCAAAACCAGCCATTCCCTCTGTCTTGACAGGGCGTTTTCCAGCCCCTGGTCACTATTTTCATTTCACCCAGAAGAATCACAAGACCATTTTGGGAACCAGAAGTCAATATTTTCTGTTGCATTTTGAGAAGGAAGAGCTACTCACATCATGACTATTATATTTTCTTTTAACTTTTCATCTTTCCCAGTCCCTTAGCCCTCCTAAGATCTTATTTGCATTTTTGATCAGACCCATGC
The DNA here is from genome assembly GCA_013396955.1 of Regulus satrapa. Classification (NCBI taxonomy): domain Eukaryota; kingdom Metazoa; phylum Chordata; class Aves; order Passeriformes; family Regulidae; genus Regulus; species Regulus satrapa. Next base: position 196,588 of record VWZN01014469.1, on the reverse strand, counting down.
ACCAAGAGAAAGCCCTGAGGGAGCTGGTTGTAACAGTGCCCAGGTCTTTTTCCTGGGCTGAATCAATTAATTTACACCCCTGGGAATAAAATGGATTCTTCCTGCCAATGTGTACAATTACTCCCTGTTTTCATTGGTAAGAGAAGGGGAGTCTGAGCCTTTGAAATGCAAAGTCGTTTGTGCAAATCCCCAATCTCCAGCAGCATCTCTTCCCCCTCGTTATCCCAGGTGAGGCAGCAACTTACCTGGGAGGGAGGGAGGGAGCTCTGCCTCCTCTGCACTGAGCTGTGTGCACGGAGCCATCCCTGCCCTGGGGGTCAGCCATGGCTCTGCCAGAGGAGACCAACGGGATCCTTCAAACCCCCTCCCGTGCCTTCCCAAAACACAGCAGCATCCCATAAAAACCTGGCTGCCCTTGCAGGGCTCTCCCAGTTTACCCCCCTTAGCTCCACTGCCCAGGTCATTCATTATTTTAAACTTCTACCTCCGAGCTCAAGGCTCTTAACCACATCCCCAACACGAAGCACAGCAGGAGGAAAACCTGGCACAGGGACTGTCTGGGGGTTTTCAGCCCAATTTGCTATTTTAAGATTCTTCAGCTCAATTTCCTCCTCTGTTATTGCATTTAGGTTTGTTTTCGTGCCTTTTTTTTTTTTTCTCTTGAGTGCATAAACATGGACAAAATCCACTCTGAGCTGGCAGCTGGGAATAGGTTTACTCTTACCTCACAGTGGAAATATTTTTGCTTGATAGGAGAAGAAAGGAAGAATAGACTGGTGTGGTCTAATACCTCCTGCAAGTGGCAGCTGGTGCTTTATGGACCCCCACAAGCTTCTTGGGGGTGCCAGAGAGAAAATACTTTGCCAGGTCCTGTCTCTCATGCAAGCTGAGCCACCCCCTTGCCCCACAGCCCAAGCAAACACAACAGCACTTTTAGAAATGTCCAAATTAGTTAAGAGCATTACACCACAGCCTTGATAATCTCCAGATGCAGATGCTGCTGTCCCTTTCCCCCCTCATCCTGACTTTTTAGTTCCTCTCACCCCCTCCTCCCTATTCTCACTCTCATTTCCATCTCACACCGCTTTCCTCATTTTCCTGACTCTTCTCCAGCTATCGTGGAGGGTTTTCAAGGGTTTCCATGTTCCCTCCCAGCTGAACAGCTCCTCTCCCAACTCTGTCCTTTCCCAGGGACACCAACACCTTCCTGCCGTGCTTTCCTGGGCACTGGAAGCTTTTCCCAGCTGCAGCACATCCACCAAACTGCAGGGAAGAGCTGCCGAAGGCAAAGGCCAGCAAGAACTCTTAGCCTAAAACTCAGCAGGCTGGACACAGGAGAGGGCCACCGTGGTTAAATTTATTTCTGATTACTGACGCTCAAAAATGCCCAAATTGAGCTCCAGGAATCCTGTCCTGCAAAAAACCACTGCCTAGGGAGCTCAGATAACCCTGGCTGAGAAAATTTGTGGTTTTCTGGTGTGGCCAACCCTGAGCTAATAGCCCAGAGCCTCCCTTGCCCTCCTGCTTCAAAGCTGGAAGGAGTTTTCCAGGATGTTTTGAGATTTCTGCGATTCACCAGCGTGGTAGAAGAACTTTTCTGCATTAGGGATGGTCCCAAAGGGAAGAGAGAGCCCCAGGCTGCAGCCCTGTGTGTGTGTGTGCCTCAATTTTCCACTCGAGGAAATGATCCCTGCCACCCCTTCAAGCGCCTGTGATGTCCCTGGGTACAGAGAATCCTTCTCCACACCAAGCTGCAGCCTCAAGTGGAACAACTTAAAAATCAAGTTCTCCTCCTCAGACCAATTCCCTGCACAACCCCTAGGTTGAACTCTGTGGAAAATAGTTAATTAATCTCTCTTGCTGCAGCCTAATTCTCTCTTCAACACGTGGCTGTCACTTCCCTGTCATCACAGCTGATTTACAATGGGGTTTAATTAAATCCTCCGTACATTATTCAGCATTCTCTGAAGACAACACCAAAGCAGCCAAGGGTATTTAAAATGTCACCTGCTGAGACGTATCATCTCCTCCTAAATAAATATGACAGTGATCAAACTTTGGCTAATTACAGTGACTTCGTTATTTGTTTGTATGTTTTAATATTTAATTGCTTTCGTGTTCATCCAATTACAAAGCAACAGCAAATAGAAATTAACTTTTTATCAGCGTGTTCCCAGCCCAGCTAATCAGCACTTCAAAGGCCAGACACAATAGGAGGCCATCCAACCTGAGAGCGCTTTACAATATATTCTCTGCTGAATGGACCGTTCTATTAAATTAAGGGAGAATTGTGTTTGTCAGGGCGCTCCCGGCTCCCCCCGGATTCCCTTTATGTGCCCATTCACGGGCCTCGTTGCAGCAGGGCTGGAAATTGCTGGCGGTGCTTGTGGGGCTGCTCTGCGCTCTGCCGCTGCCCAGGGTGGCTCCGGGGCAGCAGAAAATCCTGGGGAATTCCCTTTGGAAGCACATCCTGCTCCACGGAGCAGGCAGGGTCACACCAAGTGTCCTGGCTGAACTCACAGGGGAGCTGAACCTCACTTTCCCCCCCGCCCCAAATCGGAATTTTCCAGCTCAGCCAGAGCGCTGCCAAGCCGGGGGGGCTGCAATAACTTGAATTTCACCCCCATTCCCTCGTGCCTGTTGGAATTAAGCTCAGCTTGGCAATGGGAAGAGGTCCATGAAGTCCCATCCTTGCTGAGTCTGGGATGCCTCCACCCATTTTAGTGATGACCAAGGGAAAGCAGCAGAAAAAGCCTGGGGAGCCACAGCTGGTTGAAAGAAAATTATTTCTGCCAGTGCAACAATCTTGCTGGTGACCAACAAACTACTTATATTTTATTATATATTTCATAAACATACTCTGAAAATATATACATATAAATATACATTGTGCATTTTANCTGCTTTCCCCCTACAAATCTCCCAGCAGAAATGGAAGCTGAGTGCAGACAGAGTGATTTAGGGTCCCAGAAAACAGATAAATAGCTCATATACCAAACAGCAGAGGGGAAATAGCACCAGACCAGCACACAGCATAAATGAGCCACATTAAAGAATTAATTTCTTTGCTTTGCCCCATTATTACTGCTCCAATAAGACAGGATTTTTGGTCACCACAATGAAATTCCAGACAAGAGACTAAGAATTGTTTCAATAATAATGTTTAAATAATAAAGTACAACCAGCTTTAATATTTTAAATATTAATAACATAAACATATACAATAATACATATTATATATTATATATTATATATTATATATTATATATTATAATAATACTATATATAAAATTATACTCTATCCATAATAATTGAAATATATTGTGTTTTAAATATTCAAATTTCTAATATTCAAGCTAAAAAACCTCACCCTAACCCTATGCATTGATAAACCTGGGCCAGGCAGAGTTGTCTCCCTTGGAACCACACACAAATTTTGCTGTTACACCCAGGACCTCACATGTAAAAGGATAATTCTATAGAAAATCTATTTCTCCGAACTCCACTGCAGCAGCAAGACTCAGCTTTATTCCTGGAGCACCAGGAGGTCTGGTAGAAACAAATTTCTGCAAAGGATGCAGTGAAAAACCCATATTGAAATCCTCATGTTGTTTTAAAAAAAAAAAAAAAAAAAGTATTCTGGAGAGAAAAAAAACCCAGTATTTTACTAGATGGATTTATTTTTTCTTTAAAGCATACAAAAACAACCTCTGTTTTTTCCCCAGAGAAACAACTCTGTGTTTAATTTTAGGCTTCTCTCATAAAATATTAAATGGACAAAGAAATCTGTTTGAAATACTTTGATTTTATTGAAATTAAATATTTAATTTGACTCAAAATATTGTCTCAGATTTTTTTTTTCAACTTTGAGAGCGGTTTCATTTGAGAAATCAAGACTTGCAGAGGTTTTCATGCAAACAGGAGATCTTTTTGCTACCTCCAGTAAGGACTCATTCACTTCATTTCTCTCCACCACAGTTACACGGTTCATTAAAAAGATACAGAAATATTGGTCTCACACCAAGGATGAAGTTGAAATAACTTTGATGGGGTCCTTTTAAACAGCTGAGCAATGGTGGGGGAGAGATTTGAGGCTGGGAGGAAGAAAACAGAGAAGAAACACAGAAATATGCATGTGAAGAAAAACAGGTATTTTCCACTTTGATGAAAAATCTGCATTTTGAAGTCTATGCACAAAGACTTCAGCAAAGTTGGTTTCCATTGACATGAGACAGGGGAGGAAATAAAACCCCACCAAGCTCCCAGGTAGGAAGAGCTGGTTGGCAACACAGAAAAGCAAATTTCCCTGCAGAAGCAAGAGAATGGGAGGGTCTAAGGGATTAAAAGCATTTAATTCCAGACAAACCTGAGATACAGAGCTTTCAGTGAGGAAATGAGACAAGAAAATATCCTGATTTTCCTGGCCAGTCCAAACAATACCCAAAGCGTTGCCCTCATCCTGCAAAGGGGGTGGAGGCTTCAAGCTCTGCTGGTACCAGTGTGGGGCTTTATGTTGAAAAAAAAAAAATCTGTCAGTTCATTCCCAGCAAAGTCCTGGTTTCAATCATTTCAATATCCTTCACCCTGAGGGGAAAAAAAAGTCAGAGAAAGTCCTGAAATCATGTTTATATCACTTCCAACATGCAATTTATTTTCCTCCCTCAGCTTGGAGGGAGTTTGTATCCCACAGCTTAAGCTGACTGCATCTGTCTAACTCCAGCCAAAGCACAAACCCCAGGCTCAGCTCCCAAACCCAGCCTGGACCAAATCAAAGGGTTCAGATGGCACAGACTGTTCACTCTGGAACTTGCTGATATTTGGAATTATGATTTACCAGCCTCATCTGGGCCAACAACGTTACTGATATTATTATTATTAATAATAATAATAATAATAATTTCTGTATCTACATCTTTAATGGTTTACAGGATGGCAAATATATCTCCTGCTCAGTTTTGCTGCTTAGTTTCTGCATTTTTCAGCTTTGTGATAAATGGGGTGGCTGAGTACAGGGCACATGTCCAGACTTCTGAAGCTGTCATGTCATCAGAAATCAAGAAATAACTCCATACCGGGGACAACACAAAGAATCCAGTCTCCCCACAGCTCCCCATTTCTCTGCCTCCAGGTTCTCATTATACAGCTGGTAAGTTTTCATTTGGTCATTTAATAGAAGAAAAAAAAATCTCAGAGCCAGAACATTATAGGAGAATTTGAACTTTTCTTCCCTAAATCCAGGCTGGACAAGCTAAACTAAACCTGGTTTAGTGGAGAGAGCCCTGCCCAGAGCAGAAGGTTGGAAATAAATTACCTTCAAGGTTCCTTCCAGCCCAAACCTTTACCTGATTCCATGAAGAATCAAGTTTCTAACCATGCCTGCTGAGGATTTTTTTAAAGGCAACACTCAAAGCTGAGAATTGTGGAGAAACAAAGAAAAAAACAGAACTAGGATGGCGATTGGAAAAAAAAAATAAAAATCCAGGAGGACAACTTAAGTGCCAGTTGTTTTGGTCAGCAGCACTGAAGTGTTCAGCAGGGGTGTTCCTGAGGGATTATCCAGAACATTTAGGGGGGCACTGGGGTTGATAACTCTTGGGCACGCAATGGGATGGAACAACCCAAGGCAGGATGGCACTGGACATTCTGCAGAAGGGGCTGTGGAGAAAAGTCCAGCGGCGTCCATCTCACACAGAGGGGGAGGAATGTTTAAACTCATTTTTGTTTGCTCCTCCTGTGTTTCTGTCCTCCTTTTCAGCCTGTTCAGGTTTATTAGTCAGGCTAACAGAGTGGGAAAAGGAGCTTTGTCCACTGGCAAAAGTCCAGTGAAATTCCTCAGGACCTTTCTGCCTTCCATGGAAACCACTGCCCCAGCCCATCGTTCACCTGCTCCAGAAAAGGGAACCTCTGCTTCCCTCCAGCTCCTGGCAGGTTCAGAGCTGCCCCAGGGTCTCCATGGCAAGATCCATCAGGGGTTTTAGGAGGAGCCAAGCTTCTGGGTAAAGTCAAGGATGTGGTGGATCACTGGATAAAAAGGATTGGGCGAGNCTGCTCCAGCAGAGCCACGTTTGGCACTGCAGGAGGGCTGCAGCACCACTGATGGACTGACACCAACCCCTGACTGACAGGGCTCAGCCTGGATCCTGACTCTGTCCCTGTTTTTGTACCACTACATTTTGAGTTTTTTATTAGTCATAGTTTCTTCTTCGTTTTGTTTTTTAATATTATTTATTTTCTTTTTTTTTTCCCCCCCACACTAGTAAAGAACTGTGATTCCCATCCTCATATCTTTGCCTGAGAGCTTCTTAATTTCAATATTATAATAATTAGGAGGCAGGGGGTTTACGTTTTCTATTCCAAGGGAGGCTCCTGCCTTCCTTAGCAGACACCTTTGTTTTGTTTTTTTTTTTAAAACAAGGCACAGTGTCACATCCTGGGAGTTGTGAATGACCACTGGAGACACTGCAGAGCCACCTGGACACAGTCCTGTGCCTGGGATGACCCTGCTGGAGCAGGGACATGGGACCAGATGGTCCCACCTGGGTTCTCTTCCAACCTGACCCATGCTGGGATTCTGATCTCAGCAGCAACTGCACACAAGGAAAAGCTCAAAAGGGGATCCAAGAGCGCTGGCCTCTCCAGGGAGCAGCCAGCCCCTCCAGCATCAGGCTCTGATGGTGCCCTGAGACATTCCAAGGCTTTTGCAGAAGGAAATGCTCCCAGAAAACCCCAGACAGGAACAAATTGACTTCCAACACACACAAAATTATATTTAAACAAAAAAAAAAAAAAAGGAAATGGAAAAAAAAATCAAAGCCAGCAGCTTGCACACAAGCCTTGCATTTACAATTCTGATTCTCTAATACGAAACAGCTCCCATCTGGGGGAGGGGTAGACAGGAAATATTACAGCAACATTATTTTGTTACACTAATTACCAATAATGGCACATACTAGACTACCAACCGCAGTCAATTCATTTTGAAAGCTATATAATAATGTTTAGGATAAGGAATTAATTTTTATAGCCACTGAAGCAGATTTACTTGTACTGTAATGCTGATTTATTACAAATTAAATTTCTTAACTCTAGAAGTTTCTGTGGAGAGCCTCAGGAGGACTTGAGGAGGGACATACCCGGTTGCAAGGGGGGAATTTTGGTAACATTAATGTTCAGGTCAGAGTGCTCAGACCATTATTATCCCTTCAGCATACACCTCTTTGGATGTACCCACCTTCTTGGGCAAATTCAGCCCCACAGTGTGCACACAACTACCCACTGGATGATTCTTCTCAAGTCAAGGGATTGTGAAAAGGTGGGGTTTAAGTAATTCTTTTACTGCATCATTTGCACAGGTAAAATTTCAGTACTACAAGGTTTTGGGGTTGTGGGTTTTTTTGGTTGTTTTGTTTTTGTTTTTTTTTTTTTTACCCAGCATAGAGAATTCCATAAAAGATTCATAAAGTGAAAACTTCGAAGTATAGTCAAGAAGATACACTCATTAATTTACGAAAACATCCCTGTGTCAACTATTGACTGTGAAGAGGTTCAGATTGTCTCTTCCACTTCCATGCAGGAGTTGGCTCAGCCTTTGTACAGAGCTGAGGGCAAGGCTGGGCCTGGGCACGAGAACAAAGAGGGAGAGTCCTCAGTAGGACTTCACACAGCAACTGAATGGGATCATTTCTGACTGAAAGAATTTATTAAATGATTGGGATAACTTCATGTCCTGGCTGCAGTGCAGGCTGTGCCAGGGCTGTGTGCTCTGTCCCCAGCTCTGAACNATTTTGTACTACTGCATTTTATTTTGAGTTTCTTATTAAGTTGTAGTTTGTTTTGTGGTGGTTTTTTTTTCAAATTTGTAAAGAATTGTTATTCCTATCCTCATATCTTTTCCTGAGAGCCTCTAAATCTCAAAATTATAATAATTAGGAGGGAGGTGAGTTATATTTTCTATTTCCATGGGAGGCATCTGCCTTCCTTAGCAGACACCTTTGTTTTTTTAAAACCAAGACACTTTCTTCACTCCTGCTCATAAGCATCCCTTACTAGAGCCATGACTGTCTGGATAGGAAGTCTCCAGAGCCTTCTCCTGCAGGTACATTAGCTGGGCTGATCTTGAAAGAGTTTCCTTCCAGCTCTGGAGATGTGGCTGGCTCCGAGTGGGTGGATGAGGACGGGAACCAAAGGGATGGCTGGGCTGAGCCCTGCATCCTCCGGAGGGAGGTGATGTCTCCATTCTGCTTCCAGGGAAGGAACAGCCACTGCTGCCTGATGGGATGCTCAAAGCAAACACGGGGAGGGTACAGAAGATAGTAGGAACAGAGGCTTGGGTTTTGGGATCCATCTCTTTTGGGTGTGCAGGGAATTCTGTGGTGTCTCACAGGGAACACATATGGCCAGAGAAAGAGCTACACATCTGCATGAACCACACCAAGGGACTTGTGACAAGACCCAGCCCTGGACCTTCACAGCTAAGAAAACCCAATGGAAAATGTTCCTGCTATCCAGCCAGCCCTGAAAAACATTCAGGCAAACACCCACAGATGGGCACCCACCAGGGAGCCTTTCAGGGCACCGGTCAAGGGCCAAGCTGTGGGCAGCTCCTCCTCATCTGCGTCTTGGAAAAGGGCCCCAGCCTGCCAATCCAGCTCTTGACATTGCTACTCCTTCTAAAGGAGCCACTTATTCAGCCTAAGCCTTCCGGGATAGCTGGCAGCCCAGCCCAGCAGCCGAGGGGGCTTGCAGTGGTTTCTAAACATCGTCTCTGCACCATCTGATGTGTGCAGGCACTAAACAAAAACCTACTCGAATTCCTTAGGAGGCAGAACAACGAGGCTGGAGCTGCTCCAATTCCCGTCCTGGCTGGAAGCAGCTCCTGGCGCGCAGACGCAAAACGGCAAAAAGAATTTCTCTGATGCCGTTTCCACGTTTGGTATTGCGGGGTTGTTTTTATTCTGTTTTAATGACGCTTCTAGAGATCCCACCGCTTTAAGCTGCGTCCTGGGAGGGAGATGCAGAGGGAGGAGAGTCATTAGCTCATCCCTAAGGCCTGGCGAGGACAAGGAGAAGGGAGGAGGGCTTTCCTATGCTAATCCTGCACAGGCTGGTCTCCTACCGATGCTTTCCCGTGCTCCAGGATAAATGAGACTTGCCTAATTCTTTCCCCGCTGCAAATAAACAGACAGGGAGCCTGCACCATGCGGCTCGCCCTGCCCTATCCATCACCGCGTCCCGACTGTAGGTAGCGGTGATTACAGCTCATTAGCGGCAATTACCACCGCAGAGCTCGTAGGTGTTTTCCCCCAAGAACTTTCAGCAGCTCCAAAGCTCTTTGAAGGCTTCTCTGTGAAGAACAGCCGTAGGAAATCCCTCCCCCTCTGCCCAGTAGTCAGGTCTCCCTTCCAAAAGCTGTAGCCATCAGACGCCACAGTGCGATCACGAAAAATGGCTGGAGAAAAAAATAAAAATCTCCAAGCCGGTGAGCGAGAAGGCTCGGCGAGGCACCAGGTGTGTCCTCCGGGCACAGCTGCTCGGTGGGGAGCGCATCTGCTCAGGGTGACTCTTCCTTCTCTCTTTTGCTCCTCAGAAAGCTTCCAAAGGCACAGCGCGATTCCCACAAAAACCCCGCACACAACAGAAAAGCACATGTACGGTGGGTGCTTCTCCCGCATACAAAGTACCACGGCAGCGGACTGAGGGATGGACCCTTTGAGAAATTCATATGCCAGCCTTCCCACTATAGCAATTTCATTCTGGCTTTGTAATTGTCTGATATTACATTGTTCCCTGCCAGAAGATTAATTAGCTAGTCTTACCCTCCAACATACCATCCCTCTGCAACCCTCAAGGAAGCTGGAGTGGTGCCAAGTTGCACGGATTTGCTATTCTGGCTGGCAGCTGCTACTGTCGCCGCAGAAGAAAAAAAAAAAAAAAAGGGGAAAAAAAAAATCCTCCTTTTGTCCCCAAGCAGCAATTGATGTGCCAACTGACCCCCGCATCCCCGGCCCTCCTGATGCCACCACCAACAAGGCGGCCCAATTTCAATACCATGGGCCGGGTAGTGCGGAAAAACAAAAGAGGCAGGAAACGGAAATTAAAGANAAAACCAACAAAAAACAAGCAAAAAAAAAAAAAAAACACAAACCCAAAAAACAAGCAAAAATCGTCCCCACAGCCAACACCAATCACTCCCCACACCCCGAGCCCCCACCTGGTGTCATTACTCACCCCGGCTGGGCATGGCTGTGGGAAGGGCACAGCTGAGGTGACAGCACAGCATCGACACCAACATCAGCATCCCAACATCACCGCCCCTCATCCCAGCCCAGAGCCACCCTCAGCCCTTGCCCCAGAGGAGAGGACAGCAGGGATCAGCACCAGCCGTGCTGGCAGTGGGGAGCCACCACCCCGGCCGGGGCTGCTGCCACAGCCACTCCTGGCAAGGAGCCCAGCCCGGCACTGCGGTGGATCTGCTGCTTTTGTTCCCTCTCCATCCTCTGTCCTCACACACACACACCCTGGGTGTCTCCATCTTACCTTAAATGTGGTGCCCAGGCTGGTGGGAGCTGCGTGGGTACGAGCACAACACACCTGAGGTCACCATCCCAAAGAGCTGTGGGGGGCACAAGGCTTTACCCTCTTTGTAGAGCTCAAAGATGGAAAAATATAATCACCCACCTAAAGTGATGCTCACCACAAAGCCACCTGACAAGCACATCATCTTTCCTTCCAGACAGCCCTCAAAGAGTTCTGTTCTGCTAAAGTCACCCCAGCAGTTCATGTGTGCTGGTTGATTTGCTGCTTTGCCCCACAGGGCTCTCCAGCCAGGTCCCACCAGAGCTGCAGCACAGTGTTGCAAGATGTTTTCAGCAGAGGAGGCACCACAAGTGCCAACAAGTTGTGTTTAGGGTAAAAAATGTGGAAAAGGAGAGCAGGACCCATGTAACCCCAACAGGCACAGCTACAGGTAGTGAGGGATGTACTGGATCCTGTACAGCCCAATTTTAATGGATTTAGTCCCCAAAACCAGTGAGACAGACCAAACCTGGCAGCTTTGCCTCCCGTCCCTCATCCAGCTCAAAAGGAGGCCAATTTGTGAATTTTTTTTTTTAAATTTAAATTTGGGCAGCTGTTGCAGGAGATCACCTTTCCTTCCCCAGCACACACCCCCAGCTGCCCAGGGACTGGCAGGGGGGACAGGGAGCTGCATCCGCTGGCCACCAGGAGCTGTGTGAAGCCACCCATTCCTGGGCTGTGGGAAACGAGCCCATATTGTCACGGGGGCTAATTAAGCTCCTCCACTAAGACAGCAGCTCTAGACTGTCTCAGCACCCGCCTTAGCTGGCAGCCCCCCTCCTCGGGTGCTACGGAAACGGGAATTAAGCGGTGATGAATGCAGTATTAATTAATTAAGAGAAGATGCACATGAAGAGGGTGGGAGGCAGGGGGTCTTTGCGCTGTGGATATTACCCAAGGAGGGGCCGCCGTAAATTTGGTTTTTCATTGTTTTTGCTCTGGAGAAGGCACCAAGGGGGACCTGCGTGCCCAGGGAGTGGGAGTGACCCGTTGGCATCAGACCCACCCATCCTCCATGGCAGAGGAAAAGAGGATATCCCCAAAAAACGACAAGGGAGGGAAGAGGCACCGCAGCTCCACGCCGCCATCTTCTCCCACTGCGGAGGCCGAATGCAAAATCAATTTTGCACACTCCAAAATGGCTGTTCGGGAAGGGTTTTTTGCTCTGGAGAGGTGAATGAGGAAGCTCAACCCAGCTGATGCTGAGGGGATGGATGCTACTTTTCAGTTTGCATACTGAGATTGTTTACACACATGATTAGCTAATATATTAAGCTTCTTAAAGAAAGAGAGAAAGTTTAAAAAAAAGAAAAAAAAAAGAAGATGGCAAAGCACATGGTTTAGTTTTGTTTTGCATTCCTCACCCTCTCTCTCCTTCACAATGCACCACCCGGAGAAGAGCGAGGGCTTGGCCATCACTGCCAACAGCTGGCTTTTGGAGAAGGGAAACAAATAGTTCAAGTTCCATCCAGGACTGCAGTGTCCAGCGTGATTTAGCACATCCAGCCTCACGTCCCAGCACGTCAGGTAAATGCTGGTCCCCATCGTGAGAACTGGGGCAGCTCAGCCTGCTCAGAGGCGAGTTTGGGTGCAGGGTGGCCAGACCTGGGAAGGACAGGGGAAGGACAAGATCCCTGTGGGAAGCCTGCTCTGCCAGGCCTTGGCCAGTGGCAGTGGATGCCAGGGGAAGGTGAGTGCAGGCTGCAGAGCTCACATGGAATGGGAAGTGCTGAGCAGCCTTTCCTCTGCTCCTGGGGGTCGGGTGTGGTTTCAAGTCTCTTCTGTCTCAAGGCTGGAGACAAACATCCTGGAGATAATCAAGGCTTTGTTTCATCACTAGCAGGGGCAGAGAAATGCAGCTGGCACTTCCCTGGGCTAACAGGACAGAAAATACCATTCCCTGATCCAGAGGCCTTCTGGGCATCTCCAGGACACCCCTGCCAGGTATCTCAGATCCAGGTCTGACTGTTTGCTCACTCCTCACATCACACACACTCCTGGCAACACAAACCAAAGGTGAGGCTGTGCTTCCAGCAGCTCCGCAGGTCCATCCCTGTCTCCCAGTGCTGTGTTTAACCAGTACCAGTGTTTAACTGGTGTCACTCAGCACCTCTCAAACTTCTTCCTGAATGATCTCAGTGGGATGACTGGCTGGGAAGTATTTTAGGGGACTGCTTTTAATCACCAGGCTGATTGCTCAGAACCCTGTGCTGTTCCTCCAACCCAGAGCCTATGCTGCAGCCACTGTTCCTGCATCCCTGCCTCCTGGGCCAGCCTTTTGGGATCCTCCTAATACAACGCCCTTGTGCATGTCCAAACACATTGGTGAAGCTCTTCCAACTCACCATGCTTCTCCTCGGACGTGGATTTAAAACCACACTTCTCCTTGGCTCCTTCTTTTTTTCCCCTGCTACAGGGGTAATCCCTCCTTCCACAACCACACAGCAACTCAGCTGCTCCTCTCTCCCTCCCTCAGTCTTCCTCCCCTGCTCTCCCCACCCAGGGCGTGTTATTTACACAGAATCTCTTAACATGGACTTCCTCAACACAACTTTTCCTTTAATTACTTGCATTAAAAATAAAAATGCCAACCTATGCGAGCAACTGCTCTCATTAAAGTATCAGTCCTCCAGCTAATTAATATCTGTTAGCTTTGGCTTATGCACCAGGATGCCTAAATCCAAAACACACAAGGCTGCCAAGTTACTTTGCAAACAGGAGCGCTTGCCTTGAAGAAAGAATCACCTTATCCAACTTGCTTCTGCACAATCTCACCATAACCTTTACTTTCAAGGTCTTAGAAGAGTGAAGAAAAGCTCACCCAGCTCAAAAGAGATTGCAGTGAAATCAAAGGGAGGATCCAGAGGAAAGCAAAGAGACAAGAGAAGCAGATCTCCAAAAGAAAGAGAAACACCATCTTTGTACCCACTTGGGCCACATGGGACAGACTGAGTGTGAGAAGAACTCCCCAGCAGCTCCCAAGCCTGTCCCAGAGCACACACACACTCCTCTCCAGCCCGCAGAGAAGGAAAGGGAGCGGGGTACAGCCGAGCTCAGTGGCAGCAGCAATCCCCTCCTGTCGTGGCTGCCACGGGTGTCGGGGACCCCAGGGCAGGAGCCTCAGGAGTGTCACACGGCTTGGTGACAAAGAGAGGAGCCACCCCAGGGGTAGGTAAGGCCCGGCAGGGTGGGAAGGTGGGTGCAGCCCTCCTGCAAGCCCCCGACAGCTCCCGAGTGTCAGCACATCCAGCACGGCCCAAGGCGGCGCGTTCGGAGCTGATTAAAAACGGAAAAGCCTTATGTAAACTTAATGCATAATTAACCTGAGCAACGCACTCGCAGGAGACATTATTGAGGTCAGGGAAGCATTAGAGCCACAAAAACAACTCTGCCAGCAGATGAGGGAGGAGAACATCCACTGTTAAATTATTTGAATACTCCTGTAATGCAAAGGATGAAACCTGCTGGATCCTAGCTGGGACGAGCCTCTCCTCCAGATTACAGCAGGTTTCTTAGATCCCATCCAAAGCATTGGATGGGGAAGGCCAGAAAGGACAGCCTGAGGTGGACAAGCCCTTTTGAGATTTTCTGCCCATGTCACGTATCCAGCAGAGACTACAGGAGGGATTCCTGCCCACGAGTGGGACACAGAGGTGTGCACGAGCCACCCTTGGCTGTCCTTGCACTTATCTGAGACCACCGGCCCACACAGGAAAGATTCATCTCGTCCCAAGTGCATCCCTTGGGAGGCGCCTGTTCCCAGGGTGCTCCAGCCCCCCAGGTGCCCTGGACACCACGTGCAGGTGGGAGAAGCCTTGGGGTGCTCCCCAAGCTGTGCTTGTGACACACCCCTGAATCCAGTGCACCCCAGGAAGGCTTTGAGTATTTTTAAACCTTGACCAGCCCGGGTGAGGATGGATGGAAGTGCTCCCTCTCCGTTTTCACTTCCTGCACTTTCCTTTGATCCTTCCCTGCTTCCATGCCACTGTCACAGTTCCATAGTTCTGCAGAAGCACCTTTCAGACCCTCCCAAATGGTGTTTGGGGCTCCAAGGTCCCAGCGATCTTCCTGATGCCAGTTAAAACAACAGGAAAGCCTCCCTTTTGCCAGGGTCCATAACCAAACACCCACAGGCATTGTCCTCCCTCCGTTCCTGGCTTGCTTTCAACCACAGCAGCTGTTCCACAATTCCCACTTTTCAAAAACCCGCTTTAAACCAAGGTCTCTTTTGCCAAAATCCAGTCAAACAGACCATGTGGAACATTCCGTGGAGACCAACAGCCTTTCCCAGGCTGCCCCTCTCCCAGATCATGATGTCAATACTTGAGGCTCCCTCTGGAGAGAGCCAGGGGCTTTATTGCAGCTCTGATCCCAAACATCCCACAGGCACAGCACCCCGGGGGGAATTTGTGGTACTGGATTCACCTGGGGTGAGCCCTCTCAACCCCACCTGCCCAGAGCAGTATCTCTGGCGTCTCTGACAGACTGGGGACAGTGCCAGCAGCTCTGTGGAGCAGTGCCAGGCTGTCTTCCTTTTCCGAACAATCCAAAATAATAAACCAGAATGTCCAAATAGTTCATTTTACAGTTAATTTAATGATAATTGGATGTAACAAGCTTGGACTCCTTGTACTTGCAGAAAACAAATATTTTAAGCGTGCCAGGCTTCACTTGCTGAAGTGCCTCTCTGCCTCTCCGTGGGCTAGAAAGGCTCCCTTGGGAAGAAGGGATGCTCTCAGCCCACCAGACTCCAGGAGAAATGCAAACACCAGCCAGCCACAACTCCTGAACAGAGCCAGAATGACAAGGCAGAACACCCCTGGGGACAGGTGAAACAGAGCCTGGTCCAAACCCAGCTCATCCCACAGTCCTGCCTGCTTCCACAGGATGGGGCAGATGGAACCCTGGAGCCCCAGGGCTGGCTCCTTCCAGCTGCTCCACATCAAACCCTCAGCTCCATGAGGAGGGCAAACACCCCAACAAAGTGACGGACCCCACGTGGGGAGGCAGCTCAAAGGGGGAAATTGGTGACAGCCCAGGGACCCAGCAGGGCTGCAGTGATTGTGGCAGTCAGGGCAGGTCCTTAACAGCCTCCAGAAAAGCCAGGTTTCCATCTGTTCCCGTTAATGCTTGGAGTCTGCACTTCCACTGCAGGAAATGAAAGCCTGGAGCAACCTGGTCCTTCAAACTGGCAGAAGCCCTGCAAAAGCAGGACACTCATCACACATTTCATCCTTGTTTCCTTTGTCCTCTTGCCCAGGGCCTCTCATTACACTTCAAGAGGGTTTGTGGCATGGCTGTCATCCAGATCTCCATTGTCAACTCCTTGGAGGAGCCTTGACAAGCAGAGCATCCACGGCTCTGTTGTATTGGAAGGAAAACCAGCTGCTGGTGGCAGCACAGGACTTCTGGGATGCGGCTCCCTCCCCTATCAAGTAACAAGATAAAACAGCCCTTCCTCAGCTCACAGAGGTGCTATAATTCATACCTGACACCTGGAGCATTCCTTGGCAACCCCTGGAAAAGCCATTAGCACCAGAGGGGAGGTGAGGCCACACTCTGCCCCTCTCTCCGTCCACGTGCAGCAGGTGACTGCCACCAGCTCGCCCAACATGCGAGACTGAAAATGAAACAGCTCTCATTTGCTTTCTGCTGCTTTCCAAATGACATCTTGCTGGAGGTGCCACTGTCACCAGGTCACCACGAATATCTGATTGCCTGGAGGGACATGGAGTCACTTTTTTAAAAACAGGGTAATAATGCAAAGACACTGAGTGACATTTTCCCTCGTTCACATGGAGAAAAAAAACCTTGCAATCTCAGGTCTACTGCAGGACACAGAAATATCATGAATCTGAGAATCTGGAAGCAAGGAAGTGCAAAGAGAAAGAGCAGTATTTTATGTTTTCAGTATGGCTCAAGTTGGCCTTGTACAGGAGGACTCATTTCTCAGAGCTCAGCATGAGATGGTGCCACCCAGCCCTGCCAGGCCCTCACCAGCTTGCTCCAGGATGGTTTCAGCTCATTTAGCACCTATTTAATAGCTGAAATCCTCTTTGAATCTCCAGCCATTTCCCTGGTTTCAGCTCTGCTGGCTGGTCGGGATCTCTGTCCCTCTCTCGGGGTCAGACCAGCTCCCCTGAAACCACTCTGATCTTTTCCCCTGCTTTAATTTTGAGCCCATGGAGCTTGGCCCTCTTTTGCAGAGAATTTCCCTGGACCTGTTGATTCCTCACCCATCAAATTTAAGTTTCCCTTATCCAGGTTGCAGCCAAGACTCTGTGCCAGTGATTCCCCATGCTGGTGGCAGATAATTTATTCTAGTAACCTCCCACGCTGCTGGCCCTGCACTGAATCTCCCTCCAGTTCAGCCCAGAAGAAGCAAACCCAGCATCCTGTATCCCAAACAGATTTTGGTGGGTGATCCATGCAGATGAAAGTCCCACAGGATGGCAGAGGTTGGATATCAGCAGCTAGATTCAGGCCTTGGTAAAGATGAAGACATTTTGTACTCACCTGAGCCATTCTTATTTACACCCTCAAGCACAGCACATGCTCTCCTGAAAACCTACAGCCTCTGCAAATTGAGAGCCAGGTTATTCCAGCTCCCAGCCATGCTGCTGCTCCTCTTCCAGAGGAATTTGACACCCAAAGCTTTGACAGAACCTGCTGCTGGGTCTGTGTGTCAGCACCACCCTGGAGGAGCTGGGCCAGGGTCCCTCCTCCGTGTTAAAACAGGATCACTGCTCAAGAAACCTCCCATCAAAAGGGAACCTGCCAATCCACTGGGAACTTGCTTTCCCTAATCACAGGCTCTTAAACTCCCCAAGATCAAGGGCTCTTTCTCTGCTTGCCCCTGAGAAGCAGGAGGAAGCTGCAGATATACCACGAGCACTTAGGAGGAAAAACATTACAGCATCTAAAGGTACTTTAAATGATTTAGATACAAACTTGCCTGTAATAAGACATCTATTTTGGTTAATCTCTTAGTTGCAAATCTTGAAACTCTTGAACCTGCCTCAGGCTACTGTCAGCAGCACTTCATTTAACACTGCTTATTGGGAATAACTGCTATTTCCCACTGTAACCTCCAAACCTCTTAAAGTCTCTCTTATTGCTCTGCCCAAATATACTTGCCTTCAGGATACAGAGGGTTTTTCTCGCTGAGAACTGTTAAGATGATTTGAACAAGCTGAATCAGAAGAGACTGTTTCTCAGGAAAAGCAGCCAAGACTCAAAACACCATCCCTGCAATATTTTGAGTGATTTTTTTTTTTCCCCCTCTTTTTTTTTTAACATTTACTCTGGTTATGAAATCCAACAGCTGCACTTTGATCGCTCTTCACAAGCGAAGGAGTGGAAGGGATGGAAGGGTGTGTGTTCATCCTCCAGGAAAGCCACCTGGGGAAGGGATCTCCATCCCTGCCCACACCTGTGGAGACCATCACCAGCTCACCACAGCTGTGGGCAGAGCTCTCTGAGGAGTCTGCTGGGGGCCTCAGCAGCACCTTGTGTTCTAAACTCAACCCCATTTTTATGTGCATGCAGGGCTGTGGTGGGTACCTGTGACTGCAGCCCCACCCATCCCAGCTCAGCAGGTTCGATTTTAAACACAACCACTTGGGCAGCTGGCCCTTGGACACAGCCAGCACTGACCTGCTGGGTGTCACAGCTCCAGCCCCACCAAATCTGGGAATTGCAGCAGTCCTGGGGCAGGAGTGAGGCCCTTCCCTGTCCTGCAGGCACAGGGAGCAGCACGAAGCCTCTTTGGTTGCCAAGCAGAATCCACAGGAGTCCCAGGCAAGAGCAGCTGCAGCAGAGCAAACAGAGGCACAAGAGCCCACCAAGGCTTTGAGGTATGGCCCTGAGTGCAGTGCAGGAGTTTGAGGTGTGGCCCTGAGTGCAGTGCAGGAGTTTGAGGTGTGGCACTCAGAGCAGTGCAGGAGTTTGAGGAGTGGCCCTGAGTGCAGTGCAGGAGTTTGAGGTGTGGCACTGAATGCAGTGCAGGAGTTTGAGGTGTGGCCCTGAGTGCAGTGCAGGAGTTTGAGGTGTGGCACTCAGTGCAAGGCAGGAGTCTTTGAGGTGTGGCACTGAATGCAGTGCAGGAGTTTGAGGTGTGGCCCTAAGTGCAGTGCAGGAGTTTCCAGCCCTGTCTGGGGCAGTCACCCATCACTGCAGGTTTGCAGCCCCCAGTGCACCCTCAGTCACCACCATCCTTCTGCTCACTGGGAGAAGCTTTGCCCACCAAAGAGTTTTGACCTACGTGGAGCAGGACACAGAAATGGGGGCCCAGGATCCCAAATAAATGGTTCAGGGCTTGCAGCAGCCCCAGGCCTGAGTTGGGATCAGTTTCTATTCCCACCAAGGTGCTTGAGAGAGTACCCAGCACTAAGGGATTCCAGCTCTGGGGGTTTAGGGACACACTCTCACATCCATCTGCACCAGCTTTCACTCAGAAGTCTTGAGAGAAGCAAAGCCCCAAACGGTATGAGATAGGTGTGATAAATAATAGCCTGTCTGTGCAGGCTGAAGGGCCCTCTCTGCTCTGTTCACCCACCCTGGTTTGATAGGGAGAAAGGCAGCAGTTAATCCAGCCCCTGCCAAGCCAGAACCAGCACAGCAAGAACCAGCCTGCAAGGCCAAACTCAGATATCCAACCCTGAGCACTCAGCTTCAGCACACCACAGTCCCTGGAAAGCTGCAGAGGCCAAAACTGCGTCTTCCCAGCCACTGTCCCAAGCCTCAGCTTCCCTGTGCCTCTCTGCTGCTCTGGAGTTAGCCCTCAGTCTGAGCTCAGGCTGCAGATAAATATTCCATCTGGTAGAAGACAATTTTTTCCCCTTCCCCCAAAATATCCCACTTAGAATAATCAAACCCCACTTTATCACTGCTGGAGGCAAAGTACTTGTGAGTGAGCTTCAGGAGAAAGCTGGGCCATAGCCCACAAATTTACCTTTACAGCTAAAGCAGAATAAAAACTTCTTGAACCTACTTCTCCCCACATTCCCACAGAAGTCACCAGCAGGACAGACCTATCCCAGGAGCTCAGGGTCAGCCCAGCCCCACACATCCTGACTCCAGACAATGCCTCCCCACTCCTGAGAGCAAACAGCTGCTGCCTTTAAGCCCTCGGGAGGGCTTAGGCGTGGAGCACCTGCAGCAGCAGCTGAGGGCACTCCCTGCTCTTCAATCAAGCTGATTTTGCACCAGAGGGGAGACAATTGTGTGACTGCTGGCCAGACACCCCGTTCGTTCCCCTGGCCCTTGCACTGTGCCAGTGACCCGCAGCAGTTCCTGGAGGTGCCTCCATGTCCCACCCAGGGTGGTTCTGTGAGCACAGCAGGAGTTTCTGAGCCCCTTTTCTCAGCACAGCCACTCTCCCTGTGCCCTGACTCCTGCAGGCTCACCCAGCCCGCTGCTCCCACGCCACTTATTCCAGCTGTGGCACTGGTGATCCAGCACAGTGGCCTGGCTGACAGCAGCAAAAGCTCCTGCTTTGGACAGCTTTCTCCTGCAGCAGGAAGCACTGAGAGCTCGGACAAACATCAGAGGTGCCAGACTGGGGCAGGAGAGTGACAACGATCACAAAGTTGATGCAATCACGAAGCCAATTTATTGATCCCACACATCAATATATCCCCCACCTTTTCAGCTGTGGCTAAAAAAAGCACAACCACACGTCTGGTGTTTCTAAATAACACAATCAGAGCTTTTGCAGACCTGCACAAATCTGCACAGGCAGGCACAGTCTTGCATGATCTATTTTACACAAAGCATACCAAGCACGCTGCTTGCTTCTCCATCCAGGGCCCTGCCTCAGCTTGCCAGACCAAGCCCAGCACGCCCCTCTCAGTGCTGGGTTGGGCAGTGCTCTGAACCTGCTCTCCAGCTGTATTTCTACAGAGAGGTCCAAGCCCAGAGCTCCCAAACCAGTGTGAAATATCCCTGGTAGAGCCTCCAGCACAACCCCAAATCTGCCCACTCCTCCTCGGTGGAGTGCTCAGAAAAGGAAACACCAAACATCCTTGGCCTCTCTTTTCCTCCCCAGGGCTCAAATTGGGATTGGTGCCTCCTTCTGCTTGTGGCAGTGGAAAAAAGCCATTGCAGGCAGCCCTGGGGGGAGCACAGAGGGTGCCAGCAGGACAGGGGGGACTTTTAGGGCACAGAAGGCACCTCCAAAGTGTCACCCCTGGTCTTACCCTCACCCAGAGATGGGTCCCTCAGAGCTGTGCTGAACATCCATTAATCTTTTTAGTGGGACAGGTGGTCATTAGAGATGCTCCTTCCAAATGCTTTGTATCTTCATCCATCAGTCAGCTCTCTGCTGGAGAAGATCCCTGCCATCCTGGAGAGTTTCAAAAGTAATTTACAGTCATCTCAGCTTGCCCAGTAATTTTGTTCCTTATTAAATATTGCTAATGACAGGGTTTTGGAGTCTTGGTCATACATCCACTTTCTGTTCTATATAAATTTTAATGTCTTCCCTCTTCCTTCTAGACAAGTCTTTTTTAAAAAAAAAAAAACTGAAATAAAAAGGAAAGCACCAAGTAATTGAAAAGAGCTGCTAAAAACAGAAAGGAAGGAAAGCTAAGAAAAGTTATAATGATTGAAAAGTTCAATAAAGTCAGAGGAAAGCAGGAAAAAAATCCAATTTTGAATGAAACGGCTGGTGAGGTATCACTGGTACATGGCAGCAGATCCCTGGAAGGAGAGCTCTGTTTTCCCACCCCAGGTCAGGCTCCCACCTCCATGGGCCACTTCAAAACCACCACCCCACTCCCCTCCCCTTGCTTTAACTAGAGCTGCATTTCTGCTCTCCATTCACCCTCAAGCTAAATCTTTTCATCTGGTCCTTTCAAAGCCTAACCAATAAAATGTCGAACCCAATAAAACTGTTTGGGAGGAAAAAGTTTTCCAAAGGAAGCAAGCACAAAAGATGGTGTTTTACCAAAAGCAAGGGGCGGAAAATGGGAGGCTGGAGTGGAAAAGCCCATGCAGATGAATCTTGAACGGTCTATTCTCACCATCATAATGAGCACATACATGATTAATGAAAATATTTATCCTCCTAACCCACTGCAGCGAGTTAATATTTAATCCAAAGTCCACGTGAAAGCCCAGCCTCTCCTGGTTCCTCACCTACCTTCTTGTTTCCTTGGAAATCTCCGAGCTCTGCCAACTGACCTGAGATCTGGCTCTTTGGGGCTGGCTTTTCCTGGCTTTCTGCATAAGTCCCACACCTTTTGATCCCGAAAGCGCCGCCACTTGGGACCTACAAGGTTTCTCAGATAATCCCGTGGTGCTTTGTAACGTGCCTCACTTTGATATTCAAGGCAAAGCCGGACAGCCCACACATGAAAAGACATCCTTCCCTTTCTTCCCAGGCTTAATTTCATCTGCAAATTAAACATATCGAGACAGATATTTATAGAGGAATGCCCTGATCCTCCCGGGAGGGCCCTGGAGTCTCCAATGTGTAATTTTGCTTTAGGAATATGATTTTAATCGTGACCTTTTTTTTTTTTTCCCCGAGGCTGGCGGTAGGAGAGTACAAGGGCAGGGAAGGGGGAATGCTGGAGGTGGGGCTGTGCTCTGCTCCCCCACAGTTTGAGCCCTGGGCTGGTGCAGTGTGGGGAGGCTGGATGTACACGGGGGGTCCAGGCTCCTTCTGCTTCCCTGTCCTTGTCCTCTGCAAGGCAGTTTCAGGACATGGGCATTAAAAGGTGACAATTTTTACTTTTGAAAGAACAGGGCCTGTAAACTTTGCCAGCAAGAGCTTTCAGCAAAGCAACCTCCTTTAAAAATGGTGCACAGATTGAAATAACTGCTCAGCCCTGGGTCCTGACGGCCTTTGTGACAAGGAGCCCTCCCAGAGTCACCCATCTGCCTGTACCCCAGTCCTCCACCCCACATTCACTGTGGGCAGCCCCCAGCACTTAAAAAAAAAAACCAAAAAAAACCCAACCCCCCCCAAAAAA
>VWZN01014469.1:143105-167020 GCA_013396955.1 Regulus satrapa | reverse complement strand
GCCGGGGGTCGGTGACAGGCGAGGTGACACCCAAACACTCCCAGTTTATTGCATGTAGACAGGGTACGGGGGTCGGGTTGGGGGCTGGAGGGTCCCAGAGGGCTGCAGAGGGCTCGGAGGAGGCGGCAGGAGACAAGGATGGCACTGTCCTGCTCTCTTCATCCCACCGTACCATGCTTCCGAAGGCTACGTTCACCTGAGGAACCCTCGCCTTCAGTGGACGGAGAAGAGCCCCTGCACGGAGGGGCTGGAAGGGCTCCCAGGGCACCCAACCCTGCTGGCCCCACAGATCTGCTCCCCTGGGCTCGGCTGTGGGGCCAGAGCCGGGGGCAAGCGAGAGCCCGACCTCGGCAGGGGGACGGTGCCCGGCGGTGCTGCTCTGGGGGCTGAGCACAAAACTCACGGCACAAAGAGGGGGCAGAGCGGCCACCCCGCTCCACGTCTGGTTATTTGGTCAGTTAACATGGCAGGGGGTCGGGGACCAGGGCAAGAGGGACAGTGGCAGAGGGTTTATATAAAAATAAAGGGGGGAGAGGGGAGAAATAGCGAGCGTGAGCGAGCGAGGTCCTGGCTGCGGCGCGGACGGTTACATTTCGTTGGCCGCCAGCTCTTTGTCGGCCACGCCGTTGGACAGAGAGCTCTGGCCCTCGTTCAGCCTCTTCACCCTGTAGGCTTCGAAGTGGATGTTGCTGGTAATATCCTTGATGTTCTGCATGTGTGTCCTGCAGGGGAGGGAGATGGAGCAATCACGCCTTGCTGGGCACAGCTCGGCCGGCCCAGCCTCTGCACCCCGAACACCCCCAGCCCCAATGTCCCCCTCGTGCCCTGCTGGGCTCCTCTGGGGCACAGGAGGGGAGTAAAGGCAATAATGGGCAGTGGGAGCAGAGCAGATCCCTTCACTTGGGGACACGGGACCTGTGGCTGCAGAACACCCACCCAGGGAGACCCCGACCCTGCAGCCCTGGGGTGAGGCTGTGTAGCCCCACACAGCTCTGCCAGCAACAGACCCCGTGTGCAGAGCTCACCTTGCAGCCAAACTGGGGAGGAGCCCAGGGGGCTCAGCCTCCCTCTCCCCCCCAGCAGGGAATTCTTCTTTCAAGAGGGCCCAGCCATCACCCAGACCCCAGAACAGCAGCCCCGTGCAGGGTGATGTCTTTGAACTGGGGTGAGACCTGGCACTGGTGAGGGACCACTAAGGCCAAAAGCTGCTTGCAGGCGAGCTGGAGCCACCCTGCCAAGAATCCTGGAGTGTGTCCCGACCCCTCCACTGCTCCTCTGCCCCTGAACTCGGCACTGCAGCTGAAAAACCCCCCCAAGGTGTGGGGCCACCCCTTGCAGAGGAGCTGAGAGGGAAGGCAGGGATGGAGGGGTGAATGAGGGGAGGGACAGAGCAGCAGAGCAAAGCAGCAGCTGCCCTCAAGCTGTGCTGGGCCGTCCCCTTTCCCTGGATGCCACCTGGTGCCCAAAGGACACCTCTGGGAACAGGGCACTGACCTGATGAGGAGGTCCCGCAGGTAGGCGAACTCACAGTGTGTTGTGTTCTCCACTGGCAAGAGA
The DNA here is from genome assembly GCA_013396955.1 of Regulus satrapa. Lineage (NCBI taxonomy): Eukaryota > Metazoa > Chordata > Aves > Passeriformes > Regulidae > Regulus > Regulus satrapa. The sequence continues at coordinate 165,463 of VWZN01014469.1, read as the reverse complement.
GACAGACACACATCAGCGAGCACCCACAGCCACCACCCGGGGCAAGCAGCACCTGGTGGCTTCCCTGGCGTGTGGAGGGCCCAGGTGGGCACCGACACCCCGGGGTACAAGTGCAGGACTCAGGAGTTCTCTTTGCTGCTGTAAAGTTGGCACCAGGTCCCTGCCCCAGCTCAGCCCTGGGGCTGACTGAGCATCCACAGCCCCTTCCCAGTGTCCCCCCAAGGAGGGAGCTCCCAGCAGCACCCCCAGCACAATGCTGGGACCCCCAGAACCCCAAACAAGTCAGGGGAAGGGCCATGGTGAGCTTTGCAGTGAGCAGCAGGCGTGTCTCCACACAAGTTGCATCTGAGGCTCGGCCATGAGCATCCTGCAGCATCCCAGGCACGCTGCTGAGGGCTGTGCCAGGACCTGAACTCCTGCTGCCAAAGGCCACTGCTGGCAGAAGGAGGAGTGCTTGCAATAGGGAACAATCAAGGGGGGCTGCTCCACCACAATCAGTCAGACAGCTGCTATTTTACCCCTAATTTTACTCAATTTAGAGGAGGAACTCCTTTTTATTTATTTTTCTTTTACCCAAACAGTACTGTACATAGAATAGCAGAATCCTTTATGTTGGAGTAGATCTCTAAGACCATTGAGTCCAACCATTAAACATTGTGCAGGAATGGCAAAACAAAACCAAAACTGCTGCTGTGCAAAGGCTGTCTGTGGCCTTGGCTGTGTCCTGGGGGTCTCCCTGTGCTGAAGGCAGATGCCACAAATAGAACCTGAGGGTTTAATGAATCCCACTGAACTCTGAATGTTCAGGGACACAGCACGAGAGGGCAGCAGAGCTTCAAAATACACTGATTTTCCTGGCAGCTTTGTTAAACCATCCCTCAACACAGGATTCCTATTAAAAGGACTCGTAAATGAGAGGAACCTGTGAAGGGGAGGAAGATGAGAGGGGTGGCACTGGAGATGAGCCAGCTGGCTGCCAGAAACCATGAACGGGGAAATGTGTAGATGTGCTGGAGCCAGGAGCTTTCATCTGGCCTTTAAACCATGACTGTAAACTGGGGGAGAGAAAAGGGAGGCGCCGACGGGAAATGGAAGAGGGAACAGATCCCACAAGGGCACCAACCAAAGGCGTGGTGGAGGGTTCAGATGCCAGGGGAAGGTTCTCACAGGGGCCTGAGACACGAGGATGTCACCGGTGTGCCCTCAAATCCTTCCACCAGGCAATTAACTGTGCCAGAAGCACAAGCCAGGCCACGAGACCCCCAGAAATGTCCCTTCCAACACTCAGCAGCCCCCCAACATACTCAAAGGCCCAGGAACCCAGCAGAGGAGCACTGGGCAAGGTGTTTCCAGTCCTCAAACATCAGGAAATTTTTTTTTTTGAGGGGCAGGGAGGCACCACATCCAGCTCAACTTCTACTGCTGGTTTTGGCCCTTCCTGCCTTCTGCCAGGGCAGGGAGATGGGCTCAGGTGGGGAAGCAAGGATGAGGTACCTTCAATGGTGCCCCACTTGGTCTTCCTCCCAAGGATTCTTCTTCCATTCACCTGGTACTCCTGGTCACTGCCCACCACTGCAAATGGGATCATTTCCTGTGGAAAGAGAAAAACGAGGTTGGGACTTCTTCCTGAGAACTGGTCAGGAAACCAAACCAGGGAGCTAAGTCCTACATGAGCTGTTTCCAGGAGGGTTCCATGGCCTGCCTCTGATGTTCCTGAGCAGTGCTGCCTGCCAGGGCCCACAGGCAGCCCAGAACTGGGTACCAGCATCTCTTGCACATGTGCCCAGCCTACAACCAGCCCAAACCCAGCCTAGTCCAGTTCCTCACTGGCAGGCACCAGGTACAGCTGGAGCAAAGGTATCCCAAAGCTTCCCTGGGAATTGCCCCCATCATCTGGCAACCTGTGGCCAACTCATTTCCTGAGCCAAGTTGGTGTCTTTGAACTTCAGAGTCCCTAAAAGATGTTCTTCTTCCTCGATTTAGTCCAATCCACTTTACTGTGCCAAAAATTTGCTGGCTGATTCCTGTAGCATGGAATTGCCAGCTGCAGGCAGCCTACAGGTAAAATTCCATCCCAGCGCTGGGAAGGCTGCTGTCCTAGCCAGGGATGGGCAGGCACCTCTGTTCCCTGAGCCTGGGGCAGGGGAAGGGGCCATGGACCCTCTGCTGAGGGCAGGTGGAGATAAGGAAGGAGCATGGACAGGACACCTTCCCCACAAGCCATCCTCACCCTCCTTCCACCCCTGCTCTGAGCTCTGGCAGGATCCCTGCTGCTGGGCAGACCCCATGGACAGGGCACAGCAGCTTTGGGAAGAAAAGAGAGGCCTTTTGGAAGGGAATCCCCCAGGACATCCCCAGCCCCTGGAGCTGCAGGGCCCGTCCCAGCCACAGCCCCCGCACGGACCCGGAATTTGTCGTTCACCAGCCGATCTTCAGAGTCCTCATCAAACTCCTTCTGGGGGTACACGTCGATCCCGTTGGCCAGGAGATCAGCCATTATCTAGCAGGGAAGAGCAGAGGGACGGGTGAAGGACAGGCAGGCACAGGAGCTGCACTCCCACCACGGCAGCTGCTCCCAAAAGGCTCTCGGCGTGATGCCCACCGCTCACAGCAACGTGCAGCAGCATCCTCCCCCTCCACCCCAAACACTGCCCACCCGGGGGACAGAGACCTGTGCTCACCTGCCACAGAGCCACCCAGAGCTTGCCCTGGAACCTCTGAGAGAACCTGGTGCCAAGACACAGCTCAGGCAGAGAGCGAGATGAAGTTACATGAGCTGGAGGGTGTTTAGAGATTGGAAAAGACAACAAGACAACCCAAGCAAAGGGGAACACAGCTGCCAGGCTTGTAACACAAAGGTAAAAAGCTGCTCTCTGGTGTTTGTTTACATTCCTTGGAAAAGGAACTTGATCTGAGGGGACAAGGACACAGCTTGGAAGGGCAGACTCTAAGGACTTTGTGCAAAGCCAAGAGATGCTGAAATCTGATTCCTGGGTGGAGGCTTAGCTCATGGGGAGCTTGAAGGATCAACCTTCTCCTACAACACTGCAAGCCCCAATCCAGGCTGGCAGCAGCTCCCACCACTTCCCATGGCAATAACTCCACCTCAGTCTTACAGTGCAGGCTGGCAAAGGAGTGGATCCAGGTCAGGGATGCCCCCACCAAACCCACACCCTGAGCTTAGGGGAACAACCCAACAAAGCCAGGTCCAGGGAGCACATTCCCCTCACTCAGCACAGCTCTGGCACCAACCTTTTCACCCCAAATCCCCTGCCCATCCCATCCAAACCCAAAACCTATCACCTCTCTGAGCCAGCTACACTTCAGATGCAGACAGGGCTCTGCTTTTGGAAGCACACCCGCAGGCATTCCACTGGAATGAGTGGAAGGGTCCCAGCCTGTGCCCACCTGGCCTGATTTCCTGCCCTCTCATCTGCTGGGAGCAAACACACCACGTGGCTACGTGTTCTCCCTCCATGTGAAAGGATTTGGCAGGCCTAGTTACAATCAGGAAGCAATCAGAGATAGGGTGAGCTCTGGGTCCTGTGCTGAGCCAGCGCAGAGCAGCAGAGCCAGGCACTGCCCCCGTGGTCTTCCATGGGATCAGCAGCCGAGGGTGCCCAGGTGACATCCGAGGTCTCAGACTGATTTTGGAGCGCCAGAGCCAGCCTGCAGACACAGGGCTGTGTGCCCTGGTAACCTCTGAACGGAGCCTGCAGCCTGCAGAAGCCTCCACAGAGAGCAGATGTGGCACCGTGGAGTCACCCCTCCGTGTCCCCTCACCAGCTCCTTGCAGAGCTCTGTGCAAACAGCCTGACAAGCCAAGAGAGCCCAGCCTGGGGCACCCCTCAGCCCCATTCCCAGCCAGCCTCGAGCCAAGGAAACTGCTTGGAGAGTTTGGATGTGCCTGATGCTGCTCATTAAGAACTGGCAAGGAGAGGCTCCCACTCTGGTGTGGGGAGGAGCAGCTCACCCTCTCCTGTGGGGAGGGCATGGAACAACCCCTGGCTAAGCTGTCATCCTGTCCATAAACAAAATAATGGCCCCTAAAAGCAAGGAATGCCCCTTTTAGCAAGACTCTCCTTCCCTTAACTTCTCCCAGGTCAGACTCACGGACCAAGGAGCTCGGTGGTTTTCACTTCTGCAGGGAATGCTGAGGCCATCCCGCCTGCAGCCACATCCGTGGCCCACACAAAGGGATTTACAGCCCCTTACCAACCCCCCCAATGGGCCACCTCCACCTCTCAAGGCAAAGCCTTGCTGTGGATTCAGACAGCCCCTCAGCTTCAGAAATTCCCTCAGCTCCCAGCCATGAGTATTTCAGCTTCCCTCTTAAACCTCGCCCAGCTGAGCCCAGCAAACCCCTGTGTTTTTGACTGGTTCCTGTATCAGTGCACCATGCTGCAGAGGGAGCAGCCCCTACGTGCATCAACCACCCAAAACAACAGAAACCAGCCTGAAAACAACAACAACAACAAAGGAGGCGGGAGAAGCAGACGTAGAGCTCCAAACTCATCCTGGCCCTGACGAATATCCAAGAGAAACACGAGGAATTGCTGGGAGAGCAGAGCTGCCAGGCTCCGAGCTGCGCAGCCCTGCCAGCAGAGCCACGAGGGGCACAGGGCCAGCAGGGCACGGGAGGCAGCAGCCCCTTACCCGCTGTTTGAAGTAGTCCCTCTCCTCCAGCGTTAGCGTGTCGGCCTTGGCGATCACCGGCACGATGTTGACCACTTTGCTCAGGCGCTTCATGAACTCGATGTCCAGCGGCCGGAGCCTGGAAAACAGCAGGAATAGAGGGGATTTGCAAAGAGCAGACACAGAGAGGGAATCGGTTCCTTTCAGACAGGACAAGTAAAGACATTTTCTTGACAGCACAAGAGCGCAGAGAGGGTTTGAAAACACTTTAAACATTTCCCTTTCAAAGCTGCCGCTGTCGCCTGTGAACCCTCACAAAGCCCCGTGAAGTGGCAGAGGGCTTTTATCTCTGCACGGCCACAGAGGACTGCAGGAACTTGCCCAGAGCTGCTGGTGTCCTTGGTGGAGCTGGGATGAGAGCGATGCTGGCTGCAGGGCCAGCCCTCTGCCATGCACAAATCAAAACTGAGAGGAACGAGGGATGTGTCTTTACAAACAAACCGTGGGCCTGCTGATAGACAAAATTAGCATTCAGAGATAAAAGAAACAATGGGAAGGGTTCTACTGATTGATGAATGGGTAAAAGATATTTGCTTTTACAGACAAACTGTAGGTTTGCTGATAAATAAAACTGAATATCGAAAGATGAAAGAAACAATAGGGAAGAAAACATAAATTCCATGAGTTAAGAGTTAAAGGGAGGGTAATACATTAGAGGGGAATTTTTAGGTATCAGGCATTCTGGGAAGTCTGTGCCTCTCAAGTACCTCAGAAATGGGGAAAGAGAGAGGGGAATGTGGCCAGGAAATTGGGATAAAAGGGAGGCTGCATCCTTTGAAACTTTGAGAGATCCCAGGGGAATGCCCCATGGCCTCTCCCTTTATTCGAATAAAGTAAAGGGACTCTTCTGTCTCCTTTATGGACATACACCTCTGGCGATTGTGGGTTAATTTTCCTGACAAAACCAAGCTGTCACCAACCATCCAGGGACAGCACAACATGGAAATGGCCACAGGTGACCGTCCCTGCTCACTCTGCCCACTGTGCTGTGGTTATGCACAAGCTGGGAGTGCCTCTCACATTCATCAGCTGGGATTAAAAAAAGCTCTGGAAATTCTCCAGGGGCTCACAGAGCACAGAAGAGATGCTGCTTGTTCCAGAGGGCGAGAATGTCAGAAGATCTCTACAACAAAAGTCTCAGCAGAGGAAAGAGCAGAGATTGTGTAACCCCAGTGATCAGTGCTTCAGGAAATCCCTCCCTGCTGACAGAGATGAAGGCACCTGGCCATGATCCCCCCTGCTCCTCAGTCCTCCCTGAAGGAATTTTAACTGCTGGGGGGGTCTCAAAGCAGAAGAAAACCCTCCCTGGGACACCTCCAGCTGCTGCAGGGCCTCCTCAGGGGCTCTGAAAGTGATGGGGACATGGGTGCTGCCTTGAAAAGGAAACCCGGAGGTCCCAGGGTCACCTTTGGTGCAGGAGCCTGCTTGAAACAAGCCCTCATTGAAGGGCCAAGAGAGCACCCACTGCCAACACACTCCAGCCAAACCCCACCATGGTCACCCCAGGCCCTCCAAAGGGCTCAGAGAGCCCTGCAGAGCCAGGCACAGGAGTGCAGAGGGGAAGGGACTGATCCTGCCCCTCAGCAGCCACCAGGCAGTGTCCCCATCCCACGGGGACACCTCTGCCTGGCCCCAGTGCTGGGGGAGGGACATTCAGCCCCAGAGAGACCCACTCAGCTGCAGCTGCTCTGAAAACAGCAGCTCAGGGCCGCCCCAGGGCAGCCAGCACTGGTGACCCAGCTGAACCCTCCCCTGGGAAGGTTCCTCCTCCTCTGCCAGGGATGGAGCTGGACTGTGCCAGGTGGATCCTGTCCCCACACACCAACAGCACACAGAGCCCCGAGCACGTCATTAGCACACGGACAAACGAGGTCCTAACGCAAACACAGGGCTGCAGATCACCCTGGGCCCCAGGAAAGAGAGATTTTGGCTATTAAAGGAAAAGAAGAATAGAAAAAAACACAAGGAACCCCCCATGGACACATCTAAGCTGACTTGCTGCTGGCAAACATTGTTTGGAGCTCTGCATAATGTATTTCCCAGACCTCCAAGGAAGTAATGCAGTAATGCTCCTTTCCCAGCAGAATTCTTTCCCCTCCTCTCTCTTTGCTATTTTCCAAACAATTTTTCTCCTCTAAAAGCTTCTTCCCCACTGAGCCTGTGCTCCTGCCTCTTTCATCAGCTTTTCCTTTAAAGACCAGGATGCATACAGAGCGAATGCAGATGAATCCACAATCAGGCAGACATTTTCAGCTCAATCTACATGAGAAAAGCTCAGTTCCCATCCCTCAGATCCCTCACACATCCGGAGGATGCAGAGTGAGCCAGAGCCTGCCCACACCCCTGCTGTGCCCAGCAGCATCCCCCAGGCACACTGACCGTGCCCATCTGCACCCACCCAGGCAGCTCTGACACAACTTTCTGCTCCCATGGGCTCCTGCAAGTACCTCATCCACAGAGGTCACCCCCCTGCACCACCCTGAGGCTCACCAGCAAAACAAACTCTATGTTTTTAGGGTGTTCTGTAAGTTTCTAGATATCCTATCAACTCCTGCTAGGTAGGCAGCTTCCCCAAAACCTTAATTATGTAAAAGTAAGTGAACCTTTTCACTAAGAGCAATTCCTGCCTTCACATTCCTGTGAAGACACCAAAGGAAAACACATGGATTAAGGTGGTGACAAGTGCTACTTGCTCCAAGCACACCAGGAAGGCTCGAGGAAAAAAAAAAATCTATTTTCTTCCCCTTTCCCAAATGGTCCCTGATATTGTTAACTTATACACATTTTGGGCTTTGCTGGGAGGGGTGAAGGAGCTGCAGCTGGTGCCTAGGAGAGGCTGCCTCCTGCTCCCAGCTCCATCACCTGCTCCAGGGAGCTGGTGGGCACCTGAGGGGGGCAGCTGGAGGGGAAAGAGGGAATGGGTGGCAGTTCCTGAGCCACCAGCCCTGGTAGAGGCAGGAGAGGTGCTGATGAGGCTAGGCAGAGTTCCAGAGCCATTCCTGAGCTGAGCTTTGCAGGGGTCAGAGCAGGGATATTTATTGGGAGGCAGAGCCAGGCTTGCACAGCTGCAGCTGGAAGTCCCTGCCAGCACCATCCTCAGCCCTCACAGGCATGGTTACATGGGAGTGTTAGAGGCTGTGTGTGAACTGGATGGGCTGCAAAGCCTGTCCTGAACTCCCTTGTGAACTCCCTCATGCAGCAGAAACTTCTCTGCTGATTAACCCTGGAGCTGCCTGGATGGGAGGGCCAGACTGGAGCAGAGTCAAGCAATCCTCTGCTCCAGCCTCCCAGTCTCTGCACCAGCCTTGCTCTTTTTTTATCCCTCACTCCATTTTATTTAGGAGGAAGCAAGCTCTCACCCAGTGCCCTGCAGCACCCACGGGGAGTGCTGTGCCATGCCTACCCCCATCACCAGCAGCAGCTCCCCAGGCAACACCAACACCCCATGCAAGCACATCCCAGGAGGGCAGCACCAGGCACCTGGCACGGCGAGTAGAGCACGTGGATGGTGCCAGGGGGCCGTGCTGGGCTTCTCTGGAGCTGTGTGACAATATCCCTGCAGCTCTAGCAGCCCCTGCCATCCTCCCAGTCACCTCCTGCAGAACACAGAGGCACCACAGCAAGGAGCTTGATGCCCATACCCTGCTGTGAGAGACTGTGGACCTGCTGCCTGGGCCAGGGCACAAACCTGGAGCTGCCTGGATGGCTGTGTGTGACACCCCCAGGCCAAGGGCAGCAGCTCCACCCTGCAGGAGAGGCGGCCACGTCACCCTTTGTGTCTGGGTGATGTGACACCCCTGGGGAAAGCCTGTCCACAGCGATGAAAAACATCATTTGAACTTCACAAGAGAGCAGAAAGGAACCCCAACTCCTGCTCCAGCTCTCAGGGAAGCAGAATTACCCCTCAGTATCCCCCTGGCAGTGGGGTTTGCCCCTCGGGTGGCAGGAGGGGCCGGGTGAGCCGGTGACAGGGGGGACAGCCCCAGCCGGGCCATCAGGCTGTGGGGAAAGAGGGATCAGCAAAGGGCTCAGCAACAACAGCCCCCAACTGCCGGGCCCGCTCGGATATTGGAAACACATGTTCACTGGAGAGGAGGAAAAAAAGCAGCTGAAAATCCCCACGACTGCTGCTGGCCGGCGGGTGAGAGAAACCAGAGCGCGGCTGGAGAGGCTCCGCCGGGGGACACGGGACGGGCTCCACATCCCTGCCTGCACTGCCAGCACCCAACCCTCCCCACCCTCCAGGCATCAGAGGTGTTCCTCAGGAGTTAAACAGCCAGAGGGATGAGGAAAAGCTGGAGCACAGCTAGTGCTGGGAGTCAGACCGGCCGAGGCAGGGGCTGCAGATCCGGGCTGAGATTAGTGGGACCGACACGTTAGACTGGCCTAAAAATGTCATTTCTCTTTGAAACCTTCTCTGTTTTATTGTATTCAACCATAAATGTTTCCTCAGCCCCTCTGCTCCTGATCAGTTACACAAGAGTGGCATAACTGGCCCATGCAGTCATTTTATTCCAGTGAAGGATGCATTTTTGGTCTACCCACTGACAGAAGCAAAACAAAGTCTTTTCAATTGGAATAAATCTCCACATGGGGAAGTGGAAAAGGCTGACATGAATACAGTGCTGGAGGCTTAAGTTTACTTTTGAAAACAGACCCAAAAACATCCCCAACGCAGACAGAGCCAGAAGTGGAAGGAATTGACACAAATCAAAAGGAAACTTAGGTCTCGTTTTGTGTTGTGATATTATAAGTCACATTTTTCAAGACATTTTAAATGCCTCAGATTTTCAGGGTGGGCTGTGTGCCTAGGAGGGGGGAAAAAAAAAAACAGAAAAGGAAAAAAAAAATAGAGTGAGGGCCTTTTGATGTTGTCACTTGAGAAATGCCAGAGCCAGGAGAACTCTGGGCTGAATAAACAGCATCCCACTTGCAGACTAGTCAAACAACCTACAAAATACCCTTATGGGGTGATGGTGCTCACTGCCTTGGAAGCACAAGGAAAACTGGCATCTGTCCCTGACATTTCAGGGGCAAAGAAAAAAAAAAATTAATGTTCTGCGTGCAAAAGTAACCTCTCCATCCAATTTGAGACCCGTGTCCATCCTTGGTTGAGCAAGGCAGGTGAGCCCAGCAAAGGCAGCAGCTCCCTGGAGCTCAGAGAGGATTTCATGGCCCTTCAGAAGAGGGAACACCACATTCCTCTGGGGTGCAGCAGCTCTGCTGTGTTTATTGCAAGAGGACACAGCCCTGAGGACGGCTTCAAGCTGTCCTTGAGCTCCTCAAGCCCCAAGAAACAGGGGAGGATCCCAGCAGAAGTGATGGCTGAGCTGGTGGGACGTGGGGAGGGGTGGCAGGGGGGTACGTACGAGTGGCCCGTGGCTGGGATGAAATAAATACAGCAGTGCACCCGCGTGTCGGGGATCTGCTTCTTGCGGTTGATGTTGATCTCCTCCTGCAGGTACTTCTCGTACTGGTCGTTGATGAACTTCATGATGGGCTGCCAGCTGCAGAGAGAAGGGAACACAGGCTGGTGTGAGGGACCTGGAGCGCCCTGACCCTCCCTGGGCTGACTGAAGCAGAGCCTGCAGAGCCCAGGGTGCTCAGCACCTCCTAAATCACAAACCTCAGGTGCCCACTGCTTAGCAACCCCATGCACTGCTGCAGGAGGGGATTTACCAGCTGGTTTAGACAAGCAAATGCCTGAAGAGTGCTCCCTTCTCTCCTCCTGGACCCAGCTGTGGAGCAGCAGAGCTGGGAGCACGCCCTGGCTCCTTGCAGGGTGTCACAGCACAGGAGCATGAGCAGAACCAAAGCCCACAAGCCCAGCCCCAGCTGGTGGTGGGGACAAGGTCCAGGGACCGTCCCACAGAGCCAGACACTGTGCCAGGGATCCCAGGCAGAGTTCAGCCTCCAGAGCCACATGAGCAGAGTCTGGGGGCTGGCCCTGCTGGCACACAGCTGCTCCCAGCCACGAACAAAGGTTGTCTCATGCCTGGAACAGCAGGACGTTTGTGGCTCTCACGGGGAGCATGGCACTGCTCTGCCAGCACAACAGCCTCCTCCCTGGGCAGGGGGGCACGGCGCCAGGCTCCAGCCCTGGGCACGGGGCCAGGGTGTGCTGGGCCCTCCTGCCCTCTCCCCTGCACCCAGGGTACAGGGGCAGCTCACCAGTTCTCGTTGTTGATGTGGTCCCCAAAGCCTGGCGTGTCGATGACTGTCAGCTTCATGCGAACCCCCTTCTCCTCAATCTCTGAAAGAGAGGAAAGCTGGGCTGTGAGGCGAGTGCTGACGGGTGCTCTGGCCAAGCCCGCCCTCCCAAAATCAGCTGCAGGGCTGGAGCTTGCTCCCAGGGGAGAAATGCACCTTCACAGCTCCTCAGAGGCACCAATCAGCCCTCCAAAGGGATCCAGCCTGAAATGCCACCCCCACGGCCACCTCACCGGTCATTTCCAACACAATTAACTCAATGCTGATGAATAAATAAAAACCAGATGTTTTCTCAGCCCTGCAAGCATCTCTGGATGGTAAAAGCCCTTTCAAAGAGATGAGAGTGGAGGTTTATGGAGGTCCAAAACTCTGTGAGTCCCCAGAGACACCAGGCAGAGGAGGACCTAAAGCCAAAGCAGCAGGTGGGACCTGCAGAGCCTCACCGTGAGTGATGGATTTGATTTCAATGGTCTTGGGGATCCTCTCCTCAGCACTTGGCTGTACAGATTTCCGGCTGATCTTGGATTTGAAGAGGGTGTTGATTAATGTGGATTTCCCCAAGCCACTCTGACCTGGAAGAGAGCAGAATAACCCAGAGTCAGCAAGCACTCCCTGTTCTGTCAGGGGCCAGGGGATGGGGCTGCTGACAGACTCAGGCTGCAGCAGATCTGCCAGAGGGATGGTGGGAGGGACAAGGAGCAGCTGCTCCCCTGCAGCTCCCCCGAGCCAAGGAGCTCGAGTCCAGGCCAGCCAGGAGGATGCTGCAGGTAGCAAAGCACCTCCCTGGCTCCAAAGCAGCAAATTGAGAGCTGGTTTCCTTCACCCAGGCGAAATCCCAGCAACCCCGAGGACAGGCAGACAGTGCTGGGGATGTTTGAAGGGCTGCAGTGATGGGCCAGGGCACGGGGACCAGGGAACCCCAGGAAAAAGCATCCCAACTGTGCCTTCACTCTCCTGCAGTCTGCTCTGTCCAGTTGCACAGGGAAGGCTTTGGAGCAGCTTGGCAAGCCTTTATCTGGACAGGACTAATGGCAGCAACAATCCTACAAACCTCAGCCCTGCTGCATCTGCTGCTGCTTCCCCGACTGAGCTGCTGCTGCACCCGGCCCAGCTGGCTGCACAGACACAGGTCCACGCCAGGAGCTTCTCTGAATCCCACAAACAACAGCCCAAGAAGCACATGAGATTCCACAACTTTAGAAAAACAGCTTTTAGAAAAGTATTTGCATGCTTTGTATCCCAGAGCTGAAAGGAAAGGACACAAGCAGCTCCTGACTCTCCAGGAACAGCTGTCCCATGAGCTTGGAGACCAATTCTTCCAGAGCAAAGAGAACAGAATTAACTCCTCAAAACCCAGGGAGCAGATGTTCTGGGCACCCTGAAACACTGCAGAGATCCTGCACACACCATGGGGACCCCGATGGCCCCGTTCTGCCAAAACATTACAGCCAACTATCGTGGCATTGCCACCAGCACATCCCTTGTCCCACAGAGTGTCCCTAAGCAGAGTCAGCAAGGGTTTCATCCTTCAGGCACATCCAGGCTGCCAAAGCCAATGGTAGGGCCAACCAGCACTGGGAGTCACTGCCTGGCATCACCCCACACCCTGATCAAACAGCAATTTTAGAGCTGAGTTTGCAACATCACCAATGGCTGCAGTCCAGCACAGGAAAACTCTCTTTGACAGCCACTGTCACTGCTGGGCTGTAAGAAACACATGGGCCAGGCTGGGGGGAAGTGCTCCCAGCCCTCTGCTGCCTAGAAACACAGGGCCAAGCACTAACAGGACTGGAGCTGGGCATGCAGAGCCAAAACAGAGCTCTCACTGCTCACCATCTAAATGGAGCACCTGGGGAGAGGGGCAGGCTGTGTGACACACTGGGGACAGGTGAAATCAGGGAAACACACTGCCAGAGCTCCAGGCAGTGGGTCTCTGCACTGTCCAAGCTGCTGGAGCTGCACTGGAAAGGGACCAGAGGTGAGAGCCACCAGCAGCCAGGATGTGACACCCCACTGGCACCACAGCCACGGGTGGGGTGCAGCTGGGGACCCTAAGGCTGTGACACAGGCAGCTGAGCACGGGGCAGAGCCCCCTCCCAACAGCCCTGGTTTGCAGCCCACTGCCTTTCCCACAGCTGAAATCCAGTGGGGAAAAAACACAGCTGAGCCTGGCCACCTCTGCTCTCCTTCCAGCTGCTCTGCATGGAAAACTGAATGCAAAAGATGTGCTTTGGGGTCGGGATTTTTTTACAGTTTCGACATTTCTCTTCATCTCTGCAGCTTTAGAGGACAAGCTGACCATAGCCTGCAGCTCCCTCTCAGCTGTGGTTGGGATTGTGAAACCCTTTTGAATGGAGGCCTTGCTAGAGTGGGGAAAGGGTTTTCACAAATCCCCACCACATGGACACGGTGAGGAGTGCCCCCCATGTGGCAGTGATGCTCAGCTCCCACCTCCCCTGCAGGGCGAATCCTCTCCCTCCTCCCTGCAACTCTTTCAGCAGGTGATCAAGAGGATGCAGGCAGTAGCCACACCAACTGCTGCCAAAATGATTACAGAAGGATGGAAAATGATGTCACTGCAAATACTTGCAAAACCTAAGAAGACCCAGGAAGAAAAACTTCAACCAATGCTAATTACGGTCTGTAAAGACAAACACAGAGAAAATAAAAACAGGAGGGATTGAAAGGAATAAATGAATGTGTCTTTACAAACTATCCCCTGGCTGTAAAACAGAGATTGCAACAACTACAACTCAAGGACTGGCAGCTTAGGCTGGATGGGAGTCACGGAGCTAGACCCATCCCTGGGGAGGCCCAGCAGGCCGAGGGCTGGCTGCTGCCCCTTCCCCGAGGTGCTGCTCCTCCCGCATCTTCTGGGAGGGCCACAGCTCCACTTGTTTACGCTGTCCCGAACTCCCAGCCTGTAAACAGTCAGCCCAGCGCCTGCCAAGGGCAGAACAATGTTTTCCAGGCGCGCCACAGCACGGGCCTTCATACCACACACAGAGCTGCCAAGGCAGAGCCGCTCCTGAACATCCCTCCCTGTCTGCACAGCACCCTGTCTGCTGAGGTGCTGAGGCAGCACAGCCTGCCCCTGGAGGAATGGGAGCCTCCTCCAGCAGGGAAATGGGAGCTCAGCACAGGTAATCTCTCTTTCAGGCTCCCAGGAGCAGTGCAGAGATTCCTCTGTTTGCAGCAAAGAATTGGATTTGTTAAAACACCTCCCAAGAACTGGTTCTGCACTGACCAGCCTTGCTGTGATCAGCCAGCCCAGGGAACCTTCCCCGTAGAGGGAATGAAAGTACCAGAATGGGAAAGGCTGAGCATCCACAGAGCTGGCTGGAAAGCTACAGCACACTGAAATCTTGAACAGAATTAGCAAAAGGTCTGTCCACAAGCCCAGGCAGATGTCCAGGTCCATCCCTCAGATCACACCCGTAGCCTTACACAGCTCATCCCAGGAGGATAAGGGATGGTGAGGCCCCATCACCACAGCTCTGGTCACTGCCTGGGATTTGGTCTCCTCACCCCCCCACAGCTCCCCTGGCAGGCACAGGCGGGGAGAGCTGCCACCCCACCAGCCCAGCCCCAGGGAGCACAGCCCAGCTCACACAAGGGGCTCCACAGCACCAGGTCAGACATTCATAGCTGGAAAAGAGCAGAAAAGCCTCATTCCCTTTCCCTTTTCCCCCCTTGGCTGGTGTCCCACAGCGTCTGCCCAGCTCTCCAGTGTACAGCCAGCATTTTGCAGGTCAGTGGCTGTGCCACCCCTGGCTTTGGCAGCCTGGGGGCTGCAGGAACACAGGTCCCCCCAGCTGAAGCTGCAGCCAGAGCAGCAGTGATGCAGCCAGTGGTCATTAGCCCAAGAGAGCTAATGAACAGGAGCTTGTGGGCAGCAGGATTTGGGCACACAACCCTCCAGCCCTCCCTCCTTGCATGTGGACACCCCCGGGACACTCTCATCCCTCCAGGTCCCCAAAGGAGCCAAATGACTGAGCTATGCAAACTCCTCCTGCTGGTCTTTATTTCCATCAGTAAATCACTGGTTTTGGCATTTCCTCCCTGGTACTTGTAGTAGGGCTGCCTGAATACAAAAAACCTCACAAACAGGAATTTCACCCAGATTGCTGGAAGTACCAGCAGCAGTGCAGTCCCTTAAGCCCTGAAATGAGCTCTGTGACTGCTCAAACCAGGACAGGACTTGCAGGAGAGCTGTCAAGGGAGCTCTTGTGAGCCCTGGCACCCCTCGAGGTGCTTTCCTCCGGGACGTGCCTATGGATAACGCACCCAAGGTGCAGGAAGATGGAGAGGACACATCACACACACGGCTTTAACTCCAGCTGATCCCAGGCCAGCTCCTCAGGGGCAGGCCTTGCTGACTGCCAAGGCAGAGCCCCCCCAGCTCTGATCCCGAGGAGGCTCCAAAGGGGACAAACATCGTGGTGGGACAACGACAACACCCTCCAGGCAGCTGGTGCTGGAGGGGACGACTCACCCACGACCATGATGTTGAACTCAAAGCCCTGCTTCATGGCTTTCCTCCTCAGCTGCTCCAGGATGGCGTCGATGCCCACGTAGCCGAAGTCGGCGGGCGGCTTGTCCGGCCGTGCCGGCTGCTTGGGGCCGGCATCCCGCGGGGCGTCCGTCATGGCGGGAGCGTGGCTGGACACGGCCTCGGCACCTGCGGGGCAAACACAGCCTGCTCAGAGCTGCTGCTCCTGCCAGGGGATCGCAGGAGCTGCCTGCTGCAGCCAGAGGGGGAATAAAATGTGAGCTCAGGGCACCGGCAGGCTGGGAGGGAGGAGGAGTGTGGGGATCTTTCTCCACGGTAGATTTGGGATTTTCTTTCTCTGT
Source organism: Regulus satrapa (assembly GCA_013396955.1). NCBI lineage: Eukaryota > Metazoa > Chordata > Aves > Passeriformes > Regulidae > Regulus > Regulus satrapa. The sequence goes on along the minus strand of VWZN01014469.1, from coordinate 149,704 downwards.
TGACTGTGCTCACTCGATCCCTGCCCGCTCCACCAAACCTGGCACAGCAAAGGGAGGTTGCTGACGGGGTGTGAGCACACCAGGTGCCACAGCAGCTGATGTGCTGCCACGGAGCAGGACCCAGCACCCAGAAAGTCCTCGGTCCACGTCTGGAGTGACAAAGGCTGTGAGCCCCACAGCCCGGGCACTGCTGTTAAAGGCTGGCAGCCCTGCACACCCCACTCCTCCACACCACTGCAATTACAGCACTGTGCGCACACTGCTGGTGTGAACAACTCAGCCACGTTCTGGGGGGGGGATGGATGGTTTGCAGACACAGGGAGTCCTTGGCATCCACTGCCACGTGCCCTCCTCGAGCTCCAGCTGACGCAGATCAGAGGCTGCCGGCCCTGGCTTGTGGAAAACCCAACACATTTGCATCAAGACGGGCTGTGCCAGACAACACCCACGCAGCCACAGAGCTTCTGTGATCTCGCTCTAATTCCATCCGTATCTGCTCAGAAACCCAAACCCTTCAGCTTCCCTCAGGGACGGGGTGCCTGTCTCCCCTGCGAGACGCTCCAGCCTAACAAAGTTCTTCAAAAGAAGCAAACGTAAAACTACTGCCTCAGCCAACAGCATTTGAAGGAAATCCTGGGAATTATCTACTCCCCCAGGCACCAGGCAGGAGCGTCAGCCTCTGGGAAGGACAAAGTGCCCCAGGTGCCCCAGGGTGATGTGGCCTTGTCCGCTGCCAGCCCCAGCTGCTCCACATCACCCACAGCAGATACAGCAAATACCCCAAAGGCAGAGTGTGCACAGAATCAGCCCAGTCCCCCGCGAGCTCCTGGAGGCATCAGCCACGTGCAGCATGCTCGAGGTTTTAGGAAAACACACTTCTAAGAGCCCTCCTCACCCCAGGCTGCTGCTGCTCAGTGCCTGGGTCCCTGCAGCCACCAGCCTCAGTGAGCATTTTGTTGTTGCAGTGTGTTTTGCAATGATTATTTATTATTCTTTAATCATTTATTATTATTAATGAAAACATTATTATTTGCAAAGTCCTCACCCCTTCAGACAGCAACACAGCTCTCAGCTCATCTCACTGCAGTTACTGCTGGCCTTTGATGATGTGCTGCCTGCTTTTCCCTCCCTCCCTCTCTCTGTAGGAGTGTGGCTGAGCCAAAGGGGTTCCTCCAAACACAAGCCCATCATCCTTTTTCCGCTGGCCATCTCAGACTGGACCCTGCTGGAGTCTGTGAGGTGAACTCTTCCTGCAAGCACAGCACACTTCCACACACTTAATACAGGCCAAGCAGGGAAAAAACCCCCCAAACCCCAAAAACCAACAAAAAAAACCCCCAAACCTAGAACTAATCCTTAAAACTGTTGGTTCAATTTGAACACTTTTTTTCAACCTTCAGTCCCAGGCTGTGCAGCTGAGCATTACTCAGAGAGCTGCTAGAGAGCAAACACGTTGTTCCTGAGAGACATGGGAGCATCCCACTGCTCCCAGGAGCACTGCACAGCTGGAGCTGCACTGCCATGGGAGCGGGAGCACTGCACAGCTGGAGCTGCACTGCCATGGGAGCGGGAGCACTGCACAGCTGGAGCTGCACTGCCATGGGAGCGGGAGCACTGCACAGCTGGAGCTGCACTGCCATGGGAGCGGGAGCACTGCACAGCTGGAGCTGCACTGCCACGCTGCCCCTCACAAAGCCAACCAGCCCTGCGTGCCTGAGGCCTCACCACAAATCCCAAATTAGCCCCGTTCCAAAACGGCAGGGCCAAAAGTAGAAGGAAAAAAAAGGCTTCCCTGCATAACATTTAAAAAAAGAAAAAAAACCCAACAAAACTACAACAAAATCATGTGGAAAATATGCTGCCACCAGCAGCAACACCGGATTATGCAATGGGTTTAACTCCTCCAGGCACCACTTGTGTGCACGGGACAGCCCCAAGGATGGGACAGCAAACTGGGACAGGTTAGGCGCAGAGAAATTAAGAAACTAATTAGAGCAGAAAGCCACCCTTCACTTGATAAAGGCCAGGAGCATCTCCAGCACCTCAAGGAGCAGCTGCAGCATGCAGGGGGCTGACCTGTCCCTGGGCAGGGAGATGTGCAGGCAAAGTGTCCCCAGCTCAGGGGAGACAACACTCCTCACCAAACTGCCCTCAGGGGGAGGAGAAGGGCTCAGGGCTCACCAGGCTCCAGCCAGACCAAAGCCACAGGAAGAGCAGCACCCCTGTCAGGGCAGCCCACGTGCTTCAGCTGGTCTGTGGGGAACTTGTGATTTAAAGCACCTGGTTCCTGACCAGGGAAAAAGACAATAAAATCAGTATATTGCAGCTAGGAGTGTCTGCAGGACAGCAGGGATGCAAAGCCCCCAGTACCTCAGCAGCACCAGTATACTCCCAAGGGAAATGCCACAACTCAAACGTGCAGGGATTTTTTTTTCAGCTTCCCAGCACTGAGATGGGTCTTTTCTTAGCAAAAACTCCAGTGTCACACTCAGTTCCAAGGGGTGTGTGGCAGCAGAGGGAGGGTGCAGCCAAAGCACAGGACACGCAGTGGCACACAGGGATGCTGTGCCATGGGCAGGGAGCAATCCCAGGAGTCACTTGTCTAAAAATAAAGGTCTTAGAAATAAATTGGAGCAGAGCACTGGATGCATCGTGGGTACACCCTGGATTTGTCTGACCTGTTGTGCCCTCTGAGGGGACAATGTCAAACCTGTGCTACTGTCAGAGCCAGTGTCACCGAGCTGACCCTTCTGGAGCACTGCAAGGAGGGATGGGTTAATAAACACCCCAATACTGTCTGAAACCCCTGACTGCCACCGAGGCCCTGGCAAGAGCAGGAGCACACCTCACATGGTTCACCCCTGTCCCCTTAACCCAACTGCTGTCCCTCACACGAGGGCCCATCGCTTCGCTGATGGGGCAGAGAGCTCAGAGCCTGCAGCTCTCTCCCACTGAAGTGTTCCTGGATAAACATCCAGCTCATGGGAACAAGTGCCATTTTTAAACCTTCCCTGCCAGGGAAACCCTGTCCACGTGGGCACAGAAGGTGTGGAGATGGTCAGGGCAGCGCTGCACCAAGCAGGGACAGAGCCAGAGCTCCGGCTCGGGCACGGCTGACTCAGGACAGCTGCTCCAAAGTTGATTTTGCCAAAGGCTCGGGGCTGTTGCTCTGTAATTGATGCATGTCAGACACGAGCCAAAGCCAACATCTGTGAAGCAGCAGATGAAAGGCACCCCACGGGGAGGGAAGCCCCTGGGAGCCCCCACGGGACCCTCCTGCTCCTTCAGCCAGCTGGACACCGTGTGCTGTGGGATGGGCTTGGCCTGGGGCTGCTGGAGCTGCTGTGCTGGTGCCACGAGGCTGCCACAGCCCGGGACACCGCGGGCAGGGCAGGCAAGGACAGCCATGGGCTCCCCCAAAACCCCGAAGCCAGGGGCTGGTAACCCTCCCTGGGCATCTGCGACAGGGATCTGCAGCAGACACAAAGGTTAAAGCACCCTCGCAGAGGCTGAAATGGGAACGTCTCACCCACCCCAGGTCCTGGCTAGACCCAGCGGCTCCATGCTCTGGGAGATCTGGGAGAGCAGAGCTGGCCCTGGAGAGGGGTTGGTCACACACCCAGTGCTCAGTGGCTGCACAGAGGAACTAGAGAACACCTCTGCCATGGCAGCCTGTCAGCACATCCAAACCACTGCACACTCCACGGATGCACACACGGTCAGTGGCGCAATGGCAGTGTTTGGGGAGTAAATCCAGGAAACACCAAGCCACCTTCCGATGATGCTGCAACCAGTTCTGCAGAGCTACAAGCACCCAAAAGACCAGGACACTGTGAAAAATTTCCCTTCCCTCCACACTACAGACACTGGAAATACCACGGGCTTCCAGATTTGTGGGATGGGCTCTTGCAAACACAGAGAGCAGGTTCAGAGCAGTGAACAGGGGTGTGAAAGCACAGCTTAGGCAGATGAGCATCCACAGATGTTTTCATGGGAGAAGTGTGAACCACCTAACCTTCCGAGATCTGGGAGCAGCTCTCTTGGAAAACTGTGCCAGTAGGGTGTCACAGAAACTTTTGTGGCTCCAAAGAGAGAATCTACAGCTCCTGGTTAAGAACAGCTGTCTGCGGGGAGTGCAGCACATGGAGCCTCCAGGGCCTCTCCCCTTGGCACATGGAGCCAGTGACCACAGGCTATGGAAAGGGATCCAACCTTCGGAGGAGGTGGCAGAGACACAGCTCTCCCTTCCCAGGGGACAGGAGGAGTCTCAGCAAAGCCAGGACCGGATGCAATCCCAGCACGGCCCAGGCACTGCTGGTTTTTTCAGCTGCCATGGCATCCCCTGGTGCTGAACGTGGCGGGTCCCTGCTGGGTGTGTGGGTGCCGGGGAATGTGAGGCACAGCTCACTCCAAAGCTGAGGTGGCTCAGCCTGGCACACAGAGCCAAGCCAGTGCCACACACCCCTGCAGCACCAAACTGTAACTAAGGGACGTTCCTGATGTTCAGCTGCAATCACCAGCACCTGCCTGGCATTGCCAGACCCAGGCTCAATCTGTCCCTTACATCCCTGAGCACCGGGTTGCAGTTTCAGGCTGGCCACCAGCCCAGGCCCACCTACCAACCAGTTATGTTTCCTTCTCAGCTTGCATTTCCACCTGGGTGCCAACAAACACAGCCCAGGAACAGCAGAGTGTGCTTAACTCCACTTCATTAGACCAAATCCACCCAAGAGCTGTCAGAGAGGTGCCCAGGTGCCTCCTGAGCATGCAAGATGCTCCAGGCTTGAAGCCTTTTACACACATGGCAAGAGGAATAAACCCATTTTCAGGGTTTAAAAAAGGAGGCAGCGATTCCTGCTGCGGTGTGAGCGCTTCCACAGGTGGCCAGTCAGGGCCACAGCCCCGAGCCACAAGCCATGGGCACACACCACATGCAGGGCAAGCTGTGCCCGCCAGCCACGTGCGCTTCCGTCCTCACTCACTGCCTGCTTCCCCTCCCGCTCCGGAAGCCCAGCAGTCCCCTGCCCTCTGCAGCTCAACCCTCCTGCCTCTTATTTACAAGAGGTTGATGCTTCGGGGCTCCCCACCACTGCTTCCCTTCCCATCTTGAACCCTCGGGCTGCTGCAGGCTGTGGTCACCAGCTGGGACGCAGGAGCCCATCCCAGGGGTCAAACCGTGGTGCTCCACAGCCTCAAGTGCTGCCTGTGGCTCCAGAACGTGGCGTGGGGCTGACCACCAGGCTGACCACCACCCTGCCCCGGTCGGACACGTGTAGTAGCCCTGACAGCACAATCCATAGCCTGACCTTCTCATTCTGCCAACCACGTGAGACAGCAGCTCTAAACCACTTACAAAAACCCGCAGAGAGTTGTTAGGCTGCTTTCCTCCATGATTAAAAAGGAGATGATCATGAACAACCCCAAGTCCAGGCTTGGGCATGCAGAGATCTCTGGCCATGTGGCCCCACTGATCATCACCCTCTGTAAGAAGCTTCTTCCCCTGGAGCTGGAGCAAGGCTGACCCCAGAGCAGCCCTCCCTCACTGGGAACACCCCATTGAGAGGAACCTTCCTGCATACAGATCTCAGCAGAAGCTGCTCCATCATGAGGCCCCACGTAGCCCACGCCAGTGGCCAGCACAGCCCTCGCTCCCTGCAGACAGGCTCAGGGTGATGCCTGTGCCCAGAAGGGTCCAAGGACACCCACAAATCCAATTCCATGGGGACTTTGGGGATGGGATCCACTCCCAGCCCTGTCCACCCAGCCTGATACCCAGCACAGGAGGGACACGGGAGCCCTCCCCAGCCCCCAGCCAAGGGAAAGCACCCTTCACCCCTGTCACCACTGCTCTGCAGAGCTCTGTGCTGGGAAAACAAAGAGCCAGGCAGCGCTCCCCAAACTCAGCTTGTCCAGACAACACTGCAGAAGGAATGAGTCGGGCCATGCCCCAGGAATGGGCACCGGGCACGGCTGAGTGTGCCCGGGGCCGCCGAGCTGCACTCCGGGGCTGATGCCCCCGTCCCACGAGGCACTGACTGCAGCCACGGCAAAAAAAAAGGAGTAAGCCAGAGGGATTCACATCCTCGGGCTTGCAGTTCGCCTTTTTTCTTTTCTTTTTCTTTTCTTTTTTTTTTTTTCTTTTCCCATTTTCTTTCTCCCCTTTTGACATTTTTCTTTGCTTGGTACCGTTCTTCCAAGGGTAGGGTGGTGTGGATTTTTTGACTGAATTTCTTTGTTTCTGCTGTTTTCTTTCTTTATCGAAGGCAGCTGCGCCCCGCGAACCCTTCAGCGGGGGCAGCGGCCGGAGCAGGGCAGGGACCGGGGGGTACCCAGGGGACAGGGCAGGGACCGGGGGTGGCACAGAGGGACAGGCAGGGACCAGGGGGTGCCCCGGGCNNGCTTCCCCACCGCCGCAATCCCCCCTCCGCTGTCCCACGGAGCCCCCGGGCACCGGGACTCACCCGCGGCGGCGGCGGCTCCGGCAGCCGGTGGCTCCCGCCTCCTCCCGCGCTGTCCCCCGCCTCCTCCCCCATCGCCCTTCCTCCTCCTCCTCCTCCTCCCCTCCTATCCGCCTGCCTCCCCCCCCCCCCCCCCCGCCC